>CM050164.1:298893192-299240692 GCA_027410445.1 Discoglossus pictus | reverse complement strand
GTTAGTTTGCACAATAGTCTCCCATGTGGCATTGTATCAAAAGCCTTTGCAAAATCCAAAAGGACTACATCCACTGGTTTGCCTTGATCCAGGTTCCTACTAACCTCCTCATAGAAACTAATTAGATTTGTTTGACATAACCTATCCCTACATCCATGTTGACTACTACTTAGAATCCTGTTCAAATAGATATATTCTTTTATATTATTCCTTATTAACCCTTCTAAAAGCTTCCCCACTACAAGACTAAGGCTCACTGGTCTAGAATTCCCTGGATTTGCTCTTGCTCCCTTTTTAAATATAGTTATCACATCTGCTTTTCTCCAGTCATCTGGTAGAGACCCTGTGTTGAGTGAATCAGTACCCGTGGATGTATTCCATCAGAACCCGGGGCTTTATTAACATTTATTTTTTCCAACCTCTCTTGGATTACTTCCTGTGTTAACCAATTATTTGGCAAATGTAGTGTAGCCCCATTATGTTGCAGTGTCCCAAACACTGGTACCTCCTTTGTGTATACCGAAGAAAATAACCTATTTAGTTCATCTGCTTTTTCCTGGTCAATAATTTTCTGGTGGCCTGTGTCACATTGTTCCTATAGCTTCCTTCCTCGCCTTCTTCCCATTAATATACTTAAAAAATATGGTTTGTCTTACTCTCTTTTTGCAATTAATTTTTAATTTTCTATTTTAGCCAGTCTAATAGCTTTTGCAGCCTTGTTGATTTCCTTGTACTCACGTAAAGCAGTCTCTGCCCCTCTTGTTTGTTAAATTTAAATGCCTGTTTTTTTACTCTGTATCATGATCTTTAAATCAATAATCCACATTGGATGGGATTTACTCCTTTTACTTTTATTCCCACATGGTATATGCTGATGTGTATGTATATTTAGTAAGGATTTAAATGTTGTCCATTTATGTTCAGTATTTTTACCTATCATTTCTCTGTTCCAGTCTATACTGTGTATTGCTGCCCTTAAAATTTTGTTTTTTTAATTCAATCTCAAATGAGACTGTGTTAGGGCAACCGTTGGGAAACAGTGATCACATTTCAACATTTGATACTATATCATTATTATTTGTGATGAGTAAATCTAAGATAGCTTCATTTCTAGTAGGCTATTGTATAACCTGGGCCAGATAATGATCCCTGAGTGCACTCAAGAACCTGCACCCTTAGCTGAACTGCTGGTCTCATTTATGCAGTTTATTTCAGGGTAATTAAAATCTCCCATTATTAGAACTTGCCCATGCTTAGCTGCATTTCCAATCTGTAACAACATATGTATTTCCTCACTTTCAGCTCTATTTAGGGGTTTAAAGCATACTCCTACTAATATTCTTTAGAAATTTGCTGCTCCGCTATTTAACTCTACCCACAAACATTCAACTTTATCACTAGGTCCACCATAAATATCTTCTCTGACTATAGGCTTAAATTCAGGCTTAACATACAGACACATGCCTCCTCCTCTTTTACCATTGCCTCTATCTTTCCTATATAGGTTATAACCGTCCAGATTAACAGTCCAGTCATGAGATTCATCCCACCACGTTTCGATAATGCCTATTAAATCCCATTTTTCATTAATTGCTAATAATTCTAACTCCCCCATTTTTCCTGGCAAGCTTCTGAAGTGCCTGCCACTGTACTTGAGTTACTTAGTACTACCTCCCTATTGACTATACTACCCCTCCCCCATCTCCTCCCCTATGAGTTGTTAATTCATCCCTTATACCCTCTACACTTTCTACCCCATTACTTATATCTAGTACCTCCCCCCCACCTACTAGTTTAAAAACTCCAGCCTTTCTATCATCCTATCCCCTAGCACAAAAGCTCCCTAATCATTAAGGTGCAATCCATCCCTGCTGTAGAGATTGTACCGAAGTGAAAAGTCAGTCCAGTGCTCTAAAAACCCAAACCCCTCCTTAGTGCACCACATCTTTAGCCATGCATTAACCTCCCTATGCTCCTTCTGCCTCCCTGGGCTAGCACGTGGCACTGGTAGTATCTCAGAAAATACTACCTTGGTGGTCCTTGCCTTCAGCTTGTTACCTAGTTCTCTAAAATCATTATTGAGGACACTCCATCTTCCACTAACTTTGTCATTGATACCAATATGTACCATCACCGCAGGTTAATTTCCAGCCCCTCCAATAATTTGTCCACCCGATCCACAACATGACGAACCCGAGCACCCGGGAGACAGCAAACTGTTCGCTGTTCGCCTAATAAAAGAGTCCCCTACCACCAAAACCTGTCTGTCCTCCCACTCCTCCAGTAGGAACTTTTTTCCCTGCTGTTAGAGGGAACCGCTCTATCTGGCACTGCCATTCCCAACAGTTTCATTCAATCCTGGCAAATCTGTTCGTGTTTGACAACGCAGAACTTGCCTGCCTGCCTCATGTTCCCCCTGATTCCCCTTCTAATTGTAACCCAGCTAGCTCCCTGGACATCCTCACAAGCCCCATCTCCACACTCCATGCTAGGCCCAGCTAAACCGTGATATTGCTCCACTGCTTCACGGAGCACAAAGTGCTGCAATTCTCCTCTCCAGCTCCCCAATTTGAGCTTCCAGAGAGGCAATATGCTCACACCTCTCACAGAGGTATGGACCCTGGATCATCTGTTCCAGTATTGCATACATATGACAGGATGTACACTGAGAGCGGTTGCCACTGGACTGACTCATAATTATCATTATTGTCTAAAAAAATTCAGTGGGAAAAATAAAGAATATAAAATAATATATTTGTATAAAGTTTTGTTAAAAAATAAATATATATATATATATATATATATATATATATATATATATATATATATATATATATATAATATTTCCTTTATTCTTCCCCCTTTGCACTATAAATCTGCCCCCCTTTTTCTTTCAACTCCCTCCTTTTATTTAAACTCCTACACTTTTTACTAGAATTGCACTTGATACTAGAAGTGTTCGCAAGCTCACACGTTTGCCCCTTTTCCTGTTTATATTAACTTCTGCCTTCTCACCTGGGCACAATTAGTGCACTCTGCAATTTATCAGCCTTTACTTGCAAAGGAAAATCCACTTGCAAACAGACTAATATAATTTAAAATAAATGCATGTTTGCATTTGCAAGATTCTGATTTATAATTGATGTTTTCCAATGGCTCTGTGCACTTTAGTCTGCTCTGGAATACTAGTCATATTTTCCACCAAATAATTCAGCAACAGAAAAATCAGTCGACAAAAAGAAAAGCAGCAGACAAAAACACTAGCTTTAATATAATTTATTACAATGAAAATGAATAGTCGCCAAATCCAGGCTACACAGCAGTCTCTGAATTCCTTTAATACATCTTCAGTTTTCCAATAGAGCTACAGGTTTTGGGTTATTTCTTGTCATTAGGGTCTGGATGAGGTCTGCTGTTTCAGTATTGGTTCTGCTAAGATACGACATCTAGTGCATTTCAGGAGAAAGGTGACTTGCTTAGAGGGATGTTGCTGCTTCACTTCAGACACCAGCCCCCTATATACATACATATATATGATGATAAATAACACTATGTGTGTTAATATCACTCGTCATGTAAATATTACGTAAAATATAATCCTTTAATTTATATGTGGTAATCATTGCTGAAAATGAGAGACCCTTATATCATAACGTATCATCCGGTTAGTATTGACAAGGTCAGTAGACATTGGGCATTAGAAGCAGATATTGAATCAGTAGCAGTGGTGTTGCAATGGAAACTGGATTTATGTCAATTTAAACAAGTTGTCATAAAAGTATTTTCTCTTGCCGACAAAAAACTCATGCATTGTACCAAAAATGTAGCTTGCTCACGTTCCTGCTAAGTAACATTTGGAGTCGTTAATGTGTTATAAAAACATTTGCTGGTAGCGTTGTGGGGACACGTGTGTGGTTTTGTACATGTGTATAATATGACTCTATTTTAGCAAAACTCTTTTTTTTTTTTGTGCCATTGTTTGCATCACAGCTCAAGTTTCTGCAGATTAATTTTGGAGTATATGAATGTGGATATTTTATGACTATCTCTGCCAAGCATTAATTGAAGGTTATTCAATACATTTTTTTATAATAAAAGGTGGCTTCATATTTAGAATATATTTTAAAACCCAATACAACTTGCTGAACAAATTAGACCATTTCATTTTACATCACTCCTGTTTGTAGGAGACTCCTCTCATGGCCTTCTGTTGTGATATTATACTTGCTTAGACTTTTTGTGAGCTTGTTTTTTTATTTTTTTATTTTTTATTTAATTTTGCTAACAATACGACTCAAACATTTTCCTTTATGCCTACAAATCAGCTGCAATAGGGTGGGACTCAGAGCTATCACGCCCTCATTTGGGCAATTGGAAAACCAATGCCTCACATTCAACTGCATAGGTCATTATGAGCATGGGCTAACCCTGAGAGCACAAGGAGTGATAATTGGTAATAGATAACACTTGGAGACAGGGGGCCACATAAGTGAATCCATTGAATGATAGATTTAAAGCTTGCAGTTTTATACATAAGTTTTATACATAGGTTGTTTTAATAACATTCAAAAAAAGTAAGTAAAAGTAAGTTTAAATGTAGTTTTTCTTTTCCATCAAAGTATACACTATGGTTGGTGGAGACTCAAATACACTAAACTGACTATATTTTACTAAAGGGACACTGTAGTAATGAAGTTATGACACTTTAACATTATAGGATGCAGCATAATGAAACCATAATAACTTAATTGTATAAAGTTGTGAATTAATATTTTTTCTTAATTTCCCTTCTGCTTATCTGTAGGGGGCTGACGTTGTCTCCCATCCCTCAAAGTGTTTTACTATAAGAGATGTGTGGACAACAAGCCTGAAAAAATCCATGTTGTATTTTCTAACGCACACAAGTTGGCCGGCCAAAAATCTGACATGCAGCATCATTACTTCATGTATAATGAGATGTCATATAAACTAAATATTGACATTGGAATGAGAGCGAGGCTTTTCTACAAAATAAAAACTGTAGACAAGCAGAGGGAAATGAAAATCAAACCTAGCATTAATTCATAACATTATATAATTGGGTTAATAGGACTTGTATTGTGCAATGACTTGTTTTTCCAGTTCAGTGTCTGTTTAATATATTTAATTTGACACAATTAGTTTACTAAAATCCTATGTAGAAGTGCCTCCTCCTATCTCTTTATAGAAGGTACTTTAAGGAAGACAAGAATGGCAGCCCCTAGAAGTGAGCAATTGATGGAAATGTAAAAAGTAATACTTCTTAACTTTGTAATACTGCTTTCTTTATGATGGATAGAACACGTTTTAAAATAAGTAATTTATTTTATACATTTTAAGCAAGATTCTCTCATTTATATGCTACAGCTGCTTCAGGATTGTATTATAAAAAACAAACAAAACAAAACAATAATTCAAAGTCTGTTCATGAACTGATGTTGTAGGTTCTATGGAGATTTAGTATTTTGTATTGTCCAAAATGTTTGTAACATAGGAAATAAAAATGTTTGCTATTGTTTTTCAAGCTTGTGATATAACAATGTTTTTTTATTATATAGAGTATCCGATCAACACCTCAGAATGAAGCAATAACAGTGCACTTCAAACCTATAACATTGAAAGCTTCAGAAAGCAAATACACCAAAGTTGCAAGCATCAGTTTTGATGGTAAGAAACGATTCAGTGGTAATGTTACAAATAGCCAATATGGCTTGGTATTTAATGTATCTTTATGAAGGGCCTCCTACCAGACTCCTACATGCCGCCTGTCTGGCTCCTATAAAATATTTCTAGATTTAGGTAACCATCAGACTTTCAGTTCTCCTTAATATTCTTACTTTCAGAAATGTTAATATCTCTTTATCAAGCAATCAATGACGAAGTTCACTTTTACATAATTTCTTTGTACAATACATGAGATATAAAAATATATTTTTTATTTCACATTTTATATTGGGCTTTTACCAAATTGCTTTCAACTCTTAGGTGGTGTGTGATAACATTGTTTCCAAGTTTGAGAGCATTGTTTGAACTGTCAATTACAAAACAGATTTACACACACAATAAAGCAATATAAAATGTTTTAATTTGTCTTTTTTCCTTCAGCATCAAAAGCAAAGAAATCATCACAGTTTTCTGGTAAAATTACTGTCAAAGCAAAAGAAAAAAGTTATTCAAAACTTGAAATTCCATATCAGGCTGAAGTATTAGATGGGTAAGTAACATGTCAAATATGTGGTTTGTGCCCTCTTTTTGTTGTTGTTATTTTCCTGTTATTTATTTTTTAGCTGGTCAGACATATGAAGAAGATCTTGTATTTTTTTACAAGACAAACTCCTAGCCTTCTTACTAATGTAGAATGATAGGATTATCACCAATTAACAGCAAGTACTCTTGTATGGCAAGGTATTGTTATGTGTAAGTATCTTCTGTTCACCTATACAAATTACATTCACCATCTAATTCTGTAGTTTATTTGGTGGTCTAAAATAAATACTTGTCCTCTAGGGAAACTTTATATACTAAAATGAGGCATTCTTTTTATAGGAATAAAGAATAGTTTATTAGAAAACCAAATTATACCAAGGCAAAGAAAGCATTTGTTTACATGTGAAACATTCTGATATAAAACCATAATACACCATGACATATCATCTCACTGGGCCTACATCATATTTAGACATAAATATGAAATCCCTCAGGCACTGGCAGAGGCTGCAAATATAAATATATTATGATAAATCATTATGGCTTACAAAGCTGGTGATGTTTCATATTTCACAAACATATATGTATTTTTCACCAAACTATAGAGGCACTTTTATAGTGACATAGTGGAGGTTCAAAAGACTTGGCATGCTCATGCCACATGGAATAACGAAGTAACTGATCAGATATATTATTCCCTGAGGTTGAGCATGCTCAGTCGTTTGTTTGTCATATGACTTTCACTGAATATAATATATATATATATATATATATATATATATATACAGGGTCCCAGGGGAATTGGTAATTATTTACTATGATACATCATTATTAACAAGAGATACAGAGTGGGTGTGTCAGAATGGATGACTGACAGGTAAGAATTGTAAACTTTAATATAATATATAACAGTCATTTGATAAGATACTTGATATAACCTTTTGTGTTAAATGTTACCATAGTCTTGTAATGAAATGTAGTTTGGTTCAACAGGCGCCTACCCATTTCTTATGAACATCCAACACATTCTCTTGTCACCCCAAAATCAGTAGCTTTAAAGTTATTCTTAAGGATCATGAAAAACTAGCTATGTGTTGTACTAATCATTTGTTTCTAAAGTGAATCATTCATTTTATAATCGGCATGGTTTCTAAGAAGCAACTAAATGACCCCAAAGTTATCATTCAGTTAACCCCCACCCTTATCAAGCACTCTGAGCTACAAATTAGCATGCTGCATTAGCATGAGGGAGGGGCACATTCAATGCTTAATATATCAGGAATCATTTATAATGTAAATGCTTTTAACTTTTTTTTTTCTTTGAAAACAGGTATTTGGGGTTTGATCATGCAGCCACGCTATTTCACATAAGGGACAGCCCAGCCGACCCAGTGGAAAGACCAATCTACTTGACAAACACATTTAATTTTGCTATTCTCATGCATGATGTCTTGTTACCTGAAGACGCAAAAGCAATGTTTAAAGTAAGGTTCATACGGTTTTAAGCACTACAGTTTCAGTTGTTTTGCAGAACAATTAGCTGTCTTGCTTTGAGTACTAATTTTCTATTTAATTTTGTTCTTAGATACAGAATTTCACTTCAAATGTTTTAATTCCTCCTGCTGAATCCAGATACATATTTACGTTGCTGTTCACACCCTCCACTTCTTCTGTTCATATTGACAGCAATATATTACTTATCACCAATGCATCCAAATTTCACCTTCCTGTGCGAGCATACACAGGCTTTCTTGATGTAAGTACATTACTTTGTAGCACTGCTTAATATTAATGTTCACATTTTTATTTTCTTATTAGAGTATGATCTTAAATTGGTCACAATTACCAGTTGAATGTGTTTCTTTATCAGACAGGAATTTATATTAATTAAAATTAACAGGGATTTTTCGTTTTATATGTAAGCTGGTGCTACAATTTTACTTTAGTCATTGTTGCTATGTTCTGGGTTTCAGTAGAAGAAACAAGTGAGGCATGCATGTACAACCAAATATAACATGGGAAACAACTACTTTGCAAAATATCCATTTAAAAATGATGGGGTTAATTGAACTTTAAAAAAAATGGTATTAATTTAAATATTGTGCCTTGCTTAAAAGTAAATGGCAACAGCATAATTTATAAAAAGCTGCATTTGAAAACAAAATAATGTTGTACTCAAGCTATGGTACAAAGTTGACTAATGCAAATGATATTGTTTTTGTTTTACTGACCATATAGCTGTAGCACATTATTTTATACATTTCAGGCGGTCGGTTATCTCATATGTAATAATTAGTGCAGAAATAGGTTAATAAACAACTTTAAAAAAAATCAAAATTTTGCACCATTGATTTATTTTTTTTAACAGTCCCAGCTGGGGAATAATTTAAGCTACACATAAGTGACTTTGTAAGACCATATGCAAATGAAGTGTGCTCAATATTTCTTTTTTTTAATCAACATGCAGTTAAAGTATTATTTTGCTACGTTCAGTTTGTGTAAAAAAATTATACAATAACCATGGTTTCTCTCTTTCCTTCTTTTCTTTTGCAGTATTTTGTTTTACCTCCTAAACCAGAGGAGCGGTTTATAGATTTTGGCATCCTTAGTGCTACAGAATCTAGCAGACTTCTCATTGCAATTATAAATAGTAACCCCATAGAGGTAAGTAAAATGCTTGGCATGATGACTGCATAAAATGAATATCTTCTCTGTGCGTGTATGTGCGTGTATATCTTTTTATTTTTATTTTTTATGAGCGCTATCAATATGTACAGTGCTTCATAATGTTTAACAATGTAACAAAAGTGTGGGTATATTGTATGCCAAATATATATATTGGTTATTTGCTCCACAGTAGTTACACCTTATTTCTTAGCCCACTTATTAATAATGACGTTTGCAATAATCTGTATAGCTAAATATGATTAAGAACAAAAGAAGTCTAGTTGCCATCACATCACTGGTCTATTTATATGCAGGCCTGCAGAATTGATGCCTTTAGACAGATTGCTTTGTGTAGTCCTGCAGTTTTCAGCCTAATCATGGAAGAACTTGTCTCGTGGTCTGATGGCCAAATTAAATTAAATGCTTGCAAAATTTGCCATTTGTGTTATAGCTCAATAAAGCTTGAGACTGTTATAAATCTAGGTTGTTTTGCAATCACTGAAATAAAGACAAATATATGTTATATTTACCGGTGAAGGATAATTTGGAAGTTTTGCCATATTAACCTGAAAATAGTGAGCTCATAAATACATTATTTAAAAAAAAATATTAATAATTTGGCAAAATACCACAAATAAAAAGTTCTGTCCCAGAGAAGCTGTTAACCGTTAATTGATCTCATACTGGTAGCCAAAGAGGGTGTTGTATTGAACAATAAAATGTTATGTTCTACTGTTAGATGGTTTGCATCAGGGTAGGTGATGCCTATATCATTATATAATCCTCTTTCTTTAGCTGGCCATCAAAAGTTGGCACATTATTGGAGACGGCCTTGCTATAGATCTACTTACTACAGAGAAGGGCAATAGAAGCACCATAATCTCAAGCCTTCCAGAGATTGAGAACTCCACCGTGTCGGACCGTACCTCAGTAAGTAAATTACTTCAATATACATCATACTTTGTTTCTCTCTGAAGTTGTTGGAGATCCTTCATACAAGGGTTATAGTACTGATTTTATGGAAATGCTTCATTATTCGACATATTATGGTAGAGTAGTCAATTTTTATATCCAAATGATTTTTTGTCATGTGGTATACTTTGGAGTATTATATTTCAAGACTTGTTTGAAACTGATGAATGCTTTGTTTTCTTTGCAGGTTATATTAACTTCAGGCTATTTCGCGGTGTTTCGAGTCACGTTAACTGCAAAAGACCTTGAAGGCTCTTATGATGGAGGCATACAAATTACAACAGACTATGAGGTACTGTGTTTATACATAATCTACATGATATAACTGCATAATAACTATATATACATAATTAAACTGTAAACATTAAAAGAAAAACAATGCACCAATTCTATCAACAATCTTATACTTGGCCAGATGACAGTGGATACAGAGTTATCAGCATAACGTCAGTATACTTAGCTGTTGGCTTCTAGATTTTTTTTCTTGCTTTATCACATTTTTCACATACTTTACTTCTAGGGTCTCATGTCACCACACGGGTGTGTTAACTTGTTCAGTTTGTACAGTGGAGACCGAAATATAATAATACTGCTGTTTACTCACACACCTCTCCCCTCCCTCCTGCCTCTCCTGTTATCTAAAAATAGATTGAAATTTGAAACTAGTGCATATTACATGAAATATTTGTTGCAGTGGTAATTGCCTAGGTGTTTAAGTGTTTCTTCATTTTCTTGTAACTTCATTTAAGTAAAAAATGACCAACCCCTAAACCTTTTAAGGGAAACACATAACATAAATCCTTCCTATATTTATACTTTAAAAAGCTTGTTCCTTAATATAAAAGCATACCCATATATTTTATTTAAAATTATTAATTGAAAGCTCACTGCCTTTAGAGGCCTCCATTTTATGTGATCCTGTCATTTAAAGTAAGCGGTTTACTTATGGGGTGCACTGCATCGAGAGACCATGAATTAATGATTCTGCTCAGTAAGAGCTTCCTGCTCCCCCCCCCCCCCCACACATCCCACCCTGCTGCCTCCTGATTGGTCCAGAGTGGAGGACCATAGTAACATTGACAGACATTTTCTCTGCATCACTGTGTCACTAATTGTAAATTATTATCAGTACTGCATTTTATAATATTGTAACAGTAGCAGATATATATATATATATATATATATATATATATATATATATATATATATATATATATAATTATATTATTGTGTACATTCATTCTAGTATATATCTCTTTCTCGGAAAGACAGAAAAAAATAAACAGGGCACAAAAAGAGACCATACCACCAGAAGCAGGAGTCTTTTTTTTTTTTTTTTTCTTCTTTAACAAAGGGTACATCTTTTTTGTACTTGCTAGGGCCCAATGGTGAACAGGGGTCCAAAGTCAGACTCTCTTTCTGAAGCCCTATGTTAAATCCATGCTTTGATATACCACTTTTTGCTATTTCTTACCTGATTTCTCCTTTCCCCTGCTGGTTTCTCTGCCTCCATGTGTTTTCTACATCTCCAAACAGGCATTTTAGATTCTTAAGCTCCATTTTTGCAGGTTTTTCCTTTAACTATTTGCTGGTGCTTATTCTGTAATTTTGGCTTCCTCCCATTTCAAGCCTTACAGGGGAGTAATTCCGTCCTCATCCAATATGATTTCTGAGTAAAATAATTTTGATTGCATGCTTTTTAATAGGTTTTCTCCTCTCCCTTTATGGGAATTTTTTAGCAGTGTGTTCTGCTTTATATGTTCATTTTTTTTCCTGTTTTTCTTCTTTCTTTTTTCAAATTGTTTAATTGAACGTCTCCCTGCCCTGAAGTAGGTTGTTATGATACTAAATAAGTTCGTTTAAAAAAAAAAAAAATACAATTCATAGATTTGAATTTCCAGAATATGCATCTATCTGTCAAAAGCTTCAAGATGGAGTCTCTAACATTCATTATCAAAAATGTTCTCTATGAGGATGATGCTTCTTATTGTCCTATTGCACTCCTTCCTAGTAACAGGTGTTTCCTGATTCTTGAAAAGCACTATCAGTTTATGGTCTAGCTATAGCCACTCTGGTCTTCTCAAGAATCTTTGCAACTCTAATTGCTGAGATCAGAAAGAAGAGTTTGAGACTTTTTTTTAACTCTTTAGACAATATTCTCCTGCTGCATCAGGGTCTGAATATTCTTATGCAACGTCAGAATAACTGCTTGTACATTTTGAAAGATCACTGATGGATTCAAAATCTCAAGAAAATAATTCTTCTTCCACCACAGAGCCATATACTTTTGGGGGTCCGATTCAACCCTAAGTCTGCATTAGTGGGCTTACCAGGTCTAAAGCAGAAACTGATAATTTAAAAAGTTCATCTCTGGAGACCCATGATTACTTTGCTTCGTTGGGTAAAATGACATTTGAGGATCCCTTTACAGGTACTAAAAAAAGACCTAGACTGGTGGACAAAAAAAAAAGGATCATCTAGAAGTAGACTTTTCCTTGTGACAAATAAATTGGAAACATATTTCAACCGACAGGCACTGTTTGGGGCGCAGTTCAGCAGGAAAAAGAATCTCAAGGCCCCCCCCAACATTTTAGAATTAGGTGTATAATTCTGTATATTGCAATTCTTCAATTCAGAAGATCATTTGGCTTTGGTTCCCTCTTTTTACAAGCTCTCTCAAAGAGTAAGCCTATATATCTTCCTTTCTCAACACCATCTTCTTTTTTGGGTCCCTTCAAATATTGTGACCTTAAAAGACTAAACCTTTCAGCATTGGTCACTATTGTGTTTTTTGTTTTTTTTACAAAAATGATCTATTATATATATATATATATATATATATATATATATATATATATATATATATATATATATATATATATATATATATATATATATATATATATATATATATATATATATATATAAAATAAATAAATAAAATATGAGGTTGTTTATGTATGCGAGATTGATATATTCTAGAGACAGATTTTTACTAGGATGTCAGTTTCAATATACGAAGATGTTAATATATATGATAATATATATCCATCTGTCAATTGTATTTAGTATATTATATTGTAAGTCCATTAATTGTAAGCCATTATCAGTACAACGTTTTATAATATTAAATGCTATCTGTCTGCTGTCTATCTAGAATCATTATTGTGTGGGCTCTCCTTGTAGTTCTCCCCCTTTATGTAAACTTGGAATGATGGAAGCAGAGGATCACATGTAGCTTCTAAAAGATACCCTTTCAGCAGTAAAGTAAGGTGATCTCTTGGAGTTTACATAGGTCAGTAAAGAACCACTGCAGTCATGTAATTAAAATATTCAAGTGTGGTTAAAGAACCATGATTGAAAATTGGTAAAAATATTTTCAGTGCAGGTATGCTTCAGTAAAAACACCCATTTTAGTTTCCACTGATCATTTTCCTGAGGTAGGAGGAGACTTTTTTTATCCCATTAGTTTACAAGGATACACCATCTTGAGACAGAAATTGCAAGAAACAGCCCCTTAAAGAATAATTGCATAAAATAGTGAACAATTAAAAAACATCATCACTTTTTATTTGCCGTATTTATTTATTTTAACTTTTTTACAATGATCAAATTTAGTTATTCAAAGAACCATGTAGAAAAATATGAGCACTGTGGTCCTTCTAAACTGAAAAGCCCTGGCAAATCCTTCTGCAACTGCTATTTTTTGAGTGATGCACTAAATGCAACAGATGTAACAATGGGGCTCTTAATGTTTAATAGTCTTAATCTGTCTTTGTAGATATTAACAATTCCTGTGAAGGCGGTTGTTGCCGTTGGCTCCCTGACTTGCTCTCCAAAGCAGATAACTCTTCCACCTTCCTTTCCGGTAGGTTAATATTTGCTTTTTCTGCTGTTTATACATACTTCTGATGAGCTATATATATATTGTGATGCTGTTTACTATTTGAAGTCTTATTTCATGTTGTTAGTTTTGTAGATAGTTTTCAATGTTGGTTATTCATAAAATGTTAATGACACTATGGTTTCATGTTTGCTTTGTTTGGAATCATTTATCAATCATTAAATAAATAATATGCCTTTTTACTATGCTGAATCAGCATGAAAACAAAAAGAATAAAAAAATACTGAAAAAAATTATTCTGAAATGGTTCAGATATTCTGTAGTCATGGTGTGTCAAAATGTAAATTTGGTTTGTAAAAATGATCATTTTTAATGTATTATATGAAATGAAACTCCTCTGTTGGCTTTGTGCTTAAAAAAGGATAGGATTATATATACATTTTAGTACAAAGTGTAGATAAAATGTAACTTTTTTGGATGAAGACATCCTCCACAACCACCTTTATATATGTAGGTTTATTTTTGGTAGGGTATTAGTGTGTCAATTATGAGCAGGCAAACAAAGTAAAAAAAAAAAAAAAAGGTCCACCAACAGGACTTTAATGTCCTTTGTTCGTTGTATTTAAAATGTAAAGTTTGTAAGTTTTGTCTGCCAATCGACCTCTCTGATCCTCCCACGGAGCTTGATGTTTTATCTGTTAAAGTTTAAGCACTAGCAATCACTCCCTGGTATGTAATGAAGTGGTATTCGCAATGCTGGTCATTGTTTTCAGCCACCATTCAATTGTTGTATTTAGTTTGCTCATGTAGAGTAATTATTAAAGATTAGCAATAATTAGACACTAACACAATGGTAAGACAACAACCTTGGTGTGGAGGATCAAAATCACTGATTGACAGGCAAAAATTGTGTGTGTACATACACCTATATATATTGAAGAAAATAAATTGGCATTTCTGCACAAAATGTATTTGTTGATAAGTTTTCCAATTATTCCCATATGTACACCATTTTTACTTCTGCATATGCTTGTTGCTGTATACAGAGTTGTGCGTGGCATGTAATTTGAGCAGCTTTGATGCCTATTTTGACCTCAGGCAGTTAAGTACTGCAAGGCATCTACATTTGGAAATACTTGTTTATTTAGTCTCACTTTGCAAAACACAGACGTCCTGAGGCTTTCTATCCTCATCGAGCTGGTAAAACTAGCTTGCGTTAAAATCAGCCAATCAAATCTGATACGTGTGTGGCTTTACACATGCTTTACACTAGACAACATTGTCTGGGAAGCCTAAAATACAAATATGTTTGATGTGGATTGAGGAGAGACTATCAGCCCCATTAAATTCCAAGCACGTAGCGGCAACGGCACACCTGCAAAGCCTGCAGGCTTGAAATTCTGCTGCATTACAGAGCTATTACATTCAACCATGGTGTGAGCTATGGGCCGTAGACACAAGCCCGTAAACCTTTCCGCACTGTTAAGGGGCTGGCCGAGCCGCGATCGGTCGATGCTATCCAATCGCGGTATAACGTATTGCGACACAGGCCGAAAAGCCCATAGAAAGCGGTCTAGCCACAGCTGATTGACAGAGGGACATTATATATTTGCATTACACCCTCCCATGTGTTGACTGTGGGAGTGGTGCAGGAGGTGAGGAGGAGGAGGAGTGGTGCAGGAGGTGAGGAGGAGGAGGAGGAGTGGTGCAGGAGGTGAGGAGGAGGAGGAGTGGTGCAGGAGGTGAGGAGGAGGAGGAGTGGTGCAGGAGGTGAGGAGGAGGAGGAGTGGTGCAGGAGGTGAGGAGGAGGAGGAGTGGTGCAGGAGGTGAGGAGGAGGAGGAGTGGTGCAGGAGGTGAGGAGGAGGAGGAGTGGTGCAGGAGGTGAGGAGGAGGAGGGGTGGTGCAGGAGGTGAGGAGGAGGAGGGGTGGTGCAGGAGGTGAGGAGGAGGAGGGGTGGTGCAGGAGGTGAGGAGGAGGAGGAGGAGGGGTGGTGCAGGAGGTGAGGAGGAGGAGGAGGAGGGGTGGTGCAGGAGGTGAGGAGGAGGAGGAGGAGGGGTGGTGCAGGAGGTGAGGAGGAGGAGGAGGGGTGGTGCAGGAGGAGGAGGAGGAGGGATGGTGCAGGAGGTGAGGAGGAGGAGGAGGAGGGTGTCACAACCTACAATGACGATGGAGTATAGAGGATCCTAGTCCTCTTATCTCCTGTAGGTTTTAGACCTAAGATTTGGGTGACTCAGACCAATGGACCTTCTTTGCGGATGCAAGAGCATAAGTCCCAGCTTTTGGTAGTGTGCCTGGGAGAACCTGTCAGGGAGTCGGAACGATCTCCTCTACCAGCATATGCCCCTGGGTCAATAATACACCTGTACGCAAAGTCTTGATGAAAATTATGAACAACTTCTTTATTTTTACACAAGTATTTAAACAACTCACAAAACCAGTACAGGGAGTGGCTACCCCTTTGTCCAACCCTTATCTTCCTCTTGGCCAATGGGGTAATCTCCAGAGTAACTTGATTACCCCTAGCCAATGGACTAGAGGTAAGCTCTGGGAACTTCCAGACCCCTCCCCTGGGCCGCCCACTAGGTGTGGCTACCTAATTTAGTTGGTCTCTGGCTCTCAAGGGAGAAACATCTTCCTGCCCTCTGGACTTTGCCCTGATTCTCTGAGTAGGAATCCCTGTAGACCCCCTGGGGTTATGGTGCCTGCCTGTCTGCTCTCCAGCTGTGAGCTTCCCATTGTTGGTTCTCTGGTGGACACTTAGCTAATGGGATTAACAGGCCTTTGGGAACAAAGGAGGTTTTGGCTGTATTCAATGGGCTTCCCCTCTACAATATAATAACATACATTCATATTTATAAATACAACACACAATGTTTCACACACATACAACCAACACATCCCACCAGCTCCCTCACATGACACCCATTACAATGAGCCTGAACATGGAAGGGATGGGAATATGCTAAGGGATAAACTTATAATACATTATCCCCTAGACCACAACATAACAATATATCCATAACAAGTGGGCCCCAAACCTTTTCTTCCACAGCAGGAGCCATGAACTTTGTCCACACCCAATATGGCCACTGGCTGATTCATGACAGAGTGGTGGTGCAGGGAACATACACCACACTAATCTACTCTAACCCATCAGGAAGTACCGCAAAAACACATGGAGGCTTTGCAGAGGCACGTGGATGTTCATGTTTTCATGTGTTTTTTTTTTTTAATTGCTTTCTGCTTGTTGCATCATGGCTTTTCATATTTGCATATGCATGATCATTCCAACATATGATGAAATAAAATATTATTTAAATGTCTATTTTTTTATTGGGGATTATTGTGCAAGTAATTGTAATGCCTTTCTATGCTTTCGTCATATTTTAAAGTTCTCTGGTGTGTTTATATTGTCTTTTACAGGGTTGTGAATTGTCTGTAAACCCTTTGCGGGTTCTATTTGGAGCCCCTAAATATATTTGCCTCCATTTGCGGGTTACGGGCTTGAACGCCAGGGCGGCTTTGGGAAATCATAGCAATTTAATAGCAATTTTCGAATGTAACAGTTACAGGCTTGACAGATGAAAGGTTTTTACGGCAACAGAATTCCGATTTCGACAGCCCATAGATTTTTTCCGCCTGTAACCCGCAGTTCGTTTGTGGGTAGCTTTAATTTAATTTATTAGCCGTAAGTTTTGCGGCCTCCGTTATGGGCTGCGGCTTTACATGTTGGGGGAGTTTAATGGGGCTGTATGTCTTTTTATTGTTTAATTTGTTTTTCACTTTATTCTCTAGGGGAAGATGGTTCATCAAAGCTTAAATATTATGAGTTCCTTCTCACAGAAGGTGAAAATACAGAATATACGCTCCTTATCGGAGGACATGCGTTTTTTCTATAAGCGACTACGGAGCAATAAAGAAGAATTAGAGCCTGGGAAAAAATCCAAGGTATTTTGAATCTATTAATCTGGTTGCAAACCTTTCTGAACATTAGAAGGGGAGAAAAATTAAGTGACCAGCATTTATGGCAAATTCAGTTAAAATAGCAGCTATTTAGGATAAAGTTTATAATATATAATAAATTTCAAGATGAAGATTTTATACCAATTTTGTTGTACTTCAGAGATCCATTTGTAGATTTACAGCTCTTTGGCTAACCTCTTGCAATACACAATTTATACATTTATAAGTTCAGTATACAATCATGTCTTTAGACTTTTGTAAAGGGACATTTAAGATGTTTATAATTAAATTACAGGGACACACCAAAGGTTCCAGATAAACTACAATTTAATCTACAGTTAATAACAAGTAATTTAGTATTACTCTTACTACTCTTCAATTCTGTAGCTGCATTTAGAGAGCTATAATAAAGTAGAGTGGGTACAATAGGAAAATTATGAATTTCAATCACACTGAGCACATGCGAACCTGAAGCGTATGATAACGAGATGCACAACTTTTCTACCTGTGGCTTTAAATTATAACATAGTTGGAACCTCTATGATTTTAAGTGACACAGATTGTCCATCAGGGTTTTAAAAGAGCTTGTTTTAAACATTAAAACATTAACTTTTTGACCTAATTCTTAAAATACTCTGATAAAAATGTGTCCGTTGCAGCTGATCAACAAACTGACAACATTACAACTGTGAAACCATGGACTTTTTTGGGGGGAAATCAGGATTTTCTGCTTAAGAGCTGGGTCTTTAGGGTGTGTTTTTTTTATCTATCTGTGGGGGAAGAGTGAACAGGGAGAAATCAAAATATTTTGTTGGGTAATTTATGGCATGTTCTCCAGACATGTAAACACCATTCTCCAACACAATTTCCATCAACGTTTCATAGATGACACCAGGGTTCAGCAGAGGCATCAAAAAGCAAAATATTGTAAGGGCCACTGAAGTCATCCCAACTTTTCATCAGAAGCAAATAGAGCATAGAAAATAAAGTAAAAATGTATTTACAGTTTTTACAAGATTTTTTTTTTTGGCCCTCTCTGCCTCCTTCAATTTCCTGCATTATTAATTAGCAGGATTGTGTCGCAGCTATAGCCAATGGGCTGTACACCACTGTAGTTGTGTTGGAGTATATGGAGCTGGCTGTGATCCTTCCAGAATGTTAAAAACAGCGGTGATGTCACTGCTGGAGATTGTCCTAGCCTCTCATTCTATAGACACTGAATGGAGGAGGCAGAATGCTTCAGCTACTGTCTCTTACAGCATATTGTGTGCTTCTTACAGACTCGCATTACTGTATATCTTTCTGCCTGTGCCATACACGGCAATTTTTGATGCAGGTAATAAAGAAAAGCAAGTGAAATGTATTAAATGCTACGGTCTTTAATAAAAACATGCACACTTAATTACTTGGATAGATATCGGCCTATACACAAATATTATGTTAGATCACGTATCCTTTGTACTCTGTGATCCTATCTATCTATTTATCTATCGATCTTCAATGCTTTGCAAAAATATTCACCCCCTTGACTTTTTACCTATTTTGTTACATTACAGCCTTAAATTCAATGTTTTGTTAATCTGAATTATATGTCATGGATCATTACACAATAGTGTAAGTTGGTGAAGTGAAATGAGAAAAATATATACATAAAACTATTTTTTAGGAATAGAAAACAGAAAATTGGCATGTGCGTATGTATTCACCCCCTTTGTTATGAAGCCCATAAAAAGCTCTGGTGCAACCAATTACCTTCAGAAGTCACATAATTAATGTAATGACGTCCATCTGTGTGCAATCTAAGTGTCACATGATCTGTCATTACATATGCACACCTTTTTTGAAAGGTGTCAGAGGCTTCAAAACCTAAGCAAGAGGCACCACTACCCAAACACTGCCATGAAGAACAAGGAACTCTCTAAACAGGGACAATATTGTTGAGAAGTACAAGTCACGGTTAGGTTATAAAATATCCAAATCTTTAATGATCCCCAGGAGCACTATCAAATCTATCATAACCAAATGGAAAGAACATGGCACAACGGCAAACCTGCCAAGAGACGGCCACCCACCAAAACTCAGACCGTGCAAGGAGGGCATTAATTAGAGAGGCAGCACAGAGACCTACGGTAACCCTGGAGGAGCTGCAGAGTTCCACAACAGAGACTGGAGTATCTGTACATAGGACGACAATAAGCCGTTTGGTCCATAGAGTTGGGCTTTATGGCATAGTGGCCAGAAGAAAGCCATTATTTTCAACAACAAACAAAATGGCACATTTTGAGTTTGCAAAAAGGTGTGTGGGAAACTCCCAAAATGTTTGGAGGAAGGTGCTCTGGTCTGATGAGACTAAAATTTAACTTTTTGGCCATCAAAGAAAGCGCTATGTCTGGAGCAAACCCAACCCAACACATCGCATCACAACACCCAAAGAACATCATCATGCTGTGGGGATGTTTTTCAGTAGCCGGGACTGGGAAACTGGTCAGAGTTGAGAGAAAGATGGATGGTGCTAAATACAGGGATATTCTTGAGCAAAACCTGTACCACTCTGTGTGTGATTTGAGGCTAGCATGGAGGTTCACCTTCCAGCAGAACAATGACTCCAAACACACTGCTAAAGCAACACTTGAGTGTTATAAGGGGAAACATGTAAATGTGTTGGAATGGCCTAATCAAAGCCCAGACCTCAGTCCAATAGAAAATCTGTGGTCAGGCTTAAAGACTGCTGTTCACAACCGCAAACCATCCAACTTGAAGGAGCTGGAGCAGTTTTGCAAGGAGGAATGGGCAATAATCCCAGTGGTAAGATGTGGCAAGTTTATAGAGACTTTTACAAAGCGACTTGGAGCTGTGATTGCTGCAAAACGTGGCTCTACAAAGTATTGACTTTAGGGGGGTGAATAGTTATGCACATTGATTTTTTATTTTATTTTGTCCTATTTTTTGTTTGTTTGAAAAAGCTTCACAATAAAAAAAACAAAGTTGTGGGCATGTTCTGTAAATTAAATGATGCAAATCCCCAAACAATCCATGGTAATTCCAGGTTGTGAGGCAACAAAACACGAAAAATGCCAAGGGGGGTGAATACTTTTGCAAGGCACTGTATCTATCTATCTATCTATCTATCAATCATGCATTGCACTGTAGTACTGTGGTTTGCTGTAATCTGAGCAGTAACTGTTAATCCACCTTAAGGGTACAAACAGGCACACAAACATGCCATATCCATTCTGATTTGCTATAGAGCTTCACCAGATAAGGCAGGGAGGATTAGAAGTAATGTAAACCTAAACCAAAGCTTAAAAGAGCCTTCAGTTTCAAAAATTCAGAAATAATTTTCTTATATGTAAATGAGAGCTAAATGATGCTGAGGGTTGATTTTCAAAAAGGTTGTGTTCCTTTAATGCCTTTTTCCCTGCGTAATTATGCTAGCATTCAGACACAGTTTATTTTTTTCTCATTGTACAGGGACCCTTTAATTTTTGCAGTGTTTTATTTGTTTAAGCCATTGTGTTGCTGACTTTGGTAACCAAGTACTGCACCTTTTTCCTTTTTTCAGTTAAAACATATACATCTGATACTTGTCCTCATACTATGTTTTCTCATTTGTAGATAGCGAATGTCTATTTTGATGCTTCTCTACATTGTGGAGACCACTGTTATGTTGGAGTTCCCTTTTTATCTAAAAGTAAGTGATGTTTAAATTTGGTATTCATGGTGGCTCATTCTTGTTCTAAGCTTTCAAATTTGTCATGAATTCTGTATTTTGTTGATATTTTTTCTATATTAAAGTACCCTATCTACTCAGAAGTGCATGTTTTTTGAAGCCTATGTTGGTGTTTTCAAACTTGGGGTATTGGTGGTGATCTTGTATTTTTAAATTTTGTTTCCAATGAAAAAAAAATGAATATAAAAAAATGCAGAAGAACAAGTATTCTTTTAAAAGCACTCCATAGGTCCTAAAAATTGACAATAAATCCTCTTAACACATAATAAAATGGAGTCAATGCAAGGAAGCTTAACTTGAAGATAGTGAGAGCACCAGAAAAAGAGAGGGAAAACTTCTAAGCCCTTGTTTTTATTTTTGTTGCCAAATTACCTCCTGGTAGTTCTTGCATTTCAGCTGACATGCCCTGGGCATTAGCAACCCTCATGGAGTGATTAACAATTACACTGGCACACAATCATAAGAAAGTATTAGAAAGCATGATTGTCAGATAAAAATTACAAATACTAATGCACGTTTACAGTATGAAAATGCAGCTTTTAGTAACACACACACACACACATATATGTATGTATGTATATATATATATATATATATATATATATATATATATATATATATATATATATAATCTTCCAGATATCTTATTCCATATACATATATATATATCTCCTTTCAGAAGCATCACAAGCTGAAACATACAGAATCAAATATCACAAGTCAATCACACATAGGGAAGCAACATAACATACAGTGATTAACATACATAGTGTAATCAACTTAACATAAAAACATCTTAAATAAAAAAATAGCAATTATCAAACCCAAAGGATGGTAAGGGGAATCATGACAATCAGCAGTTCTACCATCACTGCCTTAAAACAAGATGAGCCATGATTTGGCACCTACCAAATTTAGGAAGTAAAGTACATGTATGTAAAGTGTCACTATTGAACTAGCTTAGTCAGAGAGATTGTCCACTTCTTGGGAATCACAGATTTATACTACTGTCTAAACTAAAGAAAATGTAAGTTAATCTCTAAGTAGGTACCCAAAGTGCATCACTATATAACAATACTGCTTAAAAGAAAATATAGGCATATAATAAGATAATGTTACATCACCTAAAACCTATTTTTTAAACCAATAGACATTATGTATAAAGGGCATAACTTGAAAATCACGGTTCAAAACAATTAAACTACAAAGTACACCATATAGTACTATTGCACAAACCTAAGCACATGTTGTTTAAAGCTCTTGACCTAGTATACTGTGATATTTTTACATTGCATAATATATTTCTTATTTTGTTCACATAATTTAATTACTAATTACAATAATTAATTTTGTGTAATACTGCAGTCAACATGCATTAATAGAAAGCCTATGAGTTGTCCGTATGGAAGAAGCTGGAAAATGCATATTGTCGTGTATATAATGAAATTCCAATAAATAAATAGTACATTTGTGTTACATTTTTTTAACTTGTTTTAGACGTTTAAAATGTGGTTTCATGCCCAGAAATCCGGGAGCCTTTGCAGGGACATGCAAATGTGCCCACAAAGGCTTAGCTCTTGCAATCCATTACCATTTCAAACATGGCTTGCATTAAGCATATGCCCGCTGTATCACACATCTTTGAGCAAAACTAAGATTGGATAATACACAAGCTAGGAATCCTACCCACGTACATCTGTTTAAAGGTTATTGCCTAAGTTTTCAGCTTATAGAAATGAAAAGTCCGAAAACAAAGCATGTGAAGAATTTTATTTGGCGGTATCCAGTAAATGTACATGAGAGAGAGTTTAAATTATATTTTGAGGGCACTTATTATCCCTGAATTGTCTGGGATGTAATATCAAGAGGCAATTCAAATTAAAAAAGTTGACTCTTATGTTTTCATGGCCATATACAAAAGGATAATAGATTAGGACTAACTAGAAGACAGGTTTTAGAAACCTGAAGATTTGGGGATAACACTATAAACGTAGGAGAGCTTGTTTAAATCCCAAACCTCTACTAAAACAATCCTCTTCCTTGGGAAATACCAGACTTCCTTGTCTGGTATTCCCCGAGGACAGCTTTAGGACTCACTTGACTAGTTATATATTCTAAGTCTGCTTATTCTTGCTCATTGAATACTAGGCCTTTATCTGAGGAAGCTGAGCTGCTTCATATTGTGTGTAATGTTGGGAATGCAACTCCATCAGCTTATCTGAGCCTGTGCAGGATGTACATGGTGGTAGATGATCTTTTTTTATTTATTAGGATTTTTATCTAATCCTAAATAATTCTATGTCCAAAACTTTAATCAACCAGCCTACCAGTAGGGCTTCCATCTATGAAGTTCCGTCTAAGCATTTCACCCATTTAAAGGGCCAATTTTTTCTCTGTTGCTTTAAAACACAAAGTTTGATTATAGGTAAAGTGCCTGGCTTGTTGCAGTCCTGGCATGCTGCAGTCCAAAGGGTCGCAGAGAGTCGGACATGACTGAATGACTAAATAGCAACAAAGTAATTTTAGAAAAACATAACATAAATCAAATCTTTACATGTTTCATTTTTACTTTTTATATACAACTTTTTTTTATCCCAAAGGGATTTATTTAATTTTTTCATTTGATTCTCTCTGTTTCTTTCTCCTGAGGGAGTGTTCTTGTAAATTAATAAACTTACCATTACTTCTGTTTAAAGTGCTGGTAGTTTTAGTTGCCACATCCCCACCTCTGGTTCAGTAACAACCAAAATGGTAACTTGCACTGCAGCGTAATTGCGTGTAAGAAAACAAAAGAAAGATTATAATAGAGATTATTCAATGGAGTTCCTCAAAACAGAGTATTTTGTAGGACTAATGTTCCCTTTAACTTCACCTAATTAAAGATGATTGTGATAGATTTTCTCTATTTCCTAGTTTAGTTTTGTATGTATGGACAAAATTAATTGTAATTTTATGAATCTATACTATTATTATTCAGTGATTTTAAGATTATCATATAATCTATGAATTCCAAGTATAATTTTTTATAATTATATATATATATATATATATATATATATATATATATATATATAATTTGTCATAATTGCGAGTTTGCTGGTAACGCTCACATATAGGCATAGTTGGGCCTATAAAGTAGAGGGGAGGAGAGGCTCGCAATGAGCGCCTTTGGCCTGGAAGTTAGAGGGGAGGCTCCGACTGGTTTCCGAGTTACCGAAGCAGTTAGGAGGCCGCCAAAAGACATCAATTGAATACACCAATTGAATAGCAAATGAGCTTGCAGCCTCACTTACGGGCGCAGGGGGAAAGGCAGGGAGCTCGTAAGTGAGGTTGCAAGCTAATTTGCTATACAATTGGCGGCCTTTGGTGGCCTCCAAACAGCTTCCAAGTTACAGGCTTGAAAAAAAAAATGTCGTCCGGGAGTGGGGGGGGAAGAGACACAGGGGTGAGAGAGGTGGGTGGGGGAGAGGCACAGGGGAGGATGAGCAAGGCAAAGTGACACAGGGGAGGGAGAGCGGGGGAAAGAGAAAAGCAACAGATAGTACATAAACAGACAGAATACACAATGTATAACACTATATCATGCTGTCATTTTTGATGGGCAAGTTGCTAGTATAAATATATTTTTGGTTGACCACTTTGACAATGTGGCCCTTTGTATCCAATTAGACCTTGTTGAATGTTTAATGATTATTATGCTAGTTGAATTATGTAGCCAATTACAATAACACTGTGTATTTATGCAATGATGTGTATCCTGCCCTTGCCCTTAATCACTCATTCTACAGTCTAATATATGTAATAGCTCTGAATAGGTATTGGTGATTTATCACGTTAATACTAATCTATCATAGAAAAAACACACAAAAAGGCCAAGCTAATAAATGGTTAATATTATTTTGTGTGGGAATAAGGGCAACAGAAGTAGATTTTTAAAGCTTTTCACATCTTTCTCAAAATGTGAAGCCTCGTCACCTCCATGAAAAATAAACAAAGTGAGGCTGTATACTAAGAATAGGAGTGTGTGGTCTAGTTGTATTATTTATTGAATCCTCAATCTTATTAATAGGTGAACTGAAGAACCAACACCACTTAGCAATGCAGGAGGATATGTGGGACTCCGATTGGGATATTCATGATGCACTCTACAAACGGTGGTCTGACATTCAGGACAATTCTGGAAATCGGTACGTGACTTGAGTTATTTTACCATCATCACCTGGAACGGATTGTAATTAATGGAATTAGTAACTGAATTAGTTACTTTAAGCTTTGGTAACATTTGTGTATCTGCTTTAAAGGTTTGCTGTGTTTCACAAGTTCTGAATGAAACTAAGGTATACAAGAGAACAACCATTGTCTTATCAATAAAGAATCTTATCTTTAAATAAATAGGCAAAATAATAGAACATCATAGATTATGGGTTTTGACCATTGGGAGGAATCCAGGGATGAGAAATACAAGAACAAAAAGTGATATTGGCAGTGAAGGAGAATAATGTGAGATAATAATGTTTTACAGAAGTAGTGGTAAGTGTGAGAAATATACTCAGTTAAAGTGATAGAGGAGACCAGTATAAGGAAAATCTAACATTTTTGAGAGAGAGCAGATCATGACTATACATTTTTGTTTTACTTTTTGAACACTATACCAAAAAGATCCTAATACCATAGGTAGATTACATAGGTTAAGTGAATTTTCTAGTAGCTTGCAGTTGCATGCAAACAGTTAAACAACTCTGGTCAATTTGTATATTTCAGTGACTGTGTGAAACTATTGTTATATGCTGTGCATGGTAACATAAACCAGGCCGATGTTAACAAAATGGAAAAAGTGAATGTAGCACACACAAAAATGTGTCCACCCTTCCAGCTGTTCCTAAAATGTTACTATTTATTTATTTATTGTTTTTTAAAGGAGTAGCTGAAAAAAGTTTACTCTAAATTAAAAAGTAATCTCTTCCATACTTTTTTATAAATATGGGGAATACATGAAATATTTTTATCTTATTTTTCTTTATATTACACAGATGATATCGCTAAGGTGCCATCCACAAAGCTGGGCAAACTCCACTAGCAGCATGATAGTAGTAGCCACTATAGCTGCTGATTCATTCCTCTAGCAGGGAATGGACACTTTATGAAACAAATAATGTGTAATGCATATTACTGTACAGCACATAAAACTCTTCCATCAATAAAAATGAATATATAATTTACTATACTTTATGTAAGTATGATTTCTTTTTATTAATGGAAGAGTTTTGTGTGCTAAACAGTAACATGTATTGCACATTATTTTTTTAATAAAGTACTCCTTTCCTACTAGGGGAGTCACCAAAGCTGATAACTTATCATGTTGTAAGTAGACCCTACCAAGCAGTGTGGTTGTCTAACCCCTAACAGAGACACCATGTTTGCAATAGAATATCAAACACTAGCTAAAATATATATCTGAGAGGGAGAATGTGTGGAGCAAATGGGCTGACCATATACTGAGCAATATGAGTGGCAAAACAATATTTCATATGTTTAAATAAAAGTTTATAGATATATATATTTTTTTTTATTAAAATGAATCTCTTCCACAGTTCAGTTGTCATTTAAAACTAGTTAAAGACAGGTTTATAGGCTTCTCTTAGCACCTGCCAGGTGCAATGAAAATATATATAATGTGCTTTTACAAATCAAGGGATGTCTAAGCCCAGCTTGCAGTTTTATCAGTAAGAATTGTTATTAAGAAATGCTGAGCTGAACCCAGAGATCACTGCAAAGGACACAGGATAAATGGTCCACAAGTCTCCAGTACAGAGTGTCTGAAATATGTCAGGAAAAAAGTTTTCCCATGACCTCATCACCAAAGTAAAGCTTATGGTTTTGGAATGGCTTAAATATTATTGGAAATTTGTTGAGAGTTCTGAAATATTCTGTGCACAAAGACTTAAAAATTTTCTGCGCTAGAAGAATTTTGCATAGAAGAGTGTGAAAAAAATCCCAAACAAAAAATATAAAAGCTTTGGTTGGCTACAGGAAAAATTCAGGAGCAGCAATTTCTGCCAAAGGAGAGGTTACTGAAGACTGACAGGGTGACCAAACTTTTGCATATGTTTTTGTTGTTGTTGTTGTTGTTTTGTTTTGTACTATTTTGAATATATACATTCATTAACAAATTTATAAAGATATAGATTATATTATATTAGTTCATAGTCGCCAGACTATTTCTAGAAAGTAAAATAAAAAATTATTTTATGATTTTGTAGTGTTGTTGGCACTTTCATTGCAGTATCTTTTAATCCCATGTGTGACTGTTCAGTCACATCCATTCCCTACCCCCCAAAAAATAGGCACTCTGAACATTTGAAGAGAAATGTAGAGTTTTTTTTTAAATTATTAATTAGGATGTTTTTTGTGGGTGAAAATTTCAGATATAAATTCACACCAGAGCTCATTCCTACATTTTCTAACTATTTTTATATATTTTTAATTTATTTTTACTTTTATATAGATTTGCCTTTTAGTACTCTTCTTTTCATTTGATAGTTACATATTATAAACCTTTTTCACTAATAACACAAAGTACCCTTGTAACAAAGGCAAATGTAATATATTTAGTAAGAAATATTAATTTATTTTAGTATTCTGGCTCTCCTATATCTTACTTTATATTTTAACTCCCAAATTATAACATTAGAAATTATGATGATAAAAATAGTCTATTGTCCCATCTTTTCTAAGGGCCTCATTCTATTATCGGCCGTAAATCGGCCGTAAGGCTGCGATTCCTTGCAGGGGTTCTGTTAACTCGCGATTCTATTATACGGCCCCGCAAGGATCTCATCTTACGGCCGGCCGCATATCTTGGAACCGGCCGTAAGCTCTGAAATATAAAAACGCAAAAATAAATTCAAGCCTGCACTATACAGCTCTGTAAATGCTAGGGATCATATTGGGGGACATGAGGATTAAAAGGAACCCACTCTCAAGCTTGCACATCTGCCCAAACCCGAGTTCAAATTAACTGTTTATTTTCCGGCTGCGGCGTGGGTGTGTCTGAGGTGCTCCAAGCACTCTGGACTTTTTACATGGATATTTTACGGATATTAAAAATAAAATATTTTACGGATTTGAGTACAGGATAATTATGTGCTATTTTTTCTAACACCTAAAATCCCTTTATAGTCTTTTCAAAGTGCAGGATGGCTTTATTTGAGCTATTTTATGTGCTTAATTGGTGCTAGCGAGACCTCTTTCCTGCAAGTAAGCTGCGGCTCGTTTTTAGCCTTGCAGAGAGGTTTCCCGGAGCAATTGAATTGCAAATCTCTTGCGGCCGTTTTAGATCAAAGGCTTTCCTCCGGCGCGAGCGGCCGCAAGAGATAGCAAGGCACCGGCCGCAAGCCTGCCGGAGCCTCCGGCCGTGAGGGAATAGAATAGCAGAATAGCTTGCGGCCGGTCCTTGCGGCCCCGCAACGGCTGCGGCCGCTAATAGAATGAGGCCCTAAGCATTTAAAGGTATATGGAAGTTTCTCTGGTGTGAAATGTTTCTTATAGAACAGCCACTGATTAACATAAAATATACATTTAATTAGAAAAGTTCAATAAACGTACAGATTTCTGGATTTCCACACCCCAGAGCTGCCTATGTCAGCAACCCGTGCTAGCCTATAGAAAGACAGAAATCAAGTATGGATTATAACCCATTTGTTACTCACTGAACAGCTGTGCAGTTCTGTCTGCCTCTTGTATCCAGCAATAGTTCAAGCAGGGGTGGTAGAGAAGGTGCAGAGAATACCAAGGCTGAACCCACACTGCAGCCATTGTTTGGTATAGCAGTGATTGTATTTTATAAGTAAACGCTGTTATTATTTGCTGTGGGACTGAGGTGGGATGTGCTTCAGAGAGAGAGTCTCTTCTATGAAAATACATTGCACCCTCTTAAATAATTATGTGCCAGACTACAAATCCTATGCTGCAGAGGCATGAGCCCCATACTTTGCTACAATGTTGCAGGTGCCTGTGATTGGCCAAAACAAATTATGAATTTTACGCTAATTTAGCCTGGGTCTTTAGGGGTCTTCTACTCTCAAATTCAGCTGCCAAAATATAGAATACATTTTGCTAAGTTTAGGGTAAGTTATTAATGTTTATTATGTGGGGTTTCATGCAAAAAAAAGTTTTCATACAATACTGATTCTCATCTATCAGCATTCATAGTCCATCATACTTAAATATGCCTTTAAGGAATATAATCTTCTAACAAAGTATGCAAAGTTAGCTTAATAATCCTTAAATGTTGACTGATTACACATCTGAATAGACAGAAAAGTTAAGCTGGAATGGTTAGACAACACCTTTGACATTCTGTATTCTGTTAGCAGCAAAATAAACTACTTTTTATTTATGTGTTGTGATCGATTCATTTTTATTTTTTACAGGCCAGACGCAGTTTTTGAGGTTGACACCGACCTTCAAAAAAATGTCCTTGCAGAAGTAAAAGCTGAACTAGTGTGGCCTTCTATTGTCAGCTCTGACCGCCATATACGCTTTCCTCTGACTAATACCAATAGCTCATCGGTGAGTATTTCTTGTGTATTTTACCACTTGGCCAGTAGGAATCTCTCTCTTTACTTTGTCAGATTGACTTTTGGAATAATTTGCATGATCATGAAGTGTTGTAGCCAAATAATAACGTGTATAGATTAAGAGTACTTGGCATTTAATATTTCATATATTATAACCAGGCCAGCAACCTAAATATCTATCAAAAGTAATTAATGATTCATTCACTTTTTTGTACTAGGAGGAAAATATTGTGTTAGAAAACCCTTCAGATATCCCAGTATATGTGCAATTCCTTCCTCTGGCACTATATTCTAACCAGCCTTTGCTGCTAGACAGACTATCCGAAAGGTAAGTGCTGGTAAAGTAAGTGTCATTAGAGGTATAATTGGTTTATAACAACTTACCGTTTTATTAGTTTAAAAATGACATGGAGCTTTCCAAACAAAATCTTAATTATAGTGCAGCATTAGCAATGCAATGTTCCAGTTTAGTTAAGATTAACAAGTCTGACCAGTCAAGCACTTTACAGAATTACCATATGCATTTCTGATAATGGTGGCAAATGTCCTGTTGCAAGTTGGAAATGAGTGGATCGGTGATTGTTCAGACTCTGCAGATAAAAGTATGCTGCTGTATATCCTACTATGTTTAGTTGCAAATTATTGATCAATTTATTTTGGTTGTTTTCAAACTGTAATGTGTGCTGATTATTTTGTCTTTAGTATGCAACACTCCCCAGCTTATTGATATTTATAGTATGGCTAGTAAAACTGCAAGGGACACCACTGCAAGAGGGTGTGTGCAAGTTAAATATTACCACTGAATGTATCTCTAGCAAGTTGATTAAAACATTGTGACGTAAGGAGTGGTTTTTAACCTATTTTTTTCTTTGTTTTGTGACCTTTCTAACATATTAGGATACACTTTACACTCTAATGCTAAGGTCTCCAAAACATACTTGCATGAATCATGGAAATATACAGTATAACCGTAACCTAAAGCTGCACCTTTATGGAAGATTCTCTGCTTTTAATATTCAAATAATAATAAACGACGCAAGTGTGTGTTTGCTTATCTAATAATTATTTTATTAAAAAATGCTTAAAATTCTGTGTTTACTCCCAGAATCCCTCAAATTAGTCCTAACAAATGCCCACCTCCTGAACTCATGGACACAGTTTCTCTGTAGTACTAGATGTACTAACCAATCACCAATCAGCAGCGTTTCAAAACATTGTGTTGAGACCCCATCTGTAAGTGGCTAGTACATCTAGTACCTATAGAAACACTTGTGCAAGAGCTGCTGGGGGCGGACCTTTGGAGGAACTCTTTGCAAGGTTTCAAGGAGTAAAAACAGCAGAGCTTTAACGCACTTGTAAATAAAATAGTGTTTAGAAATGCAAATAAACAGGAAGTTTATTTTAATAGTAAAAACAGGGAACGTTCCATATCCCTTTAATGAAGGACTAGATATAACTAGTATATAGTAACTAATTGCAATGTCTAACAACCTGTAATCCACCACTTTGTGTAGTTGTTCACCTTTTGAAGGGACTCCACATTTATGGATATTGCTTTGCCACATTATGTAGAGCAATCAAAATAAAGCTGCTGATTTTTTTGTTTATTTTACAACATTTACAGCACTTGGAGTGCAGCTCCGCTGTACCAGACAGTATTTTGAACGTATCGTCCTGAAGGAACTATAAAATACAAGCTCCCTCTAAATATACTTACGTACTCTCTTCACTACAATACATTTCAGCTTTTTTCCTTTGGGGTTTTCTGAATGGAAAAAAAATATTTTTTATTTGTAGCAGCGTTCATTGCCATTTATATGTGGTTTAGGATTTTTTGGGGGGATTAAATATGTAAAATAGAAACTTTTATTAAAAAAAAAAAGTGAAATATGCAACAATTTTCTGTTTGATGTAGAGCACCTTTCGATAAATCCTGTGTCACTTGAAAGATTACCCATCCACTCCCTTATCCCCTACCTCACACAAATCCTTTAATTCATCACCCTCTGCTGCACCCTAGAGCGGTGATTCTTAACCTGGTTGCCAAGACACTAACATATCACAAGCCGAGTCTAGTTGCTTAGTCACAGGGAATTTGTAATGTGTAATGTCTGATGATACATGGATGGGTGGTTGCAGTACTTACTGATCAGTAAATATATTGAAACTATACATAGTTTTATGTTTCAGAAAATATTACACATCATTGATTTCTTTCGGAAAAATCTATATTAATCAAAACATTAATATTGATTAATATATGATTTGATTTTATCAGTGTGTTATGGGTTTTGAAAAAAAAAGGGTTGGGTATCTCAAACAAGAAAAGTACTATTATAAAATAAATACTTTGATTTACTGTGAATCTAATGTTTTTTTAAGTCCATCACCACCTGTCGCCCCTCTGAGTACAACAAATAGGCACAAATTATCTGGCTAATCTGTGATCATAGAAAAAACATGAGGTTGACCCTTTTATTGAAAGCCCTGCATTCATAGAAGTAAAGTTCAGTTAGGAAGCACCGACGCAGGGTGTATTTTGTGCTTTTTCTGCATGTGCAAGATGGCACTCCTCCTCTTGGTGCTAGGATACTGTGATTAATTTACTGAACAATTAAAAATTATTTTTAAGCTAGAAACACTGTTTTTATTCCTTCACGCTTGCTTATTTTAAAACATAACTTTTATTGATTTTAATAACATTTCTTAATCTTTATTACATTTAGGAATAATTCAATGTGAAAAAGTCTTGTCTTGTTTTTTTTAGTTACAAAGATTATTTGTACCTAGAGATATAAAATATTAGTGTAACATAACACTTTATCCTCTTGGAACTTTGCTGAATTAAAAAAATAATGTACCATCTTTTAACAAAGCTAATTTCTATTTGGTTAAATAACTTGTTCCTAGATAATAATTTTAGGAATAATCTACTCTATTATTTCTAATGTTATTTTTGGTAATGATATTATTTTATTGCAAATTTGATTCACCCATTTTCCAAAATCTTTTTAATTTAATTTTTTTTGAAAATGGGGATTTCTATTGTGGTTAATTTTGTTCAGTTATAACTAAGAAACAAGCGTAGATATAAACTAGCGTATATATAATAGAGGATAGGGTCCCTATTTGGGAACCCTAGTCTACTCTGACATGTTACAAATGCTTGTACATTATTTTTTTTTAATTCAGCAAGGTCCCAAGAGGATAAAGTGTTCATTACACTAAGACTTTTCTATCTCTTGCAACATGTAATCCTTGTAATAAAAAAAAGGACTTTTTCAAATGGTATTCTTCCTAAATGTTATAAGGATTAAGACATTTTATTAGAATCAATAAAAGTTATGTTTTAAAATAAGCAAGCGTGCAGGAATAAAACTGTGTTTGTATCCTAAAAATTATTAAAATACACATGTGCTAAAGCACATTCACTGTAGTTTCATGAGAGAAGTTGTTTATTTAACCCAGTATCATGATGGAGAATGAGGTTTAGAATCTATGTACAATTTTTTTTTTCCTTAACATGTTTTTTCTGTTTGTTTTTCAGATTCAATATTAGTAAATTGCCAAGTATAGACATGAAAACCCTTGCATTCCAAGTCTATAGAAATAATGTAAGTAGTTGTTGTTGTACTTCCTAAAAGTAAAACATTTATCATTTATTGAACAAAATACCAGGAGGATTTCTGACATTTTCAATACCCTTATCTCTTATTTTCAACCTTTAAGAGATAAGGGTGACTAGTAAAGGGTATTCTCCCTTTATTTTCACCTCTATGTATTTATATTCATTTTGTCATGTAAGTGAAATACAAGAATGAAGAAAATGGCTTTTTTCACAGAGATGCTTGTTGCGATAGGAAGCAATATTTTTGTTCACATTGTGTTTTTTTTTTTTTACTTTGTAAGGTGCATCCTGTGCAAACCAGTCAAGGTTTTATGGAGGGTTCCTCTCGTCAGTCAGTACTAAACCTAATTTTAAAGCCTGGAGAGAAAAAAACTGTGAAAATAATATTTACACCACTTGTGAACAAAACGGTATCCACATTACTTATAATAAGGTAAATGTTCCTAACCCACCTTCTGTGCTGGTAGTGGAGGATGAAGTGTATATACATACGTAAATGGAGTGGATAATTGGCTAACTCTCTTATATAGGTATATAGGCAGTTCGTGCATGGGGTAAAAATCATGTTCAGGCTAAATCTTTAGAGAGGCACAACAATGACTTAAGATAAATGTGTAATATATTTATATATGTATACATATATAACATTTTTACTAACCTGAACTTTTTCAATTACAGAAATAATTTAACTGTGATTGATGTAATTACGGTAGAAGGACAGGGAGCAAATGAGAACATCAGAGTTGCAGGAAAACCTCCTGGTCCAGGGAGTTCCTTGAGATTTAAAATCACAGAAGCATCACTGAAAGACTGCTCAGAGAGTAAGTGTATTACAGAACACAACTATATAGCCTTTCTTCATGTTTGCAGAATATTGTACAAGGTTCTATTGTGCCAGTGGAAATGGTTTCCCTCTGTCACTCTGTATAATCCAAGGTCTTATTATTACTCTTAAATAATAATAATGATCCATGACATTAACATTAAACAACTGTCATCGTTAAGTCTACTGTTGTATAATATATTATAAGAGTAATAATAATATTATTATTGATTTGAAAAACATCAATATATTTCGATGTACCGAGTACAGTGGATACAGTGAATATATAAAACAAACATGACAAATGGACAGAAGGTATGAAGGGCCCTGCTCTCAAGAGCTTACCTCTACATGCGCAATGAGCGCCTACGATGCTCATTGTGGGCCTGCACGACTTTGCTGCAATGAGCACCAAAAGCGCGCATTGCAGGCCTCGCCATGAGCACCAACGGCGCTCATCGCGAGGCCTGCAAAACTTTGAAAAGGGCTGGCAATGAGAGCAAAAGGCGCTCATTGCCAGGCACACGATGAGCGTAAGGCACCCAACACTTTGAAAGAAAAAAAAAAAAGAATTTACCGGCCGCCATTTTTTTTCAACCCCCGTTACTCTGAAGCCGTTGGACAACCGCCATAAAACGCCAATTTCTTCAAAAATTAAGTTCCAACCTCACACACAGCAAAGGGGGAGAGGCGGGGAGCCTGTGAGTGAGGTTGCAAGCTAATTTGAGGTTTAATTGGCTTTTTTAGGAGATCCAAAATCGGCTAAGAAAGGGAAAAAATGGCAGCCGTAAACCCGTAGTTGTTTGAAAAAAGGCTCACAACTATGCCAAAGGCAGTAACACTTAGCCGCTCATCGCTGGGCTTGCGATGCGCGCCTGAGGTGGTCATCGCTGGGCTCGCGATGCGCCACCGAGGCGGTCATCGCTGGGCTCGCGATGCGCGACCGAGGCGGTCATCGCTGGGCTCGCGATGCGCGACCGAGGCGGTCATCGCTGGGCTCGCGATGCGCGACCGAGGCGGTCATCGCTGGGCTCGCGATGCGCGTCGAAGGCCCGTAAAGTATACGGTGGGAGAGGCTTGCAATGTGCGCCAAAGTCGCTCATCGCGAGGCCCACAAGTTAGAGGTAGAGTGCCTTGCATTGTCTGGCAAACGGCATTGCCAGCCTTCAAATTGTATTGCCGTCATTTTTGACGGGCAAGTCGCTAGTAAAAGAGAAAGGCTTAGTTGGAGTTTTGTCACATTAATGCTTTTGCTGATGGTAGAATTCTGTTATACAGATTTACATAAAACTCATGTAAATCCAAAAGTTTTTCCTGAAGAGGGTTCACTGGCAAAATATAATTTTCTATTTAAAGGTCTTTCTACATTTATGTCTATAAACAATTTTGAATGTAATGAAAAGTACATTGTACTGTGTATGTTTGTTATTTTATTTTATAATTTTATTTCTTACATCTCTTTTTACTTAGAAATAAGACCAAGAGAACCCAACTTCACCCTGAAAAGGACATTTAAGGTGGAGAACACAGGCCAGCTTCAGGTCATTGTAAAGTCAATGGAAATCAGCGGATATTCTTGTGAGGGTTATGGATTTAAAATCTTGAATTGCCAAGAGTTTGCACTAGGACCTAATGCCTCTAAGGAAATTGTCATATTGTAAGTAATTTTCAAGAAGGTGTATGTATATTTCTTGTATATATAAAATGATAGTCATTATTTTAAATATGTGTATTTACAATGTTGTGTCTGATTGTAAAAACATTGATTGATGTGCTATATTATAGCTTGTTCAACCTTTACATAATGTACAACTTGTACAAATTATTCATATATGTCAGATATCCACATACTTACAGAACAGTTGATTCAGTTGTATAGATTTTGATGTTAATAATAAATCTTCTTCGCTTCATCTTCTATTCAAAGGTTTACACCCGATTTCACCTCCTCACGAGTGATACGCGAATTAAAAATCGTTACTGCAGGAGGCTCTGAATTTGTTTTCATCCTTAATGCATCCCTTCCATATCACATGCTAGCTTCATGTGCAGAAGCCCTTCCACGACCCAACTGGGAACTAGCACTTTACGTCATCATCTCAGGGATAATGAGGTACATTTTTCACCTTGTATACCTGTATTGACAAATAAGCTAGTCATGCCTTTCTGAGGCTATTTATATTTTGATTTGGAAATCATGTTTAAAGTGCCTACAATACAAAGGGTTCACAAAATACTAAACAAACCCTCATCTGCTACTTAGCTTTAGCTGAATAACTCTTAATCTTAAAGAGTTTTTGTTGTATTAAAATCTTAAAACACTTCTGGTAATTTTATAAAGTTTATACCTTCCTGTTTGATTATCTTCAGGGGTACATCACATGTTTAACTATTATAGGTTTATATCAATGCAGAAGGTTTGGTAGAGCCCAATAAGGACATCATTTCTCCTAATTTGACCAAGCCAAGCTTGTCACTTAGCATAAAGTGTTGACAATTAAAAGTTAATAATTATCATAAAACAGCTGCTGGTGAACAATCAAGAATGCTCTATAAATTAAAATACAAGTAAGGATTTATTTAATCAGGTGTGAGTTTTCTCAGTAGTAAGGTGAGACCCCTCCCAAATCTTATGTTGGTCCTCAAAAAAATAATTTCAGGTGTAAGGGGAGCTTCACTCTTTAACAAATAGACCATACAATATACAAAGTGACCCAAGAAATCTTCTATCCCAAGGGAGAAATTATCATAATAAGCGAGTAATATGCAGAAAATATATAGTAGAAGATAATTGTTTTGTTTGTTTTTTTTCCCTCTTCAGTTTGCTGTTTCTCTTGGTTATTGGGACAGCTTATTTAGAAGCTCAAGGAATATGGGAGCCGTTCAAAAGGCGTCTTTCTTTTGAGGCTTCAAATTCTCCTTTTCACATGGGGAGGCCTTTTGATCTCAGGAGGATAGTTGGTATTTCACCTGAGAACAAGTAAGTAATTCTGTTTAGGTGTTTATTTATTTGGTGCCTTGTGATTGCTATTTATCATTGATAAATTATTGAGTTGCAGTGTTGATTATTAGTTATATAAACTTCTTGGGTGTATTCCATACATGCACTCTGTAGTGTAGTGCATCATAATAATTCTCCATTTTTTAAGAGCACTTGTTGTGGTCTCTTGAATGTTGGCAGTTGCTAATGCCATTACGTTAACATTAGATCATTACTCAGCCCAATTTTTTACACATGCATAATGCTCGCCCTTTTTGTTTACTATTTTTGCAAATTAAAAAAATAATCTTAAGTATATAGTGTAGGAGGAGAAGTCTAGTACCCCTAAGATGATGGTGATACTATATTGTCCCAAAATGTGAAAGCTTCATGCATGTGTGGTGCTGTTAATAATGATAAGTAGTTGTGCTCATTCTCTGGCTTTATGATCCTATATTAAGATTCATTCTTGTCAAAGGGGTAATATTTATCTAGTGGTGCTTTCTTTAAATATACCTTCAAATACATATTTTTTAAACTAATAAAGGTAAGTATGATGCATTTTGAGAAAGCATGGTGCCCATCCAGACTATGTTTTCGTCATGATCTACATAGGAGATTGCATTTCTCTGTACTTGTAAAACTTCCTAGAAAAAGTGTAGAACCACCTTTTTAGAATTGTAATTGTGCTGTGAAAATACTTAAATATGCAACAAAAAAAAACAGTTTTCCAAAATTGTGTGTCATTGATACATATGAGACATGTTTAAAATATCATGTAGTTGTTTTAATAATGTACTTCTTTTGTTCTTTTAGTTTTAATTCTCTTGGATCAGAATCAAATCACAGCTCTAGTAGAGGACTTTATACAGGAAGCACTTCATCTAGACCAAATACAGGGAATCACAAGCTGTGCAATCCAACATCACACTTGCACAGCAACAGGGGCTCATCTGATGCAGAAATCATTAGGACAAAGAACAGTTCGAGTATAGCCAGCAGAACTTCGGCACAACCATCTATTGCACAGGCAGCTAGTAAAGCCTCTTCCCTTGCATCGGATTCAAACACAGCCTCTCAGAATCAAGCTGTTACAAGACGGGCCCGTGCAGCAAAGCTGAACCAGAATCTGGTTCAGTCACATAGTCAGGTCTTGCAGGAGCAGCTTGCACCAACACAACCACCAGTAGTGCCTCAGTCAGAGCAGCCAACAGAAAGCTCTGCATCAAAAACAGTGACCAGCAATGCTTCCCATCCAGAATACTTTGGTAATGGTAGCAGCAATGTCAGACACAACTCTGATGATTCAGATATTACCAATCTTATAGAAGCTATGGATAAAGACTTTGACCACTCAGAACCCCCTTCCACAGATGTGTTTACAGAGCAACCACCATCGCCAGCAGCAAAAAATAAAGGTAAGGTGTTTGATAGGGTGAATTGGGGAATTGATATTGGCCACAATATTTGTCTTAGACCGAGAACAATCCTGCTTATATAGTCCCATCTAGAATTTCTTATGGACAAGAGCATTAAAGCACTAGGATAAGTTATATGCATATCAAGAAGTTATATTACAAGTTACAATCTACTAAAAGTGTACCACAGAATAGTATTTGGCTGTATTCAGACAGACATAAAGGAAAGCTATGTCAACGACTTGCAATGTTGCAGCTTTGTGCTTCTTTTACATTCTTGTTTTGCACACATTGTTGAAGGTATATGAAAGTGAGGGGGATTATGAATGCATCCTGTAGAATGCATCATAACCCACCTAGCAAAACATGGAAACAATTTTTGCCGAAAATAAAAAAAATTGCTGGCGGTGATGTAGACACCACCAGCAACTGAGATTGCATATTGGATATCTCATTTTTAATGAGATCTCCAATATGCATCACATGCTGATTGGCTAAAGGAAAGGAATGTGTCTGACATCATGTGACTTCCCACAGTAGGGCAGACTACAGGTGCTAACTGAGCATGTCTGCACAACCCCCAGGCAAAAGAGAAACATTGTAGAAGTTATGCTAATTATCAGTGGGAATTTCAGGGGGTGTCAACATTGAGAGAAAACAGTTTGCACAAGCAAGAAACTTCAGACTAACGGTTTAACTGTTTACTCTAAAAAAAATCGTTAGAAAAAAAATTATATTGTCTGGAATTTTTTCATGCAATCAGATGCATTAATAACCCAGCTCACTTTCTTATACCTTTTAATAGAACAGAAAATGCACATAGATTTTAACAATAAAAAAAGATTTATATTATAAAAATAGAGTAGTATCAGAAGCTCTTATAAGGGCAAAAAGTGGCATTTTTTTAAATCCAAATCTATTGGAGGCATAATATAATATATAATTAAAGTTTGTGGGTGTATCCGCTGTAAAAAATGGAAGTGGAATCTGTATGGGTGGGAGGTTTAATAAAATGATGGAGTTTGCATTTCATAAACAGTCACTTATTCCCCTGCTACATCTTCAGAGTATTATGCCTTCTACCCCTTGCAGAGCACCACAGAACACCATGCCAGAGCTGTTGTAGCTAATGTACTATAAAGGCAATTAAATCACTTCATGTTTCTCTGGCTGATGGATAGATTAATGGTATGTGATGTAATAATGCAATACAGTTCTATAGTGTAGCAGCAAAAATACACCCTTATTTCCGAGGACATATGCTGGTATGCTATTCGTGAAATAGTAGGTTTAAACCCTTCTATATGAAATTCATTAGAATACAGCTTTACAGAGTTATTTGATATCAGATTGTTAGCTTATGTGTAAATTATATAATAATTATGTATTTATTAAAATATAGTTTCTAAAAATAGTTTATTCTTTTATATAGAACTATTTTAAAAAGATGTGTTGGTCCATTGGTGCTTTATAAATTAATTACAGTAATGTGTGCAATGCGTTTGAATTTTGTATTAGAAAATACTATGCAGAACACCTAGTTAAAAGTTGTATGTTCATTCACTCTACTGGTCATATAATCTTAAAATATGTAAATATGTAAATATGAAAATGGGCACCACCTTGTAAAAGCAAACCTCTCTATGTGTAGGTTTGTGATTTTATGTAAAAGAGGTGACACATTTTAAGCATCTTCCCTTTTCCTTCATCATAATCTCAACAGGGAAAGGAAAATCTCTTCAGCACAAAGTTAAATTTCAGAAGAAACAAGAAGAAAAAGAGAGGAGACATAAGGGCAAACAGGAAGATGAGCTCAAAGATTCACTTGCTGATGATGACAGCTCGTCCACCACTACAGAAACCTCTAATCCAGATACTGAGCCACTTCTGAAAGAGGTACAAGGCTAATTTATGCAAACAAACTAAAACATAGCATTTTGTAAATGGTACTGAAAGTGAATACAGTCTTTATTATGAAGTTAATATTTGGGTTTGAGGAGTTCTTTGCAAACATTTTGGAATATTCCTCCTTTTTGATAGATTGTATTAGTCTCTGTATAACTTATTCCATATATCTAACAGCTTTGTTCCATATCAAGACCCAAATTATGTCTCTTAAGTTTTCCTAAACATATATTCGAGGACTGCTGGGCAAAAACTGCTAGTTTAAATATTAAAATAGCGATCAGCAGCTCAATTAGGAGAGTTTTTTTCTCTACAAAACAAAAAGAGCTGGGTTCATCAGTGTGTGTCTGGCTTAGACACAGTGACATTAATATAAAATGAATAATAACTATCATTACAGTTTACTTTTTTAGTTTCTTTTGTGCTGTATGATTTGTAATCTTTTCAGGAGCCATGCTCACGTTAGTTCTCTATAGCTACCCTTCTTTTTAATCATGGAACAAATTACTTTTGTATATTAACTCCAAATTCTGTAATCCTGTAATGTTAATTTGGTGGCTTCTATCTCTTGTACAGGATCCAGAAAAACAAAAGGGAAAACAGTCCATACCAGAGAAAGTGGAAAATGATATGTTTAAAATTAAACAGAAGAGCAAAAAAGTTATGAATAACAACAAAAAAGAAACCTCCATAGAGGTTAAGCCAAGGTGAGATAAGAGATCTTTAGCAAATTTATATTGAGGCAGTAAACCATATCACTTTATATCTTTTGTTGCCATAGATCACCCAACATGTGAACAATTTGTCTAATCTGCATCTCACCTGTTTATAAATATAATATCTTATTTTATATTTTTTTTTCCTTTTTAGCTCTCTGGAGTTACCATATACGACCCCACTGGAAAACAAACAGCGTAAAAACTTATCCAAGATATCATCTGTACAGCATAGTTTAGTAAATGGTTCAAAACAAAGAAACATACAGAAAACAAGAGGTATATCGCCCATGCTTTTGACTGTAGATTTGTTTTTACTAACAGCTTTGTGGTTTGGTGACCATTGCATTGTGTTGACCAAGCAGAAAAGCAACTAACCTTGGCATGTTAATGTTTTGGGCAGGTACGAACAATAAGTTAGCGGACAACAGGCAGTCTATGCTGGCGAAATTTCTCCCTAGTCGTACTGGTCAGGAACTAGGCAACACCAGCAGCTCAGAAGGAGAGAAAGATTCCCCACCGCCAGAGTGGGACTCTGTGCCAATTCACCAAGCAGGCAGCTGTGAGTATGCAAGTTAAAGGCTAGGATCCATTCCAAACTGTGATATTCATGTACCATTTTAATGAAGGTTTCTAGTTTATTATTTATTTTGCACTGTGTTTGTACCACATCCTCTATCGTTTCTGTATGCTCTCCTCCTTCTTATATGCAGTCCAAATGTCTCACATTTTGCCGAGTGAATCCTGTGATCACCATTTCCACGCATTATTTACATTTATTAGTGTTATTTGTCTGGCCTGTATTGAGCCCAGATGTGCTTGGCAGAATTTTTCATATTCCTTAAAGGAGACTACTTATAAGGTGGGAACGTGCCATCATAAGCATTCCCAATTGAACACAAAAGTAATACATTACAAAGCAGCACTTCCATTTATGTGATAAGAAACTTGCATTACAAACAATACCCCCTAAATTTGTAATGCAGTTAGATCCTCTCCCCTATATTGAACTTTCAAGTTTCATTAAAAGAGAATAATGTCATGTGTTACAACACCTTTTGCAGTTATCAAATATAAAGTGGCCTCACATTCGCATCAACGAGTTGTGCATACATTACAACAAATCATTCCTGAGATGTTATGCAAAGAAAAACAGCTAGTACATACAGTTTTTGATAACATCAAACCAAATGGGAATGTTTATGGGACAAAAGAGGAAGTATTTCCTATCTTGAATCTCTATAAAATGCATTTTGAAAAGTAAAGCAGGAAATTTCAATCTTTATAGCAAAATAAAGCTAAAACTAAAAATGCCAGCTTAGTTCTTGTACACTGTTGATTCACAATTTGTCCATGACCTAACAAGAATATAAAGTTTGAGATCTTACATTTTTATAGATGTTCTTTGAAAACCCAAGTATTAACCTTAAAGGGCCACTGTAGCAAGAAACCTAATGTTTAATAGCTTTAAGTATAAGAGAATTATTAAGCAAAAAAGGCTATTAAAGCTAATTTTCATTAAAAAAAATAATTTTGATACCTCTATTGAACCCTGAAGGAACCCATGAAACTTAGTTGGAAGTTATACATGTGAGAGTGGTTTTAACATTTCCGGAGAGCTGTAGATCCGTCTATTGATGTAACTTCATGCTAGTGGGCCATTAAGGGGTGTTGTCAATTCTGTTTTATGCAATTATCTAAAAAAAAAAAAAAAAAGGGGGCTCTTTGTTTCCTCCTCCCCACCTCTCCATTCACTGATAGAAAAAAACACACCCTCCCCATCCAGCTCTCAGAAAGTAATGTAGCAGAATAAAATGGGTTCCTACCCTCCATAAGCAGTCTTAAGACTTTCCAAAAAAAGTTTTTATGTCAATGGCTTACACAGCTGTTTGTTAGTTTTTTTTTTATATATATATTGATAAACAAGTGCCCTTTTTCTTGAACTTCAGTGGTCCTTTAATTTCTCTGAATACTTGCTAATAATGCCTCTGCTACAGCATGTCATTGGCCGCACCTGTATTGTCCCAGGAAATGAATACTCTTAAAAGCATCTTGCCTTGCATGGTCTTATATCCTATGAAAGGATCAGTGCCATCCAATAATTTCTGTCATCCATTTAAAAGATTGTGTTTTACACTTTACTATTTTGAAAGTTAGTGTCTATAGTGTAGAAAAAATACATTAAAGCGAGGATGGGAGGGATTATATATCAGACCCATTACAGAACACAAAGGGACAGACAGCCCAATGAATCGCTAGATGGAGAAAACATTCTGATCTAATTTTACATTCCAAAGAATGGGGATAAAAGCAGAATCCTCAAATATTGGCCTCCATCAGCCCTTTTCGAGTCTGTTGGTTCAATGGTCAGCATAGCCGGATCACAACTATTGTTTAATATTTTTTTTACTGTTGCTTCAAAGTTACATTTTCTTTAAGGTAAATAATTTTCCTTGCAAACCTATTTTTGCAATATATAAAGCATTGCCCTTTAAATGCACCATTAAATGGTTGGGACCCAGTGGCCTTTTATCTATTTCTTGTTCATATCTGAATGTTTGCATTTTCATCTTTGAGACTGTATAACCGTTTTCTGTATACATTGTTTCTATACCACTATATCAATATTCATAAATCTTGTATTTTATCTGTAACTTATACACATTCTCTTGTAATGATTTAAAAATATATTTTAAAAAACATATTTCATGTTTGTATGGTTTTAGTGCAACAACACGGACATGTCTGTAAGAAGTGACTGCAGTTGAGCGTTGCCAACATCCTGCATGAGCTATATTTATCATCACAAGTGCAGGAAGTGACTTGCTTAAAATACTTCCACACATTATGAAAGGGGAAATATTATAGGATTATGTTTTAATCTCACTTTACACCAACAAATGTGAAAGGACAAAACATAAACATATGTACATATGTTATGTGCACTTTTGATTTTTCCAATTGACAATTTCTAGAAAGTATCACTGTCAGAAAATGTTCTACAAATTAGAGCAGCCATGCCACCAGTACTCTGTAATTGTGATGGATTTAATATTTAGAACTTTAGTCTAAAAGATTTCTTTGTGGGGTACTAATGTCAAAATGGGTAATAGATGTGTGCTATAACATGACGGTTTTCCGTTTTTATTAGCAGCCGACAGTCTTCACAAAATATCTGTGCAAACCCTAAATGCAGATGACTTCTTAAAGCAACGGCAAACCTCACCGGCTCCTACCTCTCCCTCCCCACCGCCATCACTCGGATTTGTGCAAAGAGGCAGCTACAGCAGCATTGTGAACAGCACAAACAATCAGTAAGTGAGACAAAGTCCAGAATATATGTATGGCTTAAAGGGAATTAAAATTAGTGGAGGCAGAGACAGTTTTATTGATCTGGTGTTTTTAATCTTTTTTTTTTTTTTTTTTTTAAGTGATTTCAAAAATCATTTTGCTGGCACCAAACATAAGCTGACTAAAGCAACCTCCTTACCTGGAAGGAATGGCAACCCTACCTTTGCTGCTGTAGCTGCAGGGTATGACAAGAATCCAGGTAATATATATCATATTTTTTCATTTAATATTGAGACACTATTGTAGGAATAAAATTTCAACCCAATAGGCTTTTATTAATTTATTTCCATACTAATTTTACCAGGTGGAAGTGGCTTAGCAAAAACAGCTGTTGCAAAAAGTGATGTTCCTGGCTGCAGCATTAGTATGTCACATAGTCCATCTCTGGACAGCGAAGGTTCTGATAGGTAAGAATGCTTCTTTTAGGTTGCAATACATAATCAAAATAAATGTCTAAGGTAAGAGTCTCTGGCTTGCAAGACCTTTATGTAGTAAATATCCATGTAAACAACTTCATTGCATTGTGACTAGACATTTGATATTTTGTGAGACCGTGTGCACTGCTGTTTTCTCCCTCATCTTTAGACTGAAGCTCCTTGAATCTTTTTTTAGGCTGTAGCAGGACGCACAGCACATTTCCCTGTGCAGTGATAGTACAGTTATGCAATAAATAGGCCGCATCAGGGAAGCCAGCTCCATGCTGTGCCATAGTCTAATAAGTACCAGTCTGAAGATGGCGAGAGAGCCAATTAATTGTAGTGTTAGCCAAGGATAGAACTCCCTGATACTCTGCTTAGAGGTTGTATAATCATACTTTCATCTTCATTTAGTCCAGGCCATTCCTAGTAACAGTAAAAATGTTTATTGATATATAATCCTGCTTAGTATAGGAGTGTGCTTATGACCACATGTAACTATTGAGGTTAATACAATGAAATATTTAAGAATAGACATAAAGCTATCCTAAACATATCAATAAGCCTATGGACTTAGGGCACTTAAATACAAACAAAATGAAAACACTGACTTCATAGTGAAACTGTAATAATGTAAATGTACATCAAAATATCGATTAAGTACTCTCAAATTCAGTGTTCCTAGTTGTTCAGCATCATTTCACCCTGTAACCTCACCATTATTTTCATGTTCTTTTTTTATAAGCACAGTTTTTAACAATCTATAACAAATCTATATGCATTTTCTTGCTAATAACTTTTTGTTTATGGTGTTTATGTATCAGCGTTTTATCAGCTACTTATGTTTTATGTTAAAACACTTTATTCTTTCTGTTTAGTTCTGGATTGTGGAGTCCAATCAGCAGCCCTGACTTTGCTGCTCTAAATTCCTTCTCTGCCTTTGGACCCAGCAATACCTTCAACTTAACAGGAGGTAAGTTCCTTGCAGGTATAAAATAACTAGCAAATCTGCACCTTGTAATTCAAGGGGTCCATATGTTTCACTAACTTGTGTCATATCCATATATGTTTTGTTATAAAGATATAACCAAGAAGACTTAGCTTAGTAAAGAGGACCCATCGTTTTTTTCCCCTATACCGTACTTCATAAACTTAGCATTTCAAATGCTGTCATTTTCCATGTTTCAAAGTGAGGCGTAACTCCTCCTCAGCTTTTGCTTGAGTGAAAATTGGGCAAGGTGAATTGCAAAGTATTACAAAAACACATTTTAGTTCAAATTTTAGTTCAATAAATTCAACTATACTTTGGCTAGTAAAGTCCATGCAAACATAGTAGATGCTATTGTTAGATTCCAAGACCGTTTGGCACATGCTACATGTCAATGTCTCTTCTCTTTTCTACAATGTTTATTATTTTCTCCAGAATCACATTCATTACACAGACACATTTATTTGCCAACATTAACCTCAAACAAAATTGGTTTCTTTAAGTAAATGTTTTCAGTACATTGGAACCATGCCAACATGACTTAATAAGCCTGTATCCAATAAAAGTGTTCCTTCCTAATATTTTGTAAATTCCGGAAAAAAAATCATAGAATCCGGATAAAATTAAAATGCCAAATGATCTATTATAAGTGTTAATTTCTAATGCAAAACAAATTGTCTGATGTTTGACATTTTATTGTTAATCCTTCAGTACATGCAGGTTTTAAAAATCTCTGGACTGCCCTCATAAAATGGTGATGTAGGTGTGGCAGTCGCAGCCAATAACAGTTGGTGACGTGAAATGAGAAACATATATACATAAAACTATTTTTTCGAAATAGAAAACAGAAAATTGGCATGTGCATATGTATTCACCCCCTTTGTTATGAAGCCCATAAAAAGCTCTGGTGCAACCAATTACTTTCAGAAGTCACATAATTAGTTAAATGATGTCCACCTGTGTGTAATCAAAGCGTCACATGATCTGTCATTACATATACACACCTTTTTTGAAAGGCCCCAGAGGCTGCAACACGTAAGCAAGAGGCACCACTAACCAAACACTGCGACGAAGACCAAGGAACTCTCCAAACAAGAAAGGGACAATGATGTTGAGAAGTACAAGTCAGGGTTATGTTATAAAAAAATATCCAAATCTTTGATGATCCCCAGGAGCACCATCAAATCTATCATAACCAAATTGAAAGAACATGGCACAGCAGCAAACCTGCCAAGAGACGGCCACCCACCAAAACTCACGGACCTGGCAAGGCGGGCATTAATCAGAGAGGCAGCACAGGGACCTAAGGTAACCCTGGAGGAACTGCAGAGTTCCACAGCAGAGACTGAAGTACCTGTACATAGGACAACAATTAGCCATACGCTCCATAGAGTTGGGCTTTATGGCAGGGTGCCAAGAGGAAAGCCATTACTTTCAGCAAAAAACAAAATGGCACATTTTGAGTTTGCGAAAAGGCATTTAGGAGACCCCCAAAATGTATGGAGGAAGGTGCTCTGGTCTGATGAGACGAAAATTTAACTTTTCGACCATCAAAGAAAACGCTATGCCTGGCGCAAACCCAACCCAACACATCACATCACCCAAAGAACACCATCCCATTCAGCAGCGGGGACTGGGAAACTGAGGTCTGGGCTTTGACTAGGCCATTCCAACACATTTACATTTTTCCCCTTACACCGCTAAAGCAACACTTGAGTGGTTTGCTTGGGGTCATTGTCTTGCTGGAAGGTATAACCTCTGTCCTAGCCTCAAATCATACACAGAGTGGTACAGGTTTTGCTCAAGAATATGCCTATATTTAGCAACATCCATCTTTCCCTCAACTCTGACCAGTTTCCCAGTCCCTGCTGCTGGAAAACATCCCCACAGCATGATGCTTTCACCATGTTTCACTGTGGGGATGGTGTTCTTTGGGTGATGTGTTGGGTTTGCGCCAGACATAGCATTTTCCTTAATGCCGAAAAGTTCAATTTTCGTCTCATCAGACCAAAGCACCTTCCTCCATACATTTTGGGAGTCTCCCACATGCCTTTTCGCAAACTCAAAACGTGCCATTTTGTTTTTTGCTGAAAGTAATGGCTTTCTTCTTGCCACTCTGCCATAAAGGCCAACTCTATGGAGCATACGGCATATTGTCATCCTATGTACAGATACTCCAGTCTCTGCTGTGGAACTCTGCAGCTCCCCCAGGGTTACCCTAGGTCTCTGTGCTGCCTCTCTGATTAATGCCCTCCTTGCCCGGTTCGTGAGTTTTGGTGGGTGGCCGTTTCTTGGCAGGTTTGCTGCCATGTTCTTTCCATTTGGTTATGATAGATTTGATGGTGCTCCTGGGGATCATCAAAGATTTGGATATTTTTTTTATAACCTAACCCTGACTTGTACTTCTCAACAACATTGTCCCTTACTTGTTTGGAGAGTTCCTTGGTCTTCATGGCAGTGTTTGGTTAGTGGTGCCTCTTGCTTAGGTGTTGCAACCTCTGAGGCCTTTCAAAAAAGGTGTGTATATGTAATGGCAGATCATGTGACGCTTAGATTGCACACAGGTGGACATAATTTCACAAATTATGTGACTTTGAAAGGTACTTGGTTTCACCAGAGCTTTTTATGGGCTTCATAACAAAGGGGGTGAATACATACGCACATGCCAATTTTCTGTTTTCTATTTCTAAAAAATAGTTTTATGGATATATTTTTCTCATTTCACTTCACCAACTTAGACTATTGTGTTCTGATCCATCACATAAAATTCAGATTAACAAAACATTGAACTTAAGGCTGTAATGTAACAAAATAGGTAAAAAGTCAAGGGGGTGAATACTTTGGCAAGGCACTGTATGTTCGTATGAAAGGCTAACAGCCTTATTAAATTGCAATTCGGTAAATTTAAAAGGACTCAATTTAAGCACACAGCATATTTTTTTAAAGAAGTTTTTAGTTAGTGAACTTCTATCCAAAAGCAAGGTGTTCACTAACTAAAAACTTCTGTAAAAAAAATATGCTGTGTGCTTAAATAGAGCCCTTTTAAATTTACTGAATAGCAATTTATTAAGGCTGTAAGTTTGCATGCACCACTCAATATTCACATGCATGTGCATATCTCCATCTTGATGCTCCAGTATCTGTGTGCACCTGTTAGTATGTGTTGCATGCATACATGATAAATAAATGAAACTAATAATTTTACTGTATCTGTAGACATGTACTTTCTGTTTCTTCACACAGAGGTTTTCAGCAAGCTTGGTCTTACACGACCTGCCTATGCTCATGATCCTCAGAAGAAATGGACTGAGTTTGAACCATTATCTATTTGGGATTCTCCTGTCACTGACTCAGTCCCTACATGGCCAACTAGTACAGGATCCCCAACCCATTCTACATCAGTAAGTATAGGTGCCATGGTAATAAATTGCTTGCTAATTTCTGTGGCTTTTTCTCATACAATCCTATAACTATAAAAAAATATATTGTCCTCTTGCATCGCAGGTATTGATGGTAAATTCTTGCAGATTAATAATCTTTGTAAATAATATATTGTTGGATTGTGTCTCTATTAAATCTTGTTTGATAGACAAGTCAGTCTGTTACTCGACATGCTGGAAAATCACACTGCTCAACCGCTTGCCAGCCACAAGGCATCTCTTACATGTTTTTAACTTCTCTAATGCCGGACTCTTCTTTAGTTTCAGTCACAAGGCTCTTGTAATTTCTCAGATGGAAGGTTGTGTACACTTTGGAAATCCCATCTGGAGTTTCAAACCGGCTAAACAGCTGGTGTTACATACTATCAGGGATTTACCTTTAATGCTATCACATACCCACAGTGGACTGAAAAAAAGCTCATGTGATATTCTTATGATAGTGTCCGTGTTAATTGTTATACTAGTAAAACCTTTCTCTATTTATATAGCATGGATGGTATTCTAAAGTATTTATATAATGGTAAGCATTTAAATTCATGTTTTTAATGCATTCAGTGGCACAAACTTTGTGTGGATAAAATTATATACGAGACACACAGTTCAAGCATAAGCTTTGGTGGAATGCTAATGGGAAAACTAAAACCCAATAGCAAACTGCTGCTTCACATATTAGGTAAGTTTATTGTTGGATAAGCCAGTTTATATGGGCTTTTGTGATAAAGCAGTGATAAACCAATTATTTTAAAACACATTTATATAAACCTAATACTTGTAAGAAAGTGAACATTTTATTTTCAATCAAAATTATTAGATTTATATTTTAGCTTTTATTATAAGAAAGCTGGACACGTAAAAAATGGGGTATGGGAACTAGTATGAGCAAGCTGATCTATACTTTTATCAATAAACACAGTACACGTTAATGATTTTTCTGCATGCCTTCATCTAATATTGACCCTATGTAAACCACCTGGGTGTTGCTCAGTAATACTGCAGACCAATTCTGCAACAGAGTTGCAAAATAATGGACATAATAATTAATGGACAAGAATAATTAATGACACAGACAGTTTAAAGGTATTTACTCTGCAACAGTTCATCAAGCCTGGATAGCCCAAAATGGATATTTTTAAATACATTTTCAATGCTGTCATCAAGCTGCTAGTTCTTAGCTGCATCAGATGTGGCTTGAAGTCATATGTACAGAAAGATAATGAGAAATATGACAGAGAAAGTCAAGTGGATTATGATGCTGTTCAGACAAACATGGAGGTATGTTGGGAAACCGCTTTACAGAGGTGGGAGGATGCCTCATTATGGATTTAAGACTTGTCGTTCACATGATTGCAAAAATAATGAACCATATTTTATCCCTTTTAAAATGCTTTGGTCTTTGATGTCATTTATACATTTCTTTTACAGTCCATTCTTGGGAACACCGGTAGTCTGTGGTCTACAACCACACCCTTCAGCAGTTCCATATGGTCCAGTAACCCTACCAACACCCTCCCATACACCACTCCCGCCAACACCCTGCCTGGCATTGATCTTATGGGAGGTGACGGCACTTGTCCCGCTGCCAGTGCTCCTTCAAATGCTGCATCACACAGCCCTGACAGTATGGGAGGACAGACATATGATCCTTGGGGAATATGGAGTCCGACCATAGGAAGACGAAGCTCTGATCCTTGGCCCAACTCGCACTATCCACCTGAGAACTAAAGAGAACAGAAGAACAAAGTTTTTTGCCAGTTCTAATAGCCCTGAATCCTGAAACGGCAAAATGTGACAATTTTTTTTTTTTTCAGGACACATAATTTCTGTTCTTTACCAGCTTTTAATTTTTTTTAAAATCCCAACAATAGATCTTTTGTCAAAACATTTGACATTTAACCTTCCTCCCATTTCCTTTATCTTGTGTAAATGGGAGTTTGCCAATCTCGATAAAGGAACGAAATACAAATTGTAAAGTTGGACAAAACATAGTCTGGAAAAGTCATCCAAAAATCACTACCCATTGCTTGGGGAATTAACACCTCATGTTTGTTATTTATTTATTTTACAAATGTGCAACAAAATCACCCCAAATAAAAGAATATTGGTTCCCCCTGATATGCAACATTTGAATATAATTTTTTTTAAAGAGTAATAATATACTTCCCCCAGTATTATGTTTCTAAAACAAAGAAATAGCAGTTTGTGCTAAAAATGCTGAGTATTTTTTAAAGCAAAGCTGTTTATTTGTTAACAGATATGAACAAAATGCGAAATGCAGCACCATGGATAATGCAAAAGCATAAAGTGTGGCTGTAAAGCTATTCTTTTTGTGTTCTTGGTTGTGTACCAGGAAGCATTTTTAATGTTAATTTGAATTGCCCAATCTTGTGAGCAGAACAAGGTCTGAGCAATCATACAACTTTGAGTTGTACTTTAAAATAAAATGCTTTTTTTTCAATAATATGTCTGTTTGCCTTTTGTATAATGAAATGATTGAGTTTATTGGTATTATGATGGGATATTGAAAGTCTCTGTGCTTTACCAATCTTGGTCCCATATGGTTAGTAGCATTCCACTCCTACTAGACAGACTAAGCAAATTAAAGGCATTCATTGGTCAATATTAATGGTTTGGGGCATGTTTGCTAAATTTAGCCATTTTAATATTTCATTGAATGAGAACAAGTTTTAAAATCATGTAGCGGTTTTCTTGAGCCATAACCATCCAGCCTAGGAAAGCCCACTGTTTCTCTTGAAAATGTGAAGCATGCTGTCATGTTTCACTAAGTAAAGTATTTCATGTCACAGGTGTAACATATATACTGTTTTATAAGCACAAAAAACTGGATCCTTTTTCTGCAAATTAAGTGGTAAGAAGGTAAAAAATGTTCTCTTCCATCACTAATGTACTTTTTTTTCTATACCCACGGCGCTCATTGCGAGGCCAGCAGGACTTATGCTGCGATGAGAAAAAAAATGGCGGATGAAATACGTAACTCTTTCCAAAAAGGCTCAAAACGAGGCTGAAGCGCGTACGATCCCTGCAAAGCACGCAAGACTAGGAAAATAAAAACCAACGCAACCCGTAAACAGAGAGAGGGGGGAAAAGACATGCAGAGGAGGGCCCGCAACTTACAGGGCTGAGAGCCTTGCATTATGTGGCAAACCGCATTGGTAGCCTTTAAATTTTCTTGCTGTGATTTTTGACGGGCAAGTCGCTAGTTATAAATAATGACTATTGATTTTGCATAATAAGATGCATAGGAGTTGCAAGGACTTAAACCTCTTTTATATCTAGTTTCATTTGCAAACTTCTACAATCTTAATAATTAATTGTCATTATTACATCAGTCTAAATATCTCCTAACAATAGGACTTTTTCAAATGAGTCAATCCGTGTTATGACTTATGAATTGCCTGGTTTTTAATCTCTACACATGGCACTGTTGATTCATCAAGGATATAATAAAAGTATTTAGTATGCCTAGTTAGTAGCTCAGGTTACACTGATCCCTTATGTTAACATGTGTTTCAGAGAGTGGGTCCACTCCAGCTGCTATACTTTGAGGGCAAAATGTGAAGCTTATACAATCTTTGCAAAATAATAAGACTTTGTTTAAATAAAAAGTAAAAGTTTTTAATCAAGCTTTTTTTATTATCAAGTCTTACTTAAGTATTCTTTAGAGACCCCTTAATATGACGTCTAAAGTGGTCCTTTAATAGTTTATAGTAATAATTTTAGAATGGTTGCATACTGATCAGAGAAGTTAACTATTTTTGCTTTGAAAAGAGGTGTTACACCTGGATCTATGCCACAGCTGGTAGAACACATAAGCAGTGGTGTAGGAAATGGGGCAGAGGGGGGAACATACCCCCCACACCAGAAATTATGCTTATTCATGCATTATCAGAGTTTGCCACTAGATGGTGGTAGCGCTATGAAGCAGTATGTGTCTCCCAGAAAAGCTTGCGACTCCCCTGGAGGATGCAATAGGCAGCCAGAAGGCTACCTGTGAAGAAACCGCAGGAAGAATATTTGCACAAAGGTACACACAACATAGTTAAAAATGGCTAGTACACTTCAGGTATCTATTTTTGCATATATTCAGTTGATTCATATATTTCAAACTCACTTCTACTCATTTTATTTTTGCTCCCATCTTCAATTTTCCATCTTTTCACTCTGTATCTCCCCTCTCAGCCTTTTTTTTTTTTGCTTTTCACGAATTTCTTTTCCCTCATCACCTACTCTCACACACTATTTTGAAAGTATCATGTAGTGATTCAAATTGTAGGGGAGGGAGAAGGCCTGAGTCATGCAGTGGTAAGATAGTGGTACTTTACATTAGCAAAACATGATCAGTAGATTTCAAACCATGCATGACTACTTCAAGGATACATTTGTTTTCTCTGAATCATTATGCCTTGCATACATTATTGTATATTATTATTAACTTTTATTTGTGACGTGCCAACATATTCCGTAGCGTTGTACAGGGAAGAGATCTGGGGAAAATACAATATTAACAGCTGAAGGAAATGGAGGGCCCTGTTTTGAGCTTATAATATGTGTAGAAGGTGCTTTTCCACAAACCACCATACAAGATAGGAAACTCGTTACTTACAATCTAAAGGGGATGGAAGAGGCAGCAACCTGGGGGGAAAAGATAAGGAATAGCCGGGTCAGGAAGGAGGTGAAAGCTTGTTTAGGTGGGAATGTGTGAAAACTTGGATTTTTTTTTTTCATTTACTGATATATTCTCTCTCTCTCTCTCTCTCTCTCTCTCTCTCTCTCTCTCTCTCTCTCTCTCTCTCTCTCTCTCTCTCTCTCTCTCTCTCTCTCTCTTCCCCCTCTCTCGCTCTCTCTTCCCCCTCTCTCGCTCTCTCTTCCCCCTCTCTCGCTCTCTCTTCCCCCTCTCCCTCTTCCCCCTTTCTCTCGCTCTCTCTTTCCCCTCTCTCTCTCTTTCCCCTCTCTCTCTCTTTCCCCTCTCTCTCTCTTTCCCCTCTCTCTCTCTTTCCCCTCTCTCTCTCTTTCCCCTCTCTCTCTCTTTCCCCTCTCTCTCTCTTTCCCCTCTCTCTCTCTTTCCCCTCTCTCTCTCTTTCCCCTCTCTCTCTCTTTCCCCTCTCTCTCTCTTCCCCCTCTCTCTCTCTTCCCCCTCTCTCTCTCTTCCCCCTCTCTCTCTCTTCCCCCTCTCTCTCTCTTCCCCCTCTCTCTCTCTTCCCCCTCTCTCTCTCTTCCCCCTCTCTCTCTCTTCCCCCTCTCTCTCTCTTCCCCCTCTCTCTCTTCCCCCTCTCTCTCTCTTCCCCCTCTCTCTCTCTTCCCCCTCTCTCTCTCTTCCCCCTCTCTCTCTCTTCCCTCCCTCTCTCTCCCCCTAGCTCTCTCTCTCCCCTCTCTCTCCCCCTCTCTCTCCCCCCCCCCCCTCTCTCTCTCTCCCCCCCCTCTCTCTCTCTCCCCCCCTCTCTCTCTCTTCCCCCCTCTCTCTCTCTCTCTCTCTCTCTTCCCCCCTCTCTCTCTCTCTCTCTCTCTCTCTCTCTTCCCCCTCTCTCGCTCTCTCTTCCCCCTCTCCCTCTTCCCCCTCTCTCTCGCTCTCTCTTTCCCCTCTCTCTCTTTCCCCTCTCTCTCTTTCCCCTCTCTCTCTCTTTCCCCTCTCTCTCTCTTTCCCCTCTCTCTCTCTTTCCCCTCTCTCTCTCTTTCCCCTCTCTCTCTCTTTCCCCTCTCTCTCTTCCCCCTCTCTCTCTCTTCCCCCTCTCTCTCTCTTCCCCCTCTCTCTCTCTTCCCCCTCTCTCTCTCTTCCCCCTCTCTCTCTCTTCCCCCTCTCTCTCTCTTCCCCCCTCTCTCTCTCTTCCCCCTCTCTCTCTCTCTTCCCCCTCTCTCTCTCTCTTCCCCCTCTCTCTCTCTCTTCCCCCTCTCTCTCTCTCTTCCCCCTCTCTCTCTCTACCCTCTCTCTCTCTCTCCCCCCCTCTCTCTCTCCCCCCCTCTCTCTCTCTCCCCCCCTCTCTCTCTCCCCCCCCTCTCTCTCTCCCCCCCTCTCTCTCCCCCCCCCCTCTCTCTCTCCCCCCCCTCTCTCTCTCCCCCCCTCTCTCTCTCTTCCCCCCTCTCTCTCTCTTCCCCCCTCTCTCTCTCTTCCCCCCTCTCTCTCTCTTCCCCCCTCTCTCTCTCTTCCCCCCTCTCTCTCTCTCTCTCTCTCTCTCTCTCTCTTCCCCCCTCTCTCTCTCTCTCTCTCTCTCTCTCTCTCTTCCCCCTCTCTCGCTCTCTCTTCCCCCTCTCCCTCTTCCCCCTCTCTCTCGCTCTCTCTTTCCCCTCTCTCTCTTTCCCCTCTCTCTCTCTTTCCCCTCTCTCTCTTTCCCCTCTCTCTCTTTCCCCTCTCTCTTTCCCCTCTCTCTCTCTTTCCCCTCTCTCTCTCTTCCCCCTCTCTCTCTCTCTCCCCTCTCTCTCTCTTCCCCCTCTCTCTCTCTCCCCCCTCTCTCTCTTCCCCCTCTCTCTCTTCCCCCTCTCTCTCTTCCCCCTCTCTCTCTTCCCCCTCTCTCTCTTCCCCCTCTCTCTCTCTCCCCCCCTCTCTCTCTCTCCCCCCTCTCTCTCTTCCCCCCTCTCTCTCTCTTCCCCCCTCTCTCTCTCTTCCCCCCTCTCTCTCTCTTCCCCCCTCTCTCTCTCTCTCTCTCTTCCCCCCCTCTCTCTCTCTCTCTCTCTCTTCCCCCCTCTCTCTCTCTCTCTCTCTTCCCCCCTCTCTCTCTCTCTCTCTCTTCCCCCCTCTCTCTCTCTCTCTTCCCCCTCTCTCTCTCTCTCTCTCTTCCCCCCTCTCTCTCTCTCTCTCTTCCCCCCTCTCTCTCTCTTCCCCCTCTCTCTCTCTCTTACTCCCTCTCTCTCTCTTACTCCCTCTCTCTCTCTTACCCCCTCTCTCTCTCTTACCCCCTCTCTCTCTCTTACCCCCCCTCTCTCTCTTACCCCCCCTCTCTCTCTTACCCCCTCTCTCTCTCTTACCCCCTCTCTCTCTCTTACCCCCTCTCTCTCTCTTACCCCCTCTCTCTCTCTTACCCCCTCTCTCTCTCTTACCCCCTCTCTCTCTCTTACCCCCTCTCTCTCTCTTACCCCCTCTCTCTCTCTTACCCCCTCTCTCTCTCTTACCCCCTCTCTCCTTCCTTCTTTTACCCCCTCTCTCCTTCCTTCTCTTTCTCCCTCTCTCTTTCCTTCTCTTTCTCCCTCTCTCTTTCCTTCTCTCCCTCTCTCTTTCTTTCCTTCTCTCCCTCTCTCTTTCTTTCCTTCTCTCCCTCTCTCTTTCTTTCCTTCTCTCCCTCTCTCTTTCCTTCTCTCCCTCTCTCTTTCCTTCTCTCCCTCTCTCTTTCCTTCTCTCCCTCTCTCTTTCTTTCCTTCTCTCCCTCTCTCTTTCTTTCCTTCTCTCCCTCTCTCTTTCTTTCCTTCTCTCCCTCTCTCTTTCTTTCCTTCTCTCCCTCTCTCTTTCTTTCCTTCTCTCCCTCTCTCTTTCTTTCCTTCTCTCCCTCTCTCTTTCTTTCCTTCTCTCCCTCTCTCTTTCCTTCTCTCCCTCTCTCTTTCCTTCTCTCACTCTCTCTTTCCTTCTCTCCCTCTCTCCTCTCTCTTATCTATCTATCTCTTTCTTATATTCTCTATTTCTTTCTCTCTCTTCTCTCCCCTAGAGTTTGTTTCAAACTAGCAGATTGTTAGCATCCATATTACCTCAGATCAGTGCTTCAATTGGTGATCGATTAAGTACTATTCCGTTTGATATTCTAACACATTTTAATGATATTGTGTAGTGTGCCACTACTGTTTATTTTCTGTGTACTTGTTGGTTGTCCTGCCCTCTCTTTTCTTGGAGGCTGCCTGTCCTGGGGGTAGAGTTGAATTGCACCAGTTTATCCACTAATTTATACTCCCCTTTTTTTGGTCCTAGGCCCATGCACACAAGCTTTGGTTTTATCACGTTTTTCCACATTGAGATAGATATACCAATAGTCTAAATTCACATGAACAGGACTTATTTAGCATCAATGGTGGACATATTATGTGTACATAAGTGAGGCACATTTGTTGATTTGCAGCTGGGGCAATGATGCACAATACCAACGATAAGGTGCTCACAATCCACATTTTATCTGACTCGAAGAGATTCTCAGGATATTTTGCACCAGCATTTGTAAATTATTATTATTATTATTATTGCAAGAAGAAGCATGTCTTAAAGCTATAGATACATGAGGAAGGGACCGTGCCAAACCTCAAAGACTCATCAGCTTATTAGCATTTCACAATGCACCACACCATTTGATGCAAGAAAAAAGTTATTCTCAAGGTTTTAGCCTGCAACATATTGCTGCATTCACACACCTCATCTGACAATACTAAAAATATTAAAACTGCCGTTTCACCTCCTATTGTGAATAGAGTGTTGACGTCTCCATCCCACCTGCAGCCAAGTCTATTAGTGCAAGGTGAGTGGTGATTATAAGAAGAGTATATATGATTTGGATAAGAAAGGGTTAACAAGTTATCTAGTGCTGGTGGAAATATGAATAAACTGAAGTAATGTGGGCAAGTTGACGAGTTGCATAGAAATAGATTTTAATGCTAGATTAGAAACCCAAGTCCTATTCTTTCTCCCTAAACGGTTTGGCTTAAGCAAACATCAGATGTCCTTTTCCCAAAAACTATATTAAATCATGTAATGTATTTTGAAATGTTCTGTCATATTTTCTCTCTAAGCTTCATATTAACCTTTATTTGTAGTAGTCAATATTTTACACAGCCCTGTTATATGCAAAAAATAAAATAGAAAATACATTGAGTACAGTATATGTTGCACTTAACAATCCAGTTAAAATCTTTATACAGAAGTAGAGGTTACTGCTCCTGAGAGCTTGCATGATTGGGCAAGTGCTACAACAAGAATGTGGGGGATTAATATTCAATATCAGGTTGAAAGGCATGGCCATGGGTCATGGTGAAAAACTGAACAAGCCGGACAATGTAAATTGTATGTGTGAGCACTATACAGTGCCTTGCAAAAGTATTCCCCCCTTTTGCATTTTTTGTGTCTAGTTGCCTCGTAACAACCTGCAATTAACATGGATTGTTTGAGGATTTGCATCATTTAATTTACAGAACATGCCCACAACTTTGCTTCACAATACAAAATAAAAAAACACACATCTTCAAACAAAATAACAGAAAAAGTCAATGTGCATAACTATTCACCCCCCAAAAGTTAATACTTTGTAGAGCCACCTCTTGCAGCAAGTTGCTTTGGATAAGTCTCTAAGAGCTTGCCACATCTTACCACTGGGATTTTGCCCATTCCTCCATGCAAAACTGCTCCAGCTCCTTCAAGTTGGATGGTTTGCGCTTGTGAATAGCAATCTTTAAGTATGACCACAGATTTTCGATTGGATTAAAGTCTGGGCTTTGATTAGGCCATTTTAACACATTTTCTTGCTTGCCCTTAAACCACTCAAGTGTCGCTTTAGCAGTGTGTTTGGGGTCATTGCCCTGCTGGAAGCTGAACCTCCGTCCTAGCCTCAATTTACGCACAGAGTGGTACAGATTTTGCTCAAGAATATCCCTGTATTTATCACCATTTATCTTTCCCTCAACTCTGACCAGTTTCCCAGTCCCGGCTGCTGAAAAACATCCCCATGGGGATGGTGTTCTTTGGGTGAATGCCAGACATATCGTTTTCTTTGATGGCCAAAAAGTTCAATTTTAGTCTCATCAGACCAGAGCACCTTCCTCCATACATTTCACATTGACCCTTACTTGTTTGGAGAGTTCCTTGGTCTTCATGGCAGTGTTTGGTTAGTGGTGCCTCTTGCTTAGGTGTTGCAGCCTCTGGGGCCTTTCAAAAAAGGTGTGTATATGTAATGACAGATCATGTGACACTCAGATTGCACACAGGTGGACATCATTTCACTAATTATGTGACTTTTGAAGGTAATTGGTTGCACCAGAGCTTTTTATGGGCTTCATAACAAAGGGGTTGAATACATATGCACATGACAATTTTCTCTTTATAAAAAATAGTTTTATGTATATTTTTTTCTCATTCCACTTCACCAACTTGGACTATTGTGTTCTGATCATCACATAAAATTCAGATTAACAAAACATTCAACTTAAGGCTGTAATGTAACAAAATAGGTAAAAAGTCAAGGGGGTGAATACTTTTGCAAGGCACTGTAAGTGTTAGGCTTCTTTAAATAAATGGGATTTTTAAAGAAAACTGAATGCTAGGTGACCCAACTGAACCATAGAGTTGGACAGGGACAGAAGAATAAGCAGCAGATTTCCACATCCCTGGAGAGTGAGCAATGGCTACCATGGGGGATACACTATTTAATAAATGTAATATGATTTGGTCTCTGCTAATGACCTTCTTTTATTCTCGTCACTTACCACCTTCTCTCATTCTTGTCTTTAGGACTTTTCTCTTTAGGATCTCCTCTTACGGCCGGCCGTAAATCTTGCAACCGGCCGTAAGCTCTGAAATCTAAAAAGTCAAAAATAAATTCAAGACACCTCTGTAAAGCTCTGTAAATGCTAGGGATCATATTGGGGGACATGAGGATTAAAAGTAACCCACTCTCAAGCTTGCACATCAGCCCAAACCCGAGTTTAAACTCACAGTACCACAAATATTATTGTTGATAGACTCCATGGGCCTCATTCTATTATCGTTCGCAGCCGTTGCGGGGCCGCAAGGACCGGCCGCAAGCTATTCTGCTATTTTATTCCCCTCCGGCCGGGGATTCCTGCAGGCTTGCGGCCGGCGCCTTGCTATCTCTTGCGGCCGCTCGTGCCGGAGGAAATCCTTTGATCTAAAACGGCCGCAAGGAAATCGGCCGTAACAAAATCCTATTTGCAATTCAATTGCTGCTGGAACCCTCTCTGCAAGGCTAAAATACCATCTATTTAAAATTTTAAATTGAATTTCTCTTTGATTTACATTTTTCACAAATCTATTTAGAGATAACAGGGCCTCTCGCCATAACTCTTTTGACAACCGAATATGCATATCTTTTGCCCAGATTTCCATCGGGTTAGTTATGTCTCCCTGAGTTTGAATGTGGATAATTTCATTGCATTTTGATATCAAGTGTTTGAAGTTTTGAGACTCTATCAAAGTGATCAAGTTTTTTGAGCTAGTTGAGTAGTTATCCTTAGTTCTTTGACTCAGAATCCGTGATAATTTATACAAGGTAAACCATATTTTATTTGAGATGTTATATTTCTTTTTTAACATGTCGTAATCTAGTGTTTTTCCATTGTATTTATCTACTATGTGGCCCAATAAATATATCCCCTTCTCTTTCCACTCTGGTTCCAGAAGGATATGGTTTAGAGATGTTATAGTTGTCAAAGGGGTAAGATCGCTAAAACTCTCTAAGAGTTTGAATTTCTTATTCATTTTTATCCAATCCTTTACCATGTTGATTAAAATAGTTGCGTTAGGGTTAATATGGGGGATAGCTAATTTTGGAAGGTAGAAAAGGGCATTTAAATCAATGGAGGTTAGCATGTCACTCAGTTCTTGATTTACAGAGTGGACCGTTAAAGATTGGGTCCATTTTATGTATTGCGCTAATTTAATTGCTTCCTGATAATGAGAAATCATAGGATACGCAATTCCTCCTTTATTAAATTTTCTACACATTATTTCTCGTTTCATTCTAATCTGGCCCTTCTTGTTAATATATCTGTCTATCAGCTTCTGGAATTTGCTCAACCAATGACTATTAATTGGGAAAGGGAATGATCTTAACACATAGTTGATTTTGGGTAAAAGAGACATTTTTACAGAAGCGATTCCGCCAGAGAAGGAGATAGAGTTTCTCGGCCAGTTCTCAATGAGGTCCTTAGATATTTTGTATAAACTATTCAAGTTTGAGTCTAGCATAATTTTGAAGTCTAAATTGAACTTAATACCTAGGTGAGTAAACCCTTTTGTATGGGCTAGATGATATTTCTCCAGGAGGTGTTCATCGTCTTTTCTATCCATGTTAATACTCAAGGCTTCTGATTTTCCTATATTTAATTTATAGTTCGATACTTTGCTATAGTTATCGATTATTTCCATTAATACTTCCATAGATTTAAGTGGATGCTCCATATAAACCACTACGTCATCGGCAAAGAGGGAGATTTTATATTCATTTTTGCCTATTTTAATCCCTTTGAAGTTTGAAGAATTTCTTATTGCTATTGCCAAGGGTTCTAAAATCAAGGCAAATAAGATGGGAGACAACGGACACCCTTGACGGGTGCCGTTTGATATCCCAAAGTAGTCCGACTGCACCCCCTTGCCCAATACTGATGCCGAAGGGGCATTGTATAAGGCCGCTATAGCCTTCGAGGCAAAGGCTTCAAACGGATATCTAAGAAGGGTCTGTATCATGAAGTCCCACCCTACCCTATCAAATGCTTTTTCGGCATCCATTGATAGGAATAGAGTGGGAGTGCCTTTGTTCTTAGCTAAGTTGATTAAGTGAATCATTTTATGTAAATTGTCGGAACCTTGCCTCTCTGCGACAAAACCTGTTTGATCCGAGTTTATTAAATTTTTGGAAATTTCTGTAAGTCTTAAGGCCAGAATTTTCGCATATATTTTGGTGTCTATGTTCATAAGCGAGATTGGTCTAAAATCTTTCACAGTATGTGCTTCCAAGTTTTGTTTTGGGATAGTTATAATATTTGCTCTAAGCATCTCTGGGGGTAACTTTCCTATATTTTTAATTTCGTTAAATGATAGTAATATAATTGGCATTAAGCAGTCCATAAATTTTTTGTAGAATGCTGTTGAGAAGCCATCTGGGCCTGGGGCTGTATAATTCTTTAAGTTCTTGATGACTCGTCTAATTTCTGCCTCTGTTAATGGACTGTTTAGTGCCTCCTTATCCACTTCTGATATAACTGGAAAATGAATTAGGTCTAAATATGACGTTATTTCTTTTGAATTGGGCATTATAAAATTATGTCCCGGACTTAAATTGTACAGAGATTGATAACATTTGGAAAATGAGTCAGTTATTTCTTTGGGCTTAAAGATTTTTTTACCCTGACATTCTAAATAGAGGATTTTTTTATTTTGATGATGTCGTTTTTTGATCTTATTAGCAAGGTCTCTCCCTATTCGATTGTCAAAATGAAAGGATCTCTGTTGTAAACGCCACAAGCAGTTATCTGACCGTTTTTGGTTTATTTTATTAATTTCCTTTCTTGTTGAATTTATCTCATTAGTTAAAATGTCATTTATTTATTTTTTATTGGCTTGTTCTAGTCCATACAGCTTTACATATAATGATCTTAAAGAAAGTCCTCTCTGTTTAACCCAGATACTTTTAATCTTGATAAGAATGCCTCTTATATATGCTTTCAGAGCATTCCAGATTATTATATCCGAGGGTACTGAGCCCATATTGATATCTAGAAAAGATTTAATTTCTTCTCTAAGAGTGTCTAGACTAACCTCGTCTTCCAAAATTTTATCATCTATTTTCCAGGTCCTTCCTAAGTGAGCAGTTTTTATTTCCTGTAATTGAAGGGAAATTGGAGCGTGGTCTGAGATGGTTATTGAACCAATTTTTGCTGATTTGATTATATTTAACAGAGACTCGCTTACCAAAATACTATCAATTCTTGAGTACATCTTATGCGAGCCAGAGTAGTATGTATAGTCTCGCTCAGTTGTATTTAAAAGGCGCCATGTATCATACAAATGGTATCTCGCCAACAGTTTAGAAAAATCATGAGATGTTTTTTCTATGTGTTTATAATGTTTTGGTAATTTTTTATAATTTCTGTCTATCTGGGGGTCCGGAGTCATATTAAAGTCTCCTCCCACAATAAGACCTCCTTTAGCTATCTTTTTCAGTTTTTTAAGTACGCCGTTGAGAAAGGAGTTTTGTTTACAATTAGGGGCGTATACATTTACTATTGATAGTTGTTGACTATTTATCTTCCCTACCCAGATAATATACCTCCCATTTTCATCAGCGACCACTAGTTCTTCTTCTAGACTTAGATTTTTGTTGAACATCATTACCACTCCTCCCGAGTTTTGTTTTTGGCAAGCGTTTAATAAATGGGGATATTTATATTTTGCTAACTGTGGGATATAGTTTTTATCCCAATGGGATTCTTGAATTAACACAATGTCTGGGTTGGTTTTGTTTAACATTCTAGTAATGGAGGCTCTTTTAGATGGAGAGTTTAAGCCCCTAACGTTATAGCTCACTATATTCAACCCCCTGGAGCCCATCCCCTCACAGAGACCCCCGCCCCCTCTCCCCACACCTACCGGCTGCAGACATCCATCCAAACTTACTCCATCCATTCCAAAGACCTATTCGGACCATTCCTTCCATTCAGACCTCACCCCTTAAAGATTGGCTGAGCTTCAGTCACACGCAATAGGCGTACACAATGTGAGATGTGTCCAGTCCTCTATGGAGGTTATTCCCACGCCTTTAAATCTTATTGTGTCTAAGTACCCCACTTTATTTCTTTTCTCTTTCTTCCCCTTTCCATTTTTATTCTTGCCTTCCCATTGCCTTCTCTGTTTTCTTCCCCTTGACTTTACAGTTCCCTTCATGTCTTTTCCTTCTATCCCTTCCTTCTTAGCCTTTATTCAGTTATGGCACTGTCCACTGCCGATAGTCTATTTAGAAACAGTTCGGGATTTTCGTATTTCCCAGACTTTATTAAATTAGGGTGGTTATCTATTATTCAGATTTTCTCCATATAGCTCACTATTACTTTGCCTGTTAACATGTATTAATTTATGTAGAGTCTAGTATATCTTATACTCTTTGTCCAGTGATTTATTATGTTGCTACTTTACCTTCTGAAAGGAGAGAGTATAGTAGTTGGCGCAGTTTAATCTAGCAGCGTTTTAAAGTGCAAAGTTGCAAAGTGCTATGTTTATATTCAAAGGGGAGTGAGTATATTTATTAAAAGACAGTTAATATTGCATAACCTCTTGTTGTTTGACTAAAAGTGCCTATATATCAATCAATTTTGCACGATCTATCTTTCTTGTGCGATACAGTGTTAAAGTGCATTCTTATAATAAAGTGCAGTTCATGTCTAATAGTAAATTATAATTTGTTTTAAACCCGTTTGATCCCTACATTCTTCCCCCAAAAAAACAAAGTGCAGTAGTTAACCCATAATTACTATTACTATGCCTGTTAACAAGTATACGTTTGTGTAGAGTCTTGTTTATCTTATATTCTTTGTCCAATATTATATTTTCTAACTACTTTACCTTCTCCAAAGAGAGAGTGTAGTCTTTGGCGCAGTTTTAGATCTAGCAGCGTTTTAAAGAACAATATTTCAAGGTGCTATATTTGTATTCAAAAAAGAGAGAGGGTATAATTGTTAAAAGGCAGGTAATATTGCATAACCTTTTGTTATTTAAATAAAGTGACTACATATCAATCAGCTTTGCACGATCTGTCTTTCTTGTGCAAAACAGTGTTAAGGTGCATTCTTTTAATAAAGTGCTGTACGTGTCTAATAATAAATTGTAACTTGCTCTAAACCCATTTGTTCCCTACATTATTTCCAAAAGTAAGATAATTAACTCATGGTTGAAGTGCCATCCTTTCAAAGTGCTGTGCAAAATTTACAAGTGGGGGACTTTCTTTCTCACAGGGGAGAAAAAATTAGTAAGAAAATTTTTAAAGTGCAAACCTTTCCAGGTATTGTGCATGTGTTAAAATAATATGTATAAGCATTATGAAATATAACAATAGTTTGGTTTAAAAGTACTGTTTCCCCTATGGCTTCTAGACAGCATAGGCAAACACAGAATGCAAGTAACAGTGAGTAAGAGAAAATCAAATGCAGGAAATAGTGAAGAGACTTTTCCTATTGCAAGGATCCACCAGGTGTCCACAAAAAAAAAAAAAAAGTTAGGGTTATCCCTTCACCAACCCCATTTACTAATAATTTCTTCACCGTCTTTCGGTGAGCTAACTTTGACCCATCTATTCTCTCTAAGTATTAAGAGACCTATAGGGAATACCCATTTATATGGGATTTCTTTGTCCCTCAACTTCTGAGTAGTCGGCAGAAACAATATTCTTTTATTTCTTGTGAAGGAAGAGATATCTGAAAAAATTTTGATGTGCGAATATGGCGGGTCGTAGCCTGTTTTCCCATAGCTAGCTCTAATTATTTGATTTTTTTAGTGGCAACTGGTGAATTCTTACCAATATGTCTCTAGGGGAATCTGCATCAATATTTTTGGGTTTAGGAATCCTATACACCGCATCAAATTTAACTTTAGTGTCCACTAGGTCCGGTACTAAGTAGACAAAGAAGTTAGTAAGATATTGATCCAATTGATCTTTGGAGACTTTTTCATCAATGCCACGTATTTTCAAATTGTTCATTCTAGATCGGTCTTCAAATGAGTCCATCTTGTTTTCCAAAGTTTTTATCTTAGCATCCATGATTTTAATCGTTTCTTTGGAAATAAGTAGTTCTTTTTTGGTTAGTTCACACGTGCTTTCTAATTCTGTTATTTTTACAGTGTTTTCTTGAGTTAACTTTAAGTTTAGCAGGATTTGGTTTTTAAATTCATCAAGAAATTTATTTTGAAATGTCTCTAGAATTTTTTCCAGTTTGGCCACAGTCAAAATTTCCTCTTCTAAATTTGCCATATTTGTATCAGGCGTTGCAGAATAATTGGTTAACACAGTAAGTAATCCAAAAGAGGTTGAAAAAAATAAATGTTAATAACGCCCCGGGTCCTGATGAAATACATACACGGGTACTGAGGAACTGGGTTCTGTAATAGCCAAACCATTATATTTAATTTTTCAAGATTCACTCAACACAGGGTCTCTACCAGATGACTGAAGAAAAGCAGATATGATACATATATTTAAAAAGGGAGCAAGAGCAAATCCGGGGAATTATAGACCAGTGAGCCTCACTTCTGTAGTGGGGAAGCTTTTAGAAGGGTTAATAAGGGATAATATGCAAGAATATATCTATTTGAACAGGATTATAAATAGGAATCAACATGGATTTATGAGGGATAGGTCATGTCAAACAGATCTAATTATTTTCTATGAGGAGGTTAGTAGGAACCTGGATCAAGGCAACTCAGTGGATGTAGTCTTTTTGGATTTTGCAAAGGCTTTTGATACAGTGCCACAAGGGAGACTATTGTGCAAACTAAGAGATACAGGAGTTGCAGTAAATATCTGTTCATGGATTGAGAGCTGACTGAAAGACAGGAAACAAATGGTTGTTGTAAATGGAACATACTCAAATCGGACTAATGTGGTAAGTGGGGTTCCTCAGAGTTCAGTATTAGATCCTCTCCTTTTTATCATATTTAATAATGACTTAGAGGTGGGATTGGAGTGTGGTGTCTCAATTTTCGCTGATGACACGAAGTTGTACAAGGTAATTAAATCAGATAATAATGTGCTTTCCCTCCAAAGGGATTTACATAAAATTGAGGAATGGGTATCTAAATGGCAGATGAAATTGAATATGTATAAATGTAAAGTTATGCATCTGGAAAGTAAAAATAGCCATGCAATTTATATAATTAATGGAGCAAATCTAGGTGTATCAGATATTGAAAGGGATTTGAGCGTGCTTGTGGAAACCACCTAGGTAACAGTGCTCAAAGCCAAGCAGCAGCTGCGAAGGCAAATAAAATATTAGCATTTATTAAAAAGGGTATAGAAGCAAGGGAAGCAAATGTAATTCTGCCACTATATAAATCTCTAGTACGCCCTCATTTGGCATATGGAGTACAATTTTGGGCACCACTTCATAAAAAAGTTTATTTTAGAGCTGGAAAAGGTACAGAGGAGGGCAACAAAACTAATAAGGGGAATCGAGGGGCTAAGTTATGAAGAAAGACTAACTAAATTAAAATTATTTTCTCTAGAAAAAAGGAGTCTAAGAGGGGATATGATTACCTTATATAAATACATCCAGAGTCAGTATAAAGATTTATCAAGGGAGTTTTTTTTTTGTGGCAAGAGGTTTTCAACTGACAAGCGGACATCCCTTGAGGTTAGAAGTAAAAAGATTCCACCTTAAAGAAAGAAAAGGGTTCTTCACAGTAATGGTGGTTAATCTGTGGAATTCTCCACCAGAGGAGGTGGTGACAGCGAATTCGATAGATAACTTTAAAAGAGGACTGGATTTATTTCTAATTAAAAAGGGAATTCAGGGTTATCATGGATAATTAGAGAGACGGTATTGATCCAGGGAGAAATCCGATCGCCAGTATCTGGGGTCAGGAAGGATTTTTTTTTTTTCCTTTGAGACGATTGGCTAAGTCTCACTTGGGTTTCTTTTCTGTTTGCAGTCCTCTGGATTACTTAAAAATTAAAAAAAAAAAAAAATTTAAATAATTGATTAATAATTAATTAAAAAACTAATTAATTAATATTTAATCCGCATATTGCAGATCCGAGGTCTTAAAAGGTTGAACTCGATGGACTGAAAGTCTTTTTTCAACCTTAATTACTATGTAACTATGTTCCACAATCTGCAATTTAATTTAGATTTACATTTACCTTTCAAGTCAAATTCTAGAAAATCACTTTTAATTTGTTTTTATAACAATTAGATTTTTTTATTTTGCCCCAAGAAGGGATAGTTCTTTTTTTTTTTTTTTTAAATTTACAGCAATTAAGCCATTTAGAAATAGTTACAATTTTAATCAACATGGACTTGACTTGAAAATGTAAATGGTCTGGAAATATATGGAAGAATATCAATCAGGGAGCCAAAGGTACTTCACATTTGATAATCTTAGAAAAACATTTTACACAGAGGGACCAAAAAAAATGAATCTGTTTACAATCCCACCATATATGTTTGAATGTGCCAACATCATTATCACATCTCCAACCTTTTTATCTGAATAATTACCAGGAGAGATCTTTGCTAAGTTCTTTAACACTAAGTGCCATCTCTGAATTAGTTTAAAGTATGTCTCTCTTCAACTGGTACATTTTATTACATTAGATGTTAGTTCAAAGGCTTTAAACCATATGCTAGTGTCCCAACCTTGTACTAGATCTGTCTCTCCCAATCCAACATTTTTTATGTTTTTCATGTTTCGTTCAAGAATTTTATAGTTTTAAAACATTAGGTTATCGAAAGTTCTTTATCTTTACTCATAGTATGGATTCAAACTTCGAGGGTGGTCTAAATAACATTGTGTTAAATTCAGAGTGTATTACTTTTGTGATCAGCGTTTTATAGACTAACCATTTCCACACAGGAATACTATTCTCTCTCACGAAAGTTTCCAAAAATTTAAATTTCCCTCAGAATAAAGATCTATTATTCTGTTAATATTCCAAATGTCCAATTGTAGTTTTTGTTTCATATAATCCTCGTTATATAATGATGAGACTGGAGCATAAGGAGAGGAAAATGGTATTCATTTCCATCTTTTATTGTATTACTAGCAACTTGCCCGTCAAAAAATGACAGCAATAAGATTGTAAGGCAGGTAATGTTGTTTGGATGCGACATTAATTTTGTAGGTGTTCCGAGATCCATCGGCGCTCATTGCGAGGCTGTTGTTTGTTTGTGTGATATGAGCAGTGTTGGAAATAATTAAGAAATTAATAAATGAATATACTTTACCTATTTTGAAGTAATATATGCAGGAAGCATTGTGTTGTAGATCTGACAATCTTTTTTGATGTTGCTGCAGCATACAATGTGTGTTTTCAGTGTTGTGGAGCTGCTGTGTAAGTGTCAGCAATGTGTGCAGTGTGTAGTGTAAATAGTGTGCATGCTCGAGGAAAATCCGTAAATTAGTGTTGTAAAATGGAGCCTACTGTGTGTAGTACGCGGCTGTGGCTGATTTTGCATCCTTGTTCTTGTGCTTTTTCGAAAAATCTGTATGTGTTTCGTGGTTTAGGGTCCTGTATCCTCGTTTTGGGTTTTTTTCGGCGGCCATTTTTTCTCTTGCTTAGGGGATTTTCGGGTGTCAAAACTCTTGAATTTCGACTTAAAATGAGGTGTAACTTCACTTTTAGAGGTGCTGGGTGCCCCCCCCCCCTTGCTGTGGGTAAGCTTTTCATGTGTTTGTTGTGTGTATTTATTGTGTTTTTAATATTTTTATGTGCGCGTGTTTCGGGCGCTAAGGTCGTATTTTTGCAAGGTCGTAATGTTTTTTTTCTAAGTCCCGCGGCTCAGTATTTGTGGATGCTAAGTCCATTAATTTTGCTGTCGCAATGGGAGCCTGCACCTCCGCAAATGCAGCCCCTCGCTTCGCAAGGGTCCGGATTTGGTGGCCTAAAGTCTGCAGTTGCTGGCAACTGCGGCTCTCGCTTCGCGAGGGACGCAGCGTTAGCAACAACTTTTGACAACCCGCACTGCTGCCAACTATATATGTGACTAGTGAATTGCCCGTCAAAAAATGACGGCAATCAAATCGTAAGTGAGCTAATGCTGTTTGGTGTATAATAATAAAATAAGTAATAGAATAATAAGGTAATATACTTTACCTATTTTGAAGTAATATATGGAGGAAGCACTCTGTTGAAGAGCTGGCAATCTGTTTTGATGTTGCTGCGGCATTAGTGGTGTGGAGCTGCTGTGTAAGCGTGATGAATGTGCGTAGTGTAATAGTGTGCGTGCGCGAGACAAAACCGTTAGTGTAGCTGTGTACTTCCGCATTGTATCAGTTAATGTTCTCAAATGGCGGCTAATGTGTGGTATGCGGCTGTGGCGGAATATCCGTAGCTGTTTTGTGGTGTTTTGCGTGTTTATGGTGTTGTTTTGCCTGTTTAGAGTCCTGTAGCCTTGTTTTCGTTTTGTTCGTCTGCCATTTTTTCTCTCCCTTAGGTGATTTTTGGGTGTTTAAACTCCGAAATTTGTACTTAAATCGAGGTGAAACTTTACTTACAGAGGTCCTCGGTGCACTACCTTGCTGTGGGTAAGCTTTTTATATGTTTGTTGTGTATTTATTGTGTTTCTAATGTGTTTGGGGTCGCGCGGGTTGCGTCTTTGTTTTCTAATCTCGTATGTCTTTTTCGGCAATTCCGTAGGTGTTTGGTGGTGTTTTTCGTCTTTAGACTGCTGTAGCCTCATTTTCGTTTTTTTCGGCGGCCATTTTTTCTCTCGCTTAGAGAATTTTTCAGTGTCTAAACTGTTTTATTTTGAGTTAAATTGAGGTGTAACTTCAGTTTTTGAGGTCCTGGATGCCCCCTCTTCCTGTAGGTAAACTTTTTATGTATGTGTTGTGTGTATTTATTGTGTTTTTAATTTTTTCATGTGCGCGGCAACGCGGCCCTCGCTTCGCGAGCTCGCAAGCGTTAGCAACATCTCGCATGCTCAAAACTATATACAGTCAGGTCCATAAATATTGGGACATCGACACAATACTAATATTTTTGGCTCTATACACCACCACAATGGATTTGAAATGAAACGAACAAGATGTGCTTTACCTGCAGACTTTCAGCTTTAATTTGAGGGTATTTACATCCAAATCAGGTGAACGATGTAGGAATTACAACAGTTTGTATATGTGCCTCCCACTTTTTAAGGGACCAAAAGTAATGGGACAGATTAACAGTCATAAATCAAACTTTCACTTTTTAATACTTGGTTGCAAATCCTTTGCAGTCAATTACAGCCTGAAGTCTGGAACGCATAGACATCACCATATGCTGGGTTTCATCCCGGGTGATGCTCTGCCAGACCTCTATTGCAACTGTCTTCAGTTCCTGCTTGTTCTTGGGGCATTTTCCCTTCAGTTTTGTCTTCAGCAAGTGAAATGCATGCTCAATCGAATTCAGGACAGGTGATTGACTTGGCCATTGCATAACATTCCACTTCTTTCCCTTAAAAAAAAAAATCTTTGGTTGCTTTTGCAGTATGCTTTGGGTCAATGTCCATCTGCACTGTGCTGCGCCGTCCAATGAGTTCTGAAGCATTTGGCTGAATATGAGCAGATAATATTGCCCAAAACACTTCAGAATTCATCCTGCTGCTTTTGTCAGCAGTCACATCATCAATAAATACAAGAGAACCAGTTCCATTGGCAGCCATACATGCCCACGCCATGACACTACCACCACCATGCTTCACTGATGAGGTGGTATGCTTTGGATCATGAGCAGTTCCTTTCCTTCTCCATACTCTTCTCTTCCCATCACTCTGGTACAAGTTGATCTTAGTCTCATCTGTCCATAGGATGTTGTTCCAGAACTGTGAAGGTTATTTTAGATGTTGTTTGGCAAACTCTAATCTGACCTTCCTGTTTTTGAAGCTCACCAATGGTTTACATCTTGTGGTGAACCCTCTGTATTTACTCTGGTGAAGTCTTCTCTTGATTGTTGACTTTGACACACATACACCTACCTCCTGGAGAGGGTTCTTGATCTGGCCAACTGTTGTGAAGGGTGTTTTCTACACCAGGGAAATAATTATTCGGTCACCCCCCACAGTTGTTTTCCATTGTCTTCCGGGTCTTTTGGTGTTGTCCAGCTCACTGGTGCGTTCTTTCTTTTTAAGGATGTTCCAAACAGTTGATTTGGCCACACCTAATGTTTTTGCTATCTCTCTGATGGGTTTGTTTTGTTTTTTTAGCCTAATGATGGCTTGCTTCACTGATAGTGACAGCTCTTTGGATCTCATATTGAGAGTTAACAGCAACAAATGCAAATAGCACACTTGAAATGAACACTGGACCTTTTAACTGCTCTTTGTAAATGGGATAATGAGGGAATAACACACACCTGTCCATGGAACAGCTGAGCAGCCAATTGTCCCATTACTTTTGGTCCCTTAAAAAGTGGGAGGCACATATACAAACTGTTGTAATTCCTACACCGTTCACCTGATTTGGATGTAAATACCCTCAAATTAAAGCTGAAAGTCTGCAGTTAAAGCACATCTTGTTTGTTTCATTTCAAATCCATTGTGGTGGTGTATAGGGCCAAAAAGATTAGAATTGTGTCAATGTCCCAATATTTATGGACCTGACTGTATGTGATACCATAATATTAGACAGGTTACAACCATTACTACTAATTGCTCTCTCCACTGAGTGCCATGGAGGAGAGAAGGAGCCAGGGGAGGACCCAGGAACATTCAGGTAAGGAGATTGGAAAGGGTGGGGGGCAAGGGGGGAGTAAGAGAGGAGAGAGGGGGAGAGGATGAGAGAGAGAAGAGGGGGGACAGTTAGAGGGGGAGTGAGAGGGAAGAGGGTGGAGAGGAGAGAGAAGGAGAGCGAGAGAGAGAGGAGTGAGAGAGGAGAGAACGGAGAGGGAGTGATAGCGGAGAGAAGGAGTGATAGCGGAGAGAAGGAGTGATAGCGGAGAGAGGGAGTGATAGCGGAGAGAGGGAGTGATAGCGGAGAGAGGGAGTGATAGCGGAGAGAGGGAGTGATAGCGGAGAGAGGGAGTGAGAGCGGATAGGGAGAATGAGGACGAGGGAGAATGAGTGAGCTGGAGAATGAGTGAGGGGGGATAAGGAGGTAGAGAGAGAAAATGAGGTAGAGAGAGAAGGAAAGGGGGAGAAAGAGGAGGGAGAGAGGAGAAGGGAGAGAGGAGGAGGGAGAGAGGAGGAGGGAGAGAGAGAGATTTGGAGGGAGAGAGGAGGAGGGAGAGAGGAGGAGGGAGAGAGAGAGATTTGGAGGGAGAGAGAGAGATTTGGAGGGAGAGAGAGAGATTAGGAGGGAGAGAGAGAGATTAGGAGGGAGAGAGAGAGATTAGGAGGGAGAGAGAGAGATTAGGAGGGAGAGAGAGAGATTAGGAGGGAGAGAGAGAGATTAGGAGGGAGAGAGAGAGATTAGGAGGGAGAGAGAGAAGGAGGGATAGAGAGAGAGAGAGAGAGAAGGAGGGAGAGAGAGAAGGCGGGAGAGAGAGAAAGAGAGGAGGGAGAGAGAGAAAGAGAGAAGGAGGGAGAGAGGGAGTGAAGGAAGGAGAGAGGGAAGGAGTGAGAGAGGTAGAGTGAGAATGAGAGGGAGAGAGAAGGATGGAGAGCATGAGTGATAGAGGGAGGGGGAGAGAGAGAGAGGGGGGAGAATGAGAAAAGAGGAGAATGAGAAAAGAGGAGAATGAGAAAAGAGGAGAATGAGAAAAGATGAGAATGAGAAAAGAGGAGAATGAGAAAAGAGGAGAATGAGAAAAGAGGAGAATGAGAAAAGAGGAGAATGAGAAAAGAGGAGAATGAGAAAAGAGGAGAATGAGAAAAGAGGAGAATGAGAAAAGAGGAGAATGAGAAAAGAGGAGAATGAGAAAAGAGGAGAATGAGAAAAGAGGAGAATGAGAAAAGAGGAGAATGAGAAAAGAGGAGAATGAGAAAAGAGGAGAATGAGAAGGGAGAGAGAAATAAGGTGGTGGAGTGAGAGAAGGGGAGAGAAAGGAGGAAAGGAAACAGATAGCAAAGGGAGGAAGAGAGAGGAGGTATAAAAGGGGTAAGAGGAGAGCTTAAGAGAAAGAAGATTGAGAAGGGTTCAGCAGAGTAGAACATTTTGGGACTTTTGTTTCTCGGCCTGCTTTGAGGGCCAAAAATCATCTGGAAGATTCGCGGATTGGGGTTTGGAAGCCTTACGGGGACTTCCGTTGGTTGGTAGAGAATGTGTCTACTGAAACAGTGAGTAAGTCTGGTAGGAAAGATTCTGACATAGTGATTGTGAATCGCTTGGTCTCAGGAACCTGTGGAAGGTACGGGTGGCCGGCAGTGATGGGTGGTGAGGCGCTAAGCCCGAAAGGATCATGCCAAACGGATGAGAAGATTTTGGAATGTCGCCTTAGATGAGAGACCTGGAAGAAAGTGAAGGGGTGGTCATGCTTGAAAGACTGAATATTTTAACAGGTGTAGAGGAGGAAAAACAACCATTAAGATGCTGGCCGTGGAGTCATAAATGATTTGTATTTTTTAAAAAGCTTTAAAGAAATGATCAATCTATGTCCACAGGTTTAATCTCTGTAACCAAGTGAACTGGTCATCTGGTCTAGAAGGAGCGGCAGGTTGAGCGGGTCCGGCTGCTTGGAGGATCCTATGCAGCTCTGACTTTCTGGCAGGAGCTGGATTATGGATACCATGATTCTGCATTAAGTGCGGGATGGTCGAAGAGACGATTGATTGCTTGCCGCTAATAGAGATTTTCCAGGAGATGAAGAAACTTGAGAAGGAAGGCTAAGATTGAGATCGGTTAGACCGGGTCTTTTGAGTTTGCTATCGCAAAGACATTTCTTTGGAAATTATTTTGCTATCCCCTACGTCATAATGGAAGATGAGTAAGGGCCATGATTAATGGCTAGAATAGACTGAGGTGAATTAATAGGTTTGTGATTGTCATGAGGAAGTAGCAAGATCAGAGCCTGATGATGGCTTAGCGACTTGGAGCTATGTGCTCTGGGATCTGCGACTTGATTTGAGACCAAAATGGGTATGATTATAGAAACAACTTCTAGAGGTAAGCGATTTGAAGGAGGGTCTCAAAATGTGCATCTGAATGGGCATGGAGTGTCTAGGTCAATGAAGAACATGTGACTAGTATAGTAGTGGTGAATGGGAAGTGAAGTCTTTGCGGTAAATAAGAAAATTAGGGAGATTATATAGAAGTGAGGGGACACCAATGGTAAAAGAGTACTGATAGTGAATATAGTCGAGGGAGGCCAAGCGTGTTGATAATCTGGCTTGAGGACAGTGATGTAAAAGGCACAGAACCATGGAATGAGTGATACAAGGAAATTTGTGATTGAGGAACTATTCCTTTACGACTGTGGAGTAAGAATTTACTAGGTTCAAGATAGCGGTTAATGCAAAAGTAATAACAGTGAAATGGGTAATGTGGTGAGAAGGAGGGCGTAGTAAAAGGGGGTCCGAATTGGTGTTTGAGGTAGAGTGTTAGAGAGTTTGGGAAGCGGATACAGTACTGGAGAGATTGTGAGTCAGATAGTAGGTGATGACAAGGGAGGGCGACTAGCCTTTTAAAAAACTGAATGGGTGCAGTGATCGTCAATGAGAGTGAAGTCTTGACTAGTGAGATATCTGGTTGTGAAGGTAAGATTGTGATCTTGCTTGGTTTCGGGAACCCATAGGCTAATTTGGTGGCGGCAGTGATGGATAATTAGATGCTTGGCCACTGATGGTGGACTTCCAGGAGATGAGGTTGCCTGGGACGGAAGGCTTTCGGCATTGGAAAGATTGGGATTCGCAAGATGGTGTCTTGATTTCACCGACGTATCTTCTTGGGAAATGGTTTTGTTATCTCCTATGTCATTAGGGGAGATGATTAATGAATACAATAGTCTGAAATGAAAGAAAGGGTTTGACATGAGGAAGTAGTATGATCTGTGCCCTATGATGGCTTAGCGACTTGGCACTATGAGCTCCGCGACTTGATTTGAGATTGAATGGGTATGACAATAAAAACGACTTAGATTAAAAAACGACTTATAGAGTAAATTATTCAAAGGAAGGTCTTAAAATGTGCATGAAGGTTAAATGATGAACTTCGAGCAAGCATGAGAAAATTGCCATTTATGTAGCTTCGATATATGGTGTGCGAATGGATAGTAATAGCTAGAAGGATGGCGAGATCCTTACGGTGGTTGAAGAAATAAGAGCATTAGTACAGAAGTAAAGGGACACCAACAGTAAATTAAACAATGATAGTGAATATGGCTGAATGTGTAGTGATGGTCTAGCTTGAAGACAGTGACTGAAATAGCGTAAAAACCTTTGAAATGCAAGATATGAGGGGATTTGGAGTAAGGGTGTTCTGCCTTTTAATTTAGAGAGTAAGAATTAAGTGAATTAGTGACAGTGGAATGCTGGGATAGAGCAGTGAGAGTGAGCTCTGGTTTAGAAAATGCACGGCACTGCTGGGTTTGAACAGTGGAGAGCTCTGAAGTTGAAAATGTACGGCACCGCTGGGATAGAGCAGTGAGAGCGGGCTCTGGATTAGAAAATGCACAGCACTGCTGGGATAGAGCAGTGAGAGCAGGCTCTGGATTAGAAAATGCACAGCACTGCTGGGATAGAGCAGTGAGAGCAGGCTCTGGATTAGAAAATGCACAGCACTGCTGGGATAGAGCAGTGAGAGCAGGCTCTGGATTAGAAAATGCACAGCACTGCTGGGATAGAGCAGTGAGAGCAGGCTCTGGATTAGAAAATGCACAGCACTGCTGGGATAGAGCAGTGAGAGCAGGCTCTGGATTAGAAAATGCACAGCACTGCTGGGATAGAGCAGTGAGAGCAGGCTCTGGATTAGAAAATGCACAGCACTGCTGGGATAGAGCAGTGAGAGCAGGCTCTGGATTAGAAAATGCACAGCACTGCTGGGATAGAGCAGTGAGAGTGAAATTTAAAGTTTGAATTTGGCACTGAAGTCTTGTAAATCAGGCGAGCGTTAATAGGGTGGCGATTTGGGTGTTGCTAGGCGACAGGACACACCAGAGTGAGGCTGGAGCCTCAACAGCCATAAATTTGCTAGAGAAGGCCAAAAAACAGCAGGAAGATCAGAAGAAACTGTCAGGGAAGCATGAAAGGTCAAGTGGGGCAGAAAGGGGGAGCCAGGAGGAGCAGAGAAGGGCAAACAGGGGAGAAGGAAGGGGAGACAAGCTAGGACAGAAGGCAAGGAGGGGGAGCTGCACAGAAACACCGGCACGGACATGAGACCAGCGTCTGTACAGGAGACTGGCGACTGACATGAAAGCGGCGAGCGATGGGTGAGGAGGGGTTTATAAAGGGGATGTGGGATAGAGCTCTTCCCACAACTCATTTAATTAACTGTATATGTATATATATATATATATATATATATATATATATATATATATATATATATATATATATATATATATATATAATGTTTGCACCGTGTTGGGGGGCTGCAAAAGCTCTAGCTACGCCACTGGTTTAGTACCTCTTTTGAGTGTTAAATGCTTAGATTTTTCATGATGGTTATAGGAATAGATTCATGCAATGTTGTAGTGTCAATCTTGTACTCTAGGCACACAGCTCTAGTTGATGTAGTACCCTTGTACAATCCTGAAGAAGCTGTAACTTACAGTAACTTACTTTCTCATCTGTACAAGTACACTTAAGTACAGGATATTAAAACAGCGTGAAAAATACATATAAACAAATTGTATTTGTCCCTTGATTATAAATGTTTGCTTTTTCTCTTTATCCCTTTTCAGTGCTGCCTTTAGGGGTTTAGAGAAAGCATGACCCTTGATATGGCTCTCTTTTCCTTTGCTGTTTGATGCTTCCTTTAAGAGTTGATTCTTAAGAGTGCTCACAGGGATAACCGCATACACTGTGTTATATCAGACTTCTGCTCTGAATGTTTGTGCAAATGCAAAGCATAGCATGTTTTAAGCATTCCTGTATAATCCATTCTGGTAACTCTGCCTGTGTATAGTCAGTCTCTCAAGGTATTAATCTTTGTGACAGAACATGATTTATATCCCACAGGTGTTTATGTGGGTTTCTCCCTTCATAGCCATAATTGTTAGATAATATTCCTCTTACCCCACGGAGCTGACCTCTCATTATTATCATTATCTGATTTTATTACCTTGCACAACTTAGTGTCATCAGCAAAAATGGAGACACTACTTTCGAGTCCTACTTCTATATCATTAATAAATATGTTAAAAAGGAGAGGACCTAATACTGAACCTTGAGGAACCCCACTTATCACATTAGACCAATCGGAGTATGTTCCATTCACAACAACCCTTTGCTTCCTGTCTTTTAGCCAGCTCTCGATCCATGAGCAGATACTACTGCAATTCCTGTATCCCTTAGTTTGCTCACTAGTCTTCCATGTGGCACTGTATCAAATGCCTTTGAAAAATCTAAAAGGACTACATCCACTGAGTTGCGCTGATCCAAGTTCCTGCTGACCTCCTCATAAAAACTAATTTGATTGGTCTGACACGACCTATCCTTCATAAATCCGTGTTGACTGCTACCTATGATCTTGTTCAAATAGACATATTCTTGTATTCTGTTCCTTATTAACCCTTCTAAAAGCTTCCCAACTACAGATGTGAGGCTCACTTGTCTATAATTCACCGGATTTGCTCTAGATCCCTTCTTAAATATAGGTATCACCTCTGCTTTTCTCCAGTCATCCGGTAGAGACCCTGTAGTGAGTGAGTCTTGAAAGATTAGATATAATGGTTTGGCTATTACAGAACCCAGCTCCCTCAGTACCCTTGGATGTATTCCATCAAGACCTGGGGATTTATTAACATTTATTTTCTCCAATCTCTTTTGGATTTCTTCCTGCGTTAACCAATTATTTAGTGAAGGTAGTGTAGCCCCATTATGTTGCGGTGTCCCAACCACTGGTAACCTCCCTTGTGTATACCGACGAAAAGAACCTATTTAGCTCATCTGCCTTTTCCTGGTCACTAATTATCAGATGGCCTGTGTCACATTGTAATGTTCCTATAGCTTCCTTCCTGGCCTTCTTCCCATTAATATATTTAAAAAATATCTTAGGGTTAGTCTTACTTTTCATTGCTACTGACTTCTCATTTTCTATTTTAGCCAGTCTAATAGCCTTTTTGCAAGCCTTGTTGATTTCCTTATAGTCACATAAAGCTGCCTCTGTTCCCTCCTTCTTGTATAATTTAAACTTTATAATTCTTTTTCCTCATCATGATATTTAAGTCATTGTTAAGCCACATGGGATGTGATTTACTCCTATTCATTTTATTTCCACATGATGTGTATGTTTATTTAGTAAGGATTTGAATGTTGTCCATTTATTTTCAGTATTTTTTCCCTGTAAGTTCTTTGTCCCAGTCTATATGTAGTATTGCTGCCCGTAGCCCATTAAAGTTAGCCCTTTTAAAATTTAGAGTTTTTGTTGGCCCCTTACAACTCTGTTTTTTGTATTCAATCTCAAATGATACTATGTTGTGATCACTCTTCCCCAAGGGTTCCCCTATTTTAACATTTGATATTATATCAATATTACTTGTGATGACTAAATCCATTTCTAGTAGGTTCTTGTATTACCTGGGCCAGATAATGATCCTGAGTGTACTTAAGAACCTTCTCCCCTTAGCTGAGCTGCTGGTCTCATTTATCCAGTTTATTTCAGGGTAATTAAAGTCTCCCATTATTAGAACTTGCCCATGCTTAGCTGCATTTCCAATCTGTAACAATAATTGTATTTCCTCACTTTCAGCTATATTTGGGGGTTTATAGCATACTCCCACCAATATGCGTTTAGAATTAGCTCCTCCACTATTTAGCTCGACCCACAAAGATTCAATGATGCCGTTAGTGCCGGCATAAATATCTTCTCTGACTATAGGCTTAAATTCAGGCTTAACATAAAGACAGATCCCTCCTCCTCTTTTACCATTTCCCCTATCTTTCCTAAATAGGGTATAACCATCCAGATTAACAGTCCAGTCATGAGATTCATCCCACCATGTTTCAGTAATGCCTATTAAGCCCCATTTTTCTTGTACTGCTAATATTTCTAGCTCGTCCATTTTCCCAGGCAAACTTCTTGCGTTAGCAAGCATACACTTTATGTTGCTATGGCTCTGCCGTTGTGAAGTGCTTGCCATTGTATTTGAGGCCCCTATTAATAACTCCCTACTGTCTATTGTACCCCTCCCCCTTCTCCTCCCCCATGGATAACTAATTCATCCCTTTCTCTCTCTACCCTATTTACCCCAATACTTCTATATAGTCCCTCCCCTCCACCTACAAGTTTAAAATCTCCCAGCCGTTCTACCATCCTATCCCCTAGCACAAAAGCTCCCTCATCACTAAGGTGCAATCCATCCCTGCTATAGAGATTGTACCCAAGTGACAAGTCAGTCCAGTGCTCTAAAAACCCAAACCCCTCCTTAGTGCACCACATCTTTAGCCATGCATTAACCTCCCTAAGCTCCTTCTGCCTCCCTGGGCTAGTATGTGGCACTGATAGTATCTCCGAAAATACTACCTTGGAGGTCCTTGCTTTAAGCTTATTCCTTAGTTCTCTAAAATCATTCTTTAGGACGCTCCATCTTCCACTAACTTTGGCATTGGTACCAATGTGTATCAAGACCGCTGGTTCATTACCAGCCCCTCCCAATAATTTATCCACCCGATCCACAATATGCCGAACCCGAGCACCAGGGAGACAGCAAATTGTTCGATTGCTGGGATCTGGGTGACAAATTACCCTGTCTACCTTCCTAATGTTCTCCCAGCTGTTAGAGGGAACAGCTCTATCTGGCATTGCCATTCCTGAATGGACATCCCCAACAGTTTCACTCAATCTGGCGAATCTGTTGGTGTTTGCCAACTAAGAACTGGCCTGCCTCCTCCTGTTCCCCCTGATTCCCCTTCTAACTGTAACCCAGCTACCTCCCTGGACATCCTCACTAGCCCCAGCTCTTCCCTCCATACTAGGCCCAGCTAAACTGTGCTCCGTGAGCACCACCTCCCTTTCCAGTGAAGCAGTATCACTAAGTACTGCAATTCTCCTCTCCAGATCTTCAATTTGAGCTTCCAGAGAGGCAACAGCTGGCTCTTCCCTTGTTAAAAAAGACCCCGCCTACTCGCCTGTACAATGAAAAATGAGCACAGGATAGAAAACACTGCACTGCCTCACAGAACGGATTCAGCAGAACACGACAAAATGCACACAGATATAACTTACACTTGCCAAGCCACACCCACTCTCACCTGTATCACTGATTACTGCAACAGACAGAAAACTGTGCACTGATTTACAGAGCAGATTCAAACAGGACCTCACACAAATGCACACAGATATAACTTACACAGACCAAGACACACCCACTCTCCCCTGTATCACTGATTACTGCAACAGACAGAAAACTGTGCACTGATTTACAGAGCTGATTCAAACAGGAGCTCCCACAAATGCACACAGATATAACTTACACAGGCCAAGCCACACCCACTCTCACCTGTATCACTGACTACTGCAACAGACAGAAAACTGTGCACTGATTTACAGAGCGGATTCAAACAGGACCTCACACAAATGCACACAGGTATAAGTTACACAGGCCAAGCCACACCCACTCTCACCTGTATCACTGATTACTGCAACAGGACAGAAAACTGTGCACTGATTTACAGAGCAGATTCAAACAGGACCTCATACAAATGCACACAGATATAACTTACACTTGCCAAGCCACACCCACTCTCACCTGTATCACTGATTACTGCAACAGACAGAAAACTCTGCACAGATTTACAGAGCGGATTCCAACAGCAACAGAGCGGATTCCAACAGCATCAATGCATAAATGGTAGTGGACTTGCATAGTCCTGCAATAGCATGCTAATCAAGCCCAGCATTATTACGTGTGTAGGTTAAGAATGTCATCCTCATATCAGTATGAGATCAGATGCTTTTGTCTGATGTAATTAACAGATATTATGGCTGATGACCTTTGTCTTCTATCAATACGTGTTTAGACATCATATCATAACAATTAGTTATAATCTGTATAATAATTGAATGTGATATCAATGTGGCTAAGTAATATCATATAGAGATGGTGATAGTACTCTTGACCCGCTGAATGTGGTGAGAACTAAGCATGGTTAGCACTGCTTGTAGATGAAGATCAGGAAACTTGGTTTATTGTTACAATTACAGTATAAGGCACTGCACTGTACATACAGATATTGCTAGACTTTTCTCCTTCTCTGTCTTTTTTATGTTATGACCATATATATATATATATATATATATATATATATATATATATATATATATATTTTTTTTTAACACTATGTGTGTATTTGAATTTGATTACATAATCCAGGAGTTAATGCACCTGTTTAATTAAGCAGATGAATACAATGTAATTGCTATGAGCATTACTGGTTACTTATCTTCTATGAAGTGATGAATAATGATATTTTTATTCATCTGATTATCGTTACTGTGGTGTAATGAGCACATGTGACTATAGTAGATGCTAGGCATCATCATCATCACCATTATTATTATTATTATTACTACTACTATCGACTTACCCGTCAAAAATTACGGCAATAAAATTTGAAGCCATGGCAATGCTGTTTGCCACACAATGTAAGGCTTTTGCTCCTCTGAGGACATTCGGCGCTCATTGTGAGCCTCTCCCCTTGTGTACTTCAAGTTTCCTCCTTTGCCACGATCACCTTCGGCGCTCATCGTGATGACAGATATATAAGTACAGTGCCAAATATAATTTTTTTTAGTACAGTGAATTAATAAATTAATGTGAATTAATAAATTGATATACTTTACCTATTTATATTTAATATGCAGCAATCAATATCCTGAAGAGCTAACAATCTCTTTTGATTTTCCTGCATCAGAAAATTTACAGTTCGACTGTTGATCACCTGAGGAGAAAGTGTCAGCAATGTGCCAAGTGTGCAGTGTAAATAGGCTAAACCGTTTGTGTAGGCGTGTAAAGTGCCATTTTAGAATCGTAATGTTCTTATTTGCAAGTTAGTGTTGTAAAATGGCAGCTTTTTTCTATGTGTTACTTGGCTTGTGAGCGTTTTCTGTCCACTGTAATGGTATATTTTGTATCTCCTACATTCCTGGCTAACTCATACGTGCGTGGTGGTGATTTGCGTGCCTCAGACTGCTTTAGCCTCATTTTCATTTTTTTCAGCCGCCATATTTTTTCTCGCTTAGCCAATTTTAGAATGCTGAAACTCTGCAAATTTGGCTTAAATTTGCGTGCAACCTCACTTCCAGGTGTCCTGCCGTTCCCCCCACTGTGCTGTGTGTGAGAATGTTTTTATTTATTTATTTATTTATTTTTTCGTGTTTTTCGGTTTCCACGGTTCGGCCGTTTAAGTCGTATTTTTGCGAGGTCCTATTTTTTGGCCGGGAGATTCCAAGGTCCCGCGTTCCTCAACTGCTTGCAGCCTAAGTAAGTCCAGCGTTTCTTAACTGCTTGCTTCGTGAAGATCTCAGGAGCACCTTCGGCGCTAATTTTGCCTATGTCCTGTGTGTTTCAATGCCTCAACTGCTCGCCTCGCTTTGCGAGGCTCGCAGGACGATGAGCGCCGCCTAAGTGCTCCTAGCTCAATGCCTCAACTGCTCGCCTCGCTTTGCGAGGCTCGCATGACGATGAGCGTCTTTGGTGCTCATTGCCTAAGTGGAAGACTTCTATGCGCCAACGGCTCGCTTTGCGAGGCTCGTAAGCGTGATGACGAATCCCCGTTTGACAACTATTATATGTGATTACTGTTATTATACAGTATTACCTTTAGCCCTTTAGATTTTTCCATTTTTTTTTACTCAGCCTCTTGTCCTCTTGTCCTCTGGGGAACTGCACACACTACACACGATAATAATGCATGGTTGGATACATCTAAACTATTTTCTTGTTATACCGTAATCAATGTGTCCATGTGTTTCTAATGGTTCCTGACATGGGACATCAATATACATAACATTTACATAATGATAATATTTTTGTAAATAGATCATTTTTCTTTTTGCCCATCCCTTCATGCATTTGATGACTGTAAATTTATGTTTGCATGTCACTAAACTTATGTTAATTAGTAATTGATGTTTCCATGGCCAAGTATTTATACTTTCTCTGTTAAATCTAATGATATCATCATAATTTAACATTGATTCATATATCGGTGCACACAACACCTATTATTATTATTATTATTATTATAGTTTATTTATAATGCAGCGACATATTCCGTAGTGCTGTACATACATTAAGTTCAGACAGAGATAAATACAGATTAACATTTAGCAAAGGAAGGAGGGCCCTGTCTTTGAGCTAGGAATCCAATGTCCATGGTGAATTCCCAAACTCGCAGACTTACAAAGTAAGGTATAGTGAGTGGTAAAAGAGGGAGAGAGAGGTGAGAAGTGTGTTACGGTGGAAGGTGATACACTTCTTTAAAGAGATGCGTTTTAAGCGTGGTTTAAAATGTTTTGAGGCAAGAGGATAAACTGGTGGAGCGAGGCAAGAAGTTCCAGAGACTAGGGGCAGCACGAGAAAAGTCCTGGAGGCGGGAGTGAGAGGAGGTGACGAGTTGTAGAAAGAAGAAGGTCATTAGCAGAACGAAGAGGGCGGGTGGGGGTGTATTTGGAGATGAGAGCAGAGATGTAAGGGGGACCATTATTGTTGAGGGTTTTGTAAGTTAGGGTCATGATTTAAAATTGTATTCTTGAGGCTAAGGGAAGCCAGTGGAGTGATTGACAGAGAGGTGATGCCAACACTGAACGTTGTGTAAGGAAGATGAGTCTAGCAGAGGCATTCGTAATGGATTGAAGTGGAGATAGTCGGGTGGTGTGTAGGCCAACAAGAAGCGAGTTGCAGTAGTCTAGTCGAGAGATGATGAGAGAGTGTATAAGTATTTTAGTTGTGTCTTGTGTAAGATAGTGACGAATTCTGGAGATGTTTTTTTAGATGGAGACGACAAGATTTAGTTAGTGATTGTAGCCTCATTATCATACCTTCCAGTGAACAGTTTGACTCTAAGTAGGTTTCTCTAACACCACAATTCATGCTAATAGTGCTAATTCAGTATGGGGTCCAGTATATAGATACCTTTGCTTTAGGTACATTCCATAAGAGAGAGGTGGGCCCTTTTTAGCTATATTGGGGATTTAGACTCCATATACAGTTTACTTGTTCTCCTCAGCAAATCTTCCAGTATATATCAGTTCTTGATAATGGGGAGAGGAATTTCAGGAGTGAATTGAAGGCTTATTCTGTGAAGCATAAAGAGGCCAGGCTGGGGGTACTCCTTATTATTTACTGAACTTTGGGCAACATTTTCAATATATTTGAATTGCCAGTTCTTACTATTGCCCTGGTGTAAAGTATGTTTTCAGATAAGTTCAATATTATCTGGTTCAAACCTCTATATTTTTCCTTAAAAAGGAGTATTCATATGAAAGAGGATTAATTTCTTCTTTTAGGGTACAAATATCCTTACATCGTGTAATCTGATGGGCCCTCAGCGGCTGTCAGTATGGTGCAGGTCTCTGTGTAGTTTACAGGAGTTGGTATCTCCCTTTGCGTCGCTGTGCTGTGCAGGTATACTCTCATGATCTGAGTTGCAGGCAGTTATACTGCTCCCATATAGGGCACCAAGGGCAGCTCCAGACCTTCCAAAACTGCTCTCCAATCAGCAAGCACAGCTGCAAACCGATCCTCTGGCCAGTAGCACCGCAAGCTGACACTCCTGTGTAGGTAGTCTCAGCACAACCTTTTCTGAGCACCTCACTGTCCAAACTCTGCATACTGAGTAGCCATCATTCGGTGTGGTTAGTGGGCTTTATTAGAGATAACAAGCATATTGCTCAGAAGCACTCTTACAGCTTCTACCAGGAGTGTTCTGCTTCTCAGTGCTCTCCTTCCTCCAGGATTCCCGCACTTGACCCATGCTCTAGCCACTTCCTGGGAGGGAGCTCCATGCGTCCAATCTTGAAGTAAGCATGTTTTAATGTCATGGTTGCAGTCACCATCATCTGAGATCTAAGGGAAATAAAATCTGTCACTGTTTCTACTTCTTTCCCATCATCATCACTGCTGTTAAGTTCCTTCCTGTATAGATCTTCAGTATATTTCTATCACCTCTTCTTTATCTGATCTGCTTTTGTTAAGTCTCTACCATTTTTGTCTTTTATCACACCCACTTTGGCATGAAAGGTGCCTTTTGATGCCATGTTCCATGTTGACTCCTACTTATTATATTGTTCATGTGGATATATTGCTGAATATAGTCCCTTAGCACTGCTGAGGGGAGGCTTACTTGTCTTTTATATTTGATGGGTGTGTTTTTTAATCTGTCAGTGGAGGGAGGGGTAGTGCAGGAGGACACAGGGACAGGTGAGGAGGCTTTGTTGCATAAGAGGATTTGACTGAACATTACACCCCATTTCTTTTATATTTCCATGATTGTAATGAAAAAGAAGAAATTAAATCTAGAGAAATATTATCCATATAACATACCTAGTCCTTGTACTTGATTTCATCAAATGACTCAATGGAGATCTGGATATTTTCTTATATTTCAGAAGAATTTCTTGGTACGTAAGTGTATAAATTATTTTGTTAGTGATCTGTGAGGGTTTGTTTGTAGAGTGCATTTTGAGTTTTCTATGTGTTTGGGAATGTCCCAAAATAGTAAGTGTTTTGTGAACTTCCTAAGAAAAATTCTCTAAGTGTCTCCCTGGGGTGTCTGTTTGTTGAGATATGTGTGTGGATGTCTGTATGTCTCCCTCTTTTCCTCTTTTTCCTTTTTCCTCCTTTTTCTCCCTAGAGAGCCTGTTTCTCTCCCAATTATACCCATAACTTAATTTGATTATCAGAAATTCCAATCAGGCTATGTATTTGGCAACCAATTAGAAATTCTGATGTCATAAAATATTAAACCCTTAAGAGGATGTATTCAAATATAGTGAATAAAGGTGGTTGTTGACAGAGGCTGACTTGAGATAGTTAGCAGAGGGTAATACATGGGTTTATCTTGTCGAGTGAGAACCATATTATGAAGAGAGGTAATAAGACAAGTGTAATCATAAGTAGGGTAATACGTAATAGCAACTGGTGAATTGCTAGTCTTATGTTTGAAAAAAGAAAACAGGATAAAGAGTAATTATCTAGGGTATCTCTTAGAAACAATTAAAATAATTAGATATGTTCATATATCAGGTAAATTATGTAGCTTCTGAGAAAATATAATTGGCAGTGTAAAAATCGATAATAGTAGCAAAAGAAAAGAGGAAAGTACACCTTTTATTCCAATGATATTGGTTACCCTTATATAGTGATCCTACATATAAGATAGAAAAATCTCTAAATCGAATAACTTCTGTTAAAATATAATTTTATTAAAGTACACAATATACACAAGACAATAAAATATCTAAAAACACGGTAATCCAGCCATCTGCAGAATTAGGTAAGATCTATGCAAAACCAATGTATTCGGTAATTTATTAAATCTCTCTAACTGTATATCAGAAGAGTGGACCCATTGTTATCATAAATATAATCAAAAGCAAAGAAATACGGATTGAATCAACAATGGGCTAATAAATACCAGTCTATATTATACAATAGAGATGTGTATTCAATATCAGGGTTGCATACATATAAATAACTAAACAGTCATAATTGGCTCAGCAAATGCCACCTTCATGGATTGAATCTACAATGGGCTAATCAATACCAGTCTATATTATACAATAGAGATGTGTATTCAATATTAAGGTTGCATACATATAAATAACTAGACAGTCATAGTTTGCTCAGCAAGTGCCACCTCCATTCTGTAGTGGGGAGTGTATAGGCAGGTAGGGGAGACTAAAGTCTTACCTCTGTGGCCCTTTCTGTGAGTACACCAGCAGATTAAATATAAGGAGGCCTGCTGGTTACCTCCCTAACTACCTATACAAACTAGGTCTATACTATCTATTCTGGGACTATGCCCACCACCTGCCCACTTACCCACTCCAGAATGATCTCTGTGGATAGTAGGTACAGCTCAAAACAGCAGCTGAGCCAATATCCCACACAAACCGAAATCCGAAAGCATGGAATCAAAACCGGAAGTAGATGACCGGAACCGGAAGTGATCCGACGCGCGCGTTTCACGCCAGCTTCAACAGCCTTAGTAGAGCAGAGAAGGAGAGTGCAAAAATCTGCGCAAAAGGTGACATCAGATTTAGTGAGATACTGAGATTGAGAGGATGAAATAGTAAACTCGCTAGGTTGTAGAAAGCCAAAAAAGGCTAAGGAGGCAGCAGCTTAAATAGTTAAAGAAGTTTTATAACCGAAAGGGTTACTAGACAGGCAAGTAATAATACCGTATTGGTCCGAATATAAGCCGCACCTTTTTTCCGATTTTTGAGCTTGCGAGTTACGGTGCGGCTTATATTCGCGACCGTCAAAAAATCACTTCTATTCGCGAATGCAAAATTACTGCCGATTTGCGCGATTGCGAGTTAAGGGTGCCGATTTTTGTTCTTTAGACTGCGGTATTGAATAGCGGTTTTAGTGATTCTAACAACTTGTAAAGCCTGTAACCTTGCAATGGCTGATCACTTTGAGAGTCTTTTTCTCTCCAATTTTAAGGGTGCGGCTTATATTTGAGTACTATCTTTTTTTCTATTTTTTCCCCTTGAACTTTACGTGTACAGCTTATATGCGAGTTAGTTCTTTTAAATAGAGTTTAATGGATGGAAAAGAAATTAAAGATTCCTTAATAAGGTGGACATGAGCTAAATGAAACTGCACCCCTGTGAGGTAGGTTCTAATTGTGGTGACATGAAGCTTAAGTGCAAATTGACAGTGGCTTGCAAAGGCTAAGAACTCAGTGATAATTATTATTATTATTATTATTATTATTATTATTATTATTATTGTTTATTATTGTTTATTTGTAACGCGCCGACATATTCCGTAGCGCTATACATAAGTTAAGTTCCAGGCAAACACAAATTCAAAATTAACACATTGCAAAGAATGAGGGACCTGTCTTTGAGCTTGGAATCCGGTGTCCAGAGCGCTTTCCCCAAAGCACCTTGCAGGATTGAAACTCGCAGACTTACAATCTAAAGGTTGACGTTTGTGTGTGGTATAGTAGGGAGAGAGTAGTGCTGAGCCTGTCAGGGTGGAAGGTTATAGGCTTCTTTAAAGACATGTGTTTTTGTTGAAGTTTTGAAGGATTTGAGGCAGGAGGATAGTCTGGTGAAGCGAGGCAAGGAGTTCCAGAGAATAGGGGCAGCACGAGAAAAGGAGGTGGGAGTGAGAGGAGGTGACGAGTGGTAGAAAGAAAAAGGTCGTTAGCAGAACAAAGAGGGTGTGTGGGGGAGTATTTGAAGATGAGAGCAGAGATGTAAGGGGGTGCTCTGTTGTTGAGGGCTTTATAAGTTAGGGTCAAGATTTTAAATGTTATTCTGGAGGCTAAGGGAAGCCAGTGGAGTGATTGACAAAGAGGAACTGCCGACACTGAACGTTGTGTACGGAAGATGAGTCTGGCGGAGGCATTCATTATGGATTGAAGTGGGGAAAGGCGGGTGGTGGGCAGGCCAACAAAGAGCGAGTTGCAATAGTTGAGACGAGAAATGATGAGGGAGTGTATTAGAATCTTAGTAGTGTCTTGTGTGAGGTAATGGCATATTTTGGATATGTTTTTTAGATGGAAATATTTTGTTAGTGACTGTATGTGAAGGATGAAAGACAGGGCAGGGTCCAGTAGAACCCCGGGACAACAGGCTTGGGAGGTGGGAGTGATGATGGCATTGTTGACAGTGAGAGAGATGTGAGGAATTGAAGCTGTAGTAGAGGGTGAGAAGATTAAGAGTTCAGTCTTAGGTTGAGTTTTAGATGGTGGGTGGACATCCAAGAGGATACACTAGAGAGGCAGTTGGAGACGTGTGCTATAAGAGAGGGGGGTAGATGTGAAGCTGAGAGGTAGATTTGAGTATCACCTGATAGAGTTGATACTGAAACCCGAAAGAGTTTTTAAGGGTACCAAGTGAGGATGTATAGATGGAGAAGAGGAGGGGGGCTAGGACTGATCCTTGTGGTATGCCAAAAGACAGGGGGTAAGGAGAAGAAGAGATGGCGGAGAAGGAGACAATGAATGATCCTCCTTGTAGGTATGATAAGAACCACAAGAGAGCAGTGCCTCGAATACCGAGGGAGGAGAGAATATGGAGTAAAAGCAGATGGTCAACTGTGTCAAAAACGGCAGAGAGATCTACAAGAAGCAAAATGAAAAAGTGGCCTTTTTGACTTGGCGGTGCGCAGGTCATTGGTGACTTCTGTGAGAGCTGTCTCAGTGGAATGTTGGGGCCGAAAGCCGGATTGGAAGGTGTCCAGAAGAGAGTTAGAGGAGATAAAGCTGGTAAGGCAGTTATAGACGAGCAGCTCCAGCAGTTTGGAAGCCAGGAGAAGTAGAGAGATAGGGCGATAGTTAGATGCAACATCAGGATCGAAAGAGGGTTTCTTAAGAGTGGCTGTAATTAGTGCATGTTTTTGGGAAGATGGGAACGTGCCAGGGTTTAGGCCAAGGTTGAAGATGTGTGTGAGAGCTGGGATTAGTGTGGTAGAGAGGGGAGGGATGAGCTGAGATGGAATAAGATCCAGAGGACAGGTAGTGAGGTGAGAAGATGATATTAGGATGGAGACTTCATGCTCTGTTGCAGGGGTAAAGTAGTTCAAAGTGGCTGTGGGAATGGGGAGGGGAGAAGACTGGGTTTTGTTGGTTAGTTGAGAGGGTGGAGTGTGTGAGCCGCGATGAGAGGAGAGTTCATTGTGTAAAATGGTTGGCAAAGTCTTCAGTCATGAGACAGGAAGGGATGGGAGGAGGTGGTTGGTGGAGGAGAGTATTGAAAGTAGAAAATTGACATTTGGGGTTGGAGGACAGAGTTTATATTAGTGATGCAAAGTAGTGCATTTTGGCCAGGTTGAGGGCTGAGGAGTAGGAACGTAGCATGAACTTGTAGTGGAGGAAATCTGCTGTGGAGCGTGATTTCCTCCATAGTTGTTCAGCAGTGCAGGACTACTCTGAATGTAACGTGTGTGTGTAGTGGGCCATGGTTGTGGATGAGATCGAGGGCGTCTGCGTGTGGTTATGGGGGCAAGGGTATCAAGAGCAGAAGAGAGAGTAGAGTTGTAGTGTGAGGTGGCAGTGTCAGGGCAGTTGAGGTTGGTGATCAGGCTGAGAAGAGGTTGGAGCACAGTGGAGAGCTGTGTAGGGTTGAGTTCTAGCAGGTTTCTGTGGGTTATTGTGGCCAGAGATGAAGAAGAGTGATGAGAGGAAGATGTGGTGAGGTTGAAGGTCAGGAGGCGATGGTCAGATAGAGGTAGTAGGTGGATGACTGGGTTGAAGGTAAGCCTGATATTGGTGAACGGAAGGACAAGAGAGTGTCCAAAATGGTGAGTAGAGGAATCTAAGTTGTGAGAGGCCAAGGGAAGCAGTGAGTGTAAGCAGTTTGGCGGCTGCTGGTGAAGTGGGAGTGTCAATGGCAATGTTGAAGTCGCCAAGTAACAGCATAGGAATGTTGGAGGAGAGAAAGTGAGGGAGGCCAGGCGGAAAAGTGATCGAGAAATTGAGAGGGAGTACCTGGGTGGCGATAGATTACAACAACACGTAGAGAGATAGGAGAGAAGAGGCTGATAGTATGAACCTCAAAAGATGAAAATTGTAGGGAGTGGACAGGGGGTATGAAGTGAAATGTACAGTGAGAGGAAAGTAATACACCCGCACCTCCACCTTCTTTGTTCCCAGGTCTAGGTGTGTGACTGTGGTAAAAACCACCATACGAGAGTGCTGCAGGGGAGGCAGTGTCTGAAAAGAGGAGAGCCAGGTTTCAGTGAGAGACAGTAGATTGAGGGAGTTGATAATAAATAGGTCATGGGTGAAAGTGAGTTTATTGCAGATAGACCGTGCATTCCAGAGAGCGTAGGAGAAAGGTAGAGTGGAAGGTTTGTGACAAGTGATGGGTATCAAATTCTGGGTGTTTCGGGTGTTTGCTGCCCTTGGGGCAGAGCGTGGCTGAGAGCAGGTAGAAATGAGAGAGCAACCTGGTTTAGGGGATATGTCTCCAGCAGCCAGGAGAAGGAGTGAGAGCGAGATAATGTGGTAGTGGGACTTGGGTGGAGAAATATGGTAATTATTGAGAAAATAATTAAACAAATTCCAAGCTCTTTCATAAGTAAGTTTAGTGATGGTCATAAAGGACTTTAAAAAAACTTATCAGAAGTATATTCTAACACTTCTGGAGAAGAAAACGTTGGTAACATGAGGAAGATCTCCCATTTCAAATAGAAACATATCTTTTCCAAAGCAGCAAGTCCTTCAGAGAATTCCCACTGATGTACATAGTCAGAGGTAGAATACTTAACCAGATCTGTCAGCAGGTGATTTAGGAATGATCTGCCTTGTGGCAAGATCCTAGTAGCGTAATTCAAATGTCCCAGAAGGCTCTAAAGGTATTTGAAAGTGTTCCTGCTGGAGGGATTGAACCCACCAATCACCTCTTGAAGTCATTCCAGCTTGTTCTGAGGAAGTGAGGACTCTATGGTCCTCATTCAATTGCAATTTTGCCAATTGAAGAGGGCTCTATATAAGCACATAACATATTTTTTGACCGAAGTTTTTAGTTAGTGAAGACCTTGATTTTGGATAGAAGTTCAGTAACTAAAAAGGTCTGTATAAAAAATATGTTATGTGCTTATATAGAGCCCTATTCAATTGGCCAACTCAAAATTGAATGAGGCTCTATATGCAGAGTATCTAAAATTATTCCTAGAAATTCCAGCTTGCGAGTAGGCCCTTCTGTTTTATTTGGAGTATACGGAATTCTAAGCTGGTCAAACAAATCTAACACTTTAAGCAGACTGGAACAGGGTTTGTTGGGGCAAGCGGTAGAAAGTCATCTAAGTAATGAATGACATGCAGGCATTTAAGTTTATTGAGTATAATCCAGCACAGAGCTTCAGCAAACTGGTCAAAAATCTTAGGGCTACTTCGTGAGCCAAATGTTAATATGGTAGAAAAGTAGTATGCATTATCCCAAGATACACCATGAAGATGCCATAGATCTGGATGAATTGGAAGAAGTTTAAATGCGTGTTCCATGTCTGCTTTAGATAACCAGTATCGTGGGCCCAGGGCCAAAATGGCATATTGCATCGTGAATTGGTCTGATGGAATCATGGAATTAGTGCTAGGAATGAAGGTCCCATGAAATGCTGAAAGGTCAATGATAAGTCATTTTTTAAGAGCATATTTACTGTAGCGACCCCAAAGGGATTAATTTGCCAAATAAGAAAGGGTGGTAGAGAAAAGGGACCAAGAAGAAATCCTTTAGCGACTTCGGTGGCAATGAGGTTTCTCATAACCTCAGGCTCCCTTACTGTGGATAGTAAATTGACACAGGAATGGGTAGCCTGAGGGAATGCTAATACACCAGTGTGAAAACCATGCAGAAACCCAGAAATGAGATAGGACACCAAATTAGGGAAAGGATGGCATGTGAGTAGTTCAAAGAGCAGGTTAGTGTTAAAAGTTAATTGTCATTTGTTAGCTTGGGGACAGATAAGCTACTCATGGGCTCGATGACATAAGGAACAAACATGAGAAGCCGACAAGTGGGGAAATTACACCCTCTAGTATTAAAATTATTACAAATAGGGGTAGTGCCTAGGTATAGAATAGGTCTGCCAAGACGATCCCTGGTGGGACGGTGTTTTAGCTGGGGCTCCATAATGGAGACTAAAAGGGGTAAGCGTAGTGAAAGTGGAAGGAGGTGTGAAATTAGGCCTGGTGAAGTGCAGACTGACAATGCTGACACAACGTGTCCATAAGAGCCCAGTTAACATGATGATTGAATTGCCTTGAATTGAGTCGCTGCTGATTTAGCAGCAAATGAGCGGTGATAATCGTAATAAGCAAATCCACGATAACGATAAGCTAAGTCCACAATGAGGTGAAGGTGGTCGTCTTATTCCTGCCGACGGTGAGGGTAGACTGAGCAAACTACATCAGGAAAGATGCCAGCGGCTAATACAAATTCCGTAACCGTAAGTTTTTGTTGCAGCCTTTGGTCTTTGGCTTTAACAGTGACTGAAATGTCTCCTTGTGAATAGGTACGAGGGTGAGATCAATCAGAGGATGACAAAAGTATGGACACCAGGTTAACCTCCCGACCCTCGACTATGTCTCTCCTCAGTTGAGGAGGTATGTAGTGGCAGGGCATAATTATAGGAGGAAAGTTAGTGGTCTCACCTCTATCTGAAGGAGGTGCTGGTAAAGGCCCATGACACGACCCTGAAGAGATTGCACTGAGAGATTGGATTTTATTTGTAGTAAAAGTTCTTGCAGTCAGTACTGATTATCATGGCTTTGTATTCCTTTGATGACTTTTTTTTACAGTTGATTTTATATTTTTTTATTGAGAAAGCTGACAGCTGTTGTGTTGTGGCAAATGTGGTTTTTCGTTGTTTGTATCCAAATTTAGAAATTCACTCATTTTATTATTTTTACATGCTTATTGGGCTGATATAAGTATTTTTGAATCCAGTGAATTTATGTTTGCATTAGAGGCCAATTCCTCCATTGTATATTTGGGTTTTCCTACATATATTGTAATATTTTTGTGGCATATTTTGATCTAAATAAAGTTGTTGTTTCCTTGCCTATGTTGGCAATCTTGATATCAATGTTATTTCAGTATACTCTAATTATGAGTATTTAACATTATCAAGTACCCTCTTTTTGATGCAACAAAGGAAAACATATTTCCATGTCACTTTAAAAAAAGCCTCCCACTCGATTACATAAGTTTCATTGTTTGTGCCAATGTATGATTCACTCATGAACAAAAATGAAGCAAAAGACATAAATAATATCAGGCATTCATATGGTCAATATTATAATGATTTAATTATATTGCCCTAATACTTAAACAACTACTAAACTCTGGATTTTTTTACATTGAATCAAAATGAATCTCTTCTATATTTTATATCCATAGTTCAAATAAATATATGAAATGTCTTGGACTTTCTTGTTTTATATTGCAACTCTTATTGCTCAGTATAGGAGCACCCACTTCCTACATTGCTTTTTAGTTACACCGATGATGTCAGTTTTGGGGTGGAGCCATCTACACCTCTGGACAGGTTTGGCTTAACAACATGATGGAGGATCCCAATATATCTGCTGATTCATCTCCCTACCAGGAAAGGAACACTTTGTTAAATAAATAATGATAATACAATGGTGTACTTAGGTTTCATGCAGCCCTAGGCCATTCAGATTTGTGTGCCCCCCCCCCCCCCCCCACTGCCCACTTGCTTTTCCCTTTCTATCAAACAAGCCATAAAACCATTTTTATTTATATACTAGCGACTTACCCATCAAAAATGACGCAATAAAATTTGAAGCCTGGCAATGCTGTTTGCCATATAATGGGAGCCTCTCCCCCCTCTACTTTACTTGCCTTGCGATGATCGCCTTTGGTGCTTATCACGGGCCTCCAATTAGTGCCTTCGGCGCTCACTGCAAGCCTCTCCTGCCCTCTACTTGACGTGAGGCTCTCATTGTGAGCCTCTCACCTCTCTACTTTACTGGCCTTGCGATGAGCCCCAAAGGCGCTCATCACGGGCCTCGCAATGAGTGCCTTTGGCGCTCGTTGAGAGTCTCTCCCCCTGTTTACTTCCTCCCTTGTGTCTAATTTTCCCCTCCTCTCCCTCCCTTGTGTCTCCTCCCCCCGTGTTTTTACCCTCCCGTGTCTCTCCCCTCCTCTGTGTGTTTAACCCCTCCTCTGTGTGTCTCCACCCTTCTCTCCCTCAGCTGTCTTCCCCCTCCCGTGTGTGTCTCCCCCCTCCTCCCCTGTGTCTCTTCCCTCCTCCTCTCCCTCCCCTGTGGCTCTTCGCCCTCCTCTCACTCCCCTGTGTCTCTTCCCCCTCCTCTCACTCCCCTGTGTCTCCCCCCTCTTTCTCTGTTGCTGATGCCTCGCAATGTGCATGCGCTGGGGTTGCCAGCAATCGTAGTTGTCAAACTGCAATTTGTCGCAAGCGTGACGACGAAGCACAGTTTGACAACTATTGTATGTTCTATATTTTGTCAGAATGTGTCAAGTACATTTACAGATCACTGCTCATATACATTTCTGTATTTATAGATACATATTTCAATGTACTTAACTGCATCTTCAGCCAGACTGCTGCCCACTGAAAATGTGCTAACCTAGGCAGAAACTGTGTAATATTATTGTACAGCACACAAAACTCTTACATAAAAAAAAACAACTAATTGTATGTACTTAATGCATATGTATAAATATAAAAACACATACATATAATGTGTATATATTATATACAGTTTTGAACCCTCCAATATATATATATTTTTAATCATGTAACTATAATTATTTTGTTATTAATTAAAGAGTTTTGTATGCTGTACAAAATAATGTTTTACCCATTATTTAAGTGCTGGTTTCCTGCTAGGAAGATGACTCACCCTGCCATTTTGTACGTGGAGCCTGCCTGACTGTGTAGCTGGCACCACCCCCAACAGTGATGTCACCTTTGCATGCTATTGCAAGTTTCAGATAATGGAAGAGGATAACAATGAGAGAAAGTGATGTGAAAGTTAAAATGGCTGTCCCTATACTGTGACAAAATAAGTCAGCCCAAAATATTTTAGGAAAATCTTTATAAGTGTATACAGGAGATTCATTTTGGTTCAATATATTTCAGTGGTTGTTAATCCTTTTGTCACGGTCCACTCCCATGATTAATTTCATGGCAGAACTCATGGCTGAGCAAGAGTACGGCAAGTACAACAGTCTTGTGCAACAGCAACTACAGCTATGTGTTCAGAAGAATTGTCAGTCAGAAGTGCCTATCCTAGCTTTTGATGCTATTCTCCTGATTGGTTGCTGTTAAGAACCAGTCCTTCCAACAGCCAATCACACCTCACCTAGGACTATATATTGCTGCTCCAGCCTCCTCTCAGTGCCAGTTGTAGGTTCCTGTGACTGGGGGTTCTTCTGGTTGCTCCTGTGTATTGCTCTGTTTTACTACAGTTCCTGTTCCCTTCCGGATTGGTCTTTTGCTGCTGACCTGGATTGTTACTGACCTATATGTTTGTCGGCTCCTGATTTTTGGCTTGCCGGACCATTCTTGCCTGTGCTCTCAGACTTGCCATTCTCTGGTACTTCACCCCTGAAGGGTTTCACCTGGATAGCCCTGACACCTCTATTTTTGATTATTAAAAGAAAAAGAAACCATTCAACATATCAAGTCTCCATTATTGTATATGCAGTAATAGGACATATTTTGACAATGTATCTTCTTATTAGGGCAAATGCTTTGCTCTTACCATATTCTAAAGCAAGTCATTAACTATGTTTATTCATACACTAAGTCGCTATTCTCCACATAGTGTCATTAGAGAGATTACATTAGAGAGATTACATAGAATAATGGAGACAATATTATTAACAATTTTTCTTTTCCTTTTAAAAGTAATAAAGGTTAAGTTTTAGCACACTGTCACTGAATCATTATAATATTGTCTGACATATATGTCTTTTACTTTGTTTATGGTCGGAAATTATGTAATAGGCAGGGTCAGCTGGTTCATTGGGGCAGTTGGGCAGCCGCCCCTCCTTTTTTTGTTTGTAATTTTTGTCCTGTCTTTGACCCTCCAGTACAATGGTAGGCATTTTCACCCATCTCACTTTTCTATATATCTTTATTAAACATTTACATTATTTTATTAGAAAATGTATTGCACCAAAAAGTAAGCTGATATTAAGAAAGTGTGTATTGCCTAAACTCACTGGTGACACCAAAAAAAAGTCTCCCACTAGCTGAAGAATACTGGTATGGTAAACAATTACAATAGTTTTGAATGGAGAGCCTGGACCAATTAAGTGTGGTCAAGACATCCACACCACAGTTAAGCGTAATAGAACCCTGTAACCTCAAAGGATGCCTCCTACCTAAAGGATACTACCTATGTAGATACCTCATGTGTCTGGCTTATTGCCCCTACACACAACAACATACACTTCTGACCTCCAGTATACACATCAGCACACACTCCTGACCCCCTGTATACCCATCAACACACACTCCTGACCTTCAGTATACGCATCAGCACACACTCCTGACATCCCTGTATACCCATCAACACACACTCCTGACCTTCAGTATACCCATCAACACACACTCCTGATCTCCTGTATACCCACCAGCACACACTCCTGACCCCCTGTATACCCACCAACACACACTCCTGATCTCCTATATACCCATGTACCTCTGTGTGTGTGTGTGTGTGTAAATGTGTATTTGTATGATAATTGTGTCTTTGTGTTTGTGTATATGTTCCTGTTCTATTCGTTAAAAAAAAAGTGTGTGTTGGTGGGTATATAGGAGATTTAGAAGTGTGTGTTGGTGGGTATACAAAAGGTCAGGAGTATATGTTGGTGGGTATATAGGAGGTCAGGAGTGTATGATGGTGGGTATACAGGAAGTCAGTGTATGTTCTGCAGTGTATGTGTCTGAAGTCGGGTGGGAAATACAGTGCCTTGCAAAAGTATTCACCCCCTTGTCTTTTTAGCTATTTTGTTACATTAGAAAAATGTCTTGTAATTTCTGACAGTTGAAATCAGGGTTAACACCCTCTCCAAAACCAGGCTAAATTAGTATTATTTAAAAAAAAAATTTGGCCAATGAGCAGGAAGCAGAGTCTTGCTCTCTGTGCCGCAAAGCAACCTGTGCTATGTAGTCAGACTCTTATATGAAAATACATAGTACTTTCTAACATGTGCCAATGAAAATACATAGTACTTTCTAACATGTGCCAATCTGTGCAGCACAATTACACTAGATTACACCTGCATGTTGTCTGTTCCCTGCATAACTGCTGCCGGTGTATTTTTTCTCTCTGCCTGTCTGCCTTTCAGCTGTGACCCCACCAACCATATGACTGTACCCAGACGCTGTGCAGCCGGGTACACTGGATTTGCACACCCCCAGGATGCTTACATGACAGATACCCGTATCCAGCACATCAATATGTAAGTACATTCAACTTTTCAATATAATATATATTTTTCTACTAATCAGTGGCTGTTTTTTAGGAAACATTTGAAACCCAGAATACTTCTGTATACCTTTAAGTTATTGATCTGTTGCAAATATTTAAAAAATTAAGGAATACACACAACAGGCATATCTATGAAGGAACGTTTAATCATACTGTATAACTTGCATGTATATTGCTTGGAAATGAAAATATCTGTAAAACAGTATCAGTACCGAGCTCTAGTAATTATCTGGCAAAGCAGTTAACATAAAAAAGGCCAGCTCAAATAAAGCACTTTGTAAACATGTTTTAGTGTTGATATGAAGAATAATATACAGTCACAAACTATTAGTGTACAACAACAGTAAAAATTTGGGCGTAGGTTGGTGAAATAGTCAGAGACAAAAAAATGTTTTTAAGAGTATGCTTTTGGAGAAACTACAGAAAGAAAAGCAGTGTGAAACAGCTAATGCATTAATATAAAAATGATAAAACATATCAGTGGGGAATATGAACAGTGACTACGGATTTCCAAATTTTTAGACATACACCGGTGTGTGTTCAAAGCAGTGTGCGGTGGACATCAGTGATGAGAGAGAACAATTATTGAGAGGTAACTGTGTGATTGAAAAAAAAACAATTGCTGCTCTCTAAATGTTTGTGTTTTACACTGTGATACAATACATTTTTTAAATGTTCTTATCTTATCTATAATATTGCTACAGAGCTTTCAAAGCATCAAGCTCTGAACCTCCTTTATGAAGATTGTTTCAATTGATCTTTAAAATGTGCAATCCCCTTGCTTTTATTTATTTCTGCATATTGTTATGTGGATAATGAAAAGACCCTAATTTGTTCCTACTTCAGAGATGACCATATTCTCTCTTTAAACTTTTCCAGATTACATTTTTTCATCATAAAGACTTTATGCTTCTTCTTCAGCTTGTTGTTTGTGTCCAAAACCAGCATCCCCCTTGTGAAGGTCCCCTGGATCTCCACACTCACGCCGCACTCTAAGTACTGTGTGATAACACTACCATCGATTGCTGCAGCCATCGCATAAGAATCATAGGACACAAATAGTTTTTTCTGAGGCCAGAATTTGGCTGTAATAGTCTTCATAAACTTGGCTTTTACTGTGTCCTGATTTACCAAGTCTCTGAAGAATTCCTTGGAAGAAAAAAAAAACATTTATTTTTAAATATATTATTATTTTTAAATAAATAGTATTTTCCATAGCTCTGTATAAAGTAAAATGTGTACAGAAAATACATCGAAATCCATTCATAAACTTTTTTTTATATATTACAATTACCGTAATTACCAATTTGAAAATTAGTATAAACTTCCAGTCGGTTTAAGTCAGGTATTAAATAAGCAGAATTTGTTTGCAGATAAAAAATGCTTGCTCCGTTTTATTACCTGTAGAACTTATTATCTGTAGAACTTTATCTTTTTTGGTCTGCTTACCATATTATGTATGTCAGAATATAATGTTTTTATCATGAACGCAAGTATTAATTTTAGTATAAGGCACATTTAAATGTTAACACCCAGATGATCAAATTGACACCTTATTGCAGAGATGAATTAGCCAATGAATCTTTAACAAATTTATGAATAATTTATAGTATTTGTATAAAACCCATTGCTTTGTAACAGAGAATTTCTCGGAATTAGGATGTTGTTACCTCTATGCCTACAAACAGGAAAAGTTTTGAATAAACTTTTTTCTTTCCACGAAAGGCTGTGACTAATTGGCCGGTCATCCCAGTTCAAAAGGATTTTTGGTCCTCAAGATTTCTTGGTACCCCAGATGAGACTGGGTGTATGCCAGCACTTGGTGAACATTTTATGCTGAGGGGGCAACGCCGATTGCTTTGATTACATTATGAAATTTGAGTTCTGACAAAGGGAATTTAAGGGTTAATTTTTAAATATTACTCCGTTCGCCCAGTTATGTTTTGTTAAATGGTTTGTTTTTATCATAGAGCGAAGCTGACCTTGGCGTGAGAACATAGAGCATTGATTACAAATTGCAGTATTGTTGAAATTAATTTCTGACAGGTCCATATTTATGAGTTTCAAAGAGGTATACATATTTTACAGCAGAATATCCTGAATTGTCGTTTTGTTGCAATGCATAATATAATGAATAGATAATTTTAACTTCTGCATTTGGGAAACTGTATTGTTGCAAAGGTATTTATACATAGCCGCACTTAAAAGATCATGTATAAAAGATCATACATATGCATCATGTTAATTCAGATTGTGACAACCTGATGTCAATGATGGCTTCATGTCCCTCTGAATTGTTGGTGGGGAGTCACATTTCTGGCTCTTTTTATAGCCACCACCTCAACCACATACATCAAACAAAATAAAGCCACCAAATTCACTGTATATTTTTTTTGTTGTTGCAATCAACATATTTGCTGTAAACATAATTTAAGATGAGCTGGAGAATACCATTTCTTAAAAGCCAGTCATTTTTCTCATGCTTTAGAATATATTCCTTGGTGCACTCAGAGTCGGATATATCACCAACTAGGAAGCTATCTAGCTGCCCTTCACATAAAAAACTACTGGCCTGTCTTGTCACATGGTACAGTTTTGTAATTAATTTAATGATATCCTACTATTTTGCCGCAAACATAGTTGATCGCTTCAGCCAAAAAAGAAGTGAGGCACAATTGATGTAAAAAAAGGACGCAAGGACTATATACCAAAAATGTAAATATGGCACAGATTATGTAATCTTTTAAATATGGACAAAACAGAATATATAGTTCAGTCATTTTTACATTTTAGACCTTAGCTTGTATAGAATACTGCTGAGAGTGTAGTACATAACAAATAAAAAGAGTTCATACCATCGTAAGGCCATATTCATGAGCAAATTCCAGTGAGGTAATATAAGTCGGACATGTAAATGAATTGAGCACGATGTAAGCCGCTTCTGGATCTAGGGAGAAGTTAAACTCTGCGCATAGTGTCCAGTTACCTCTCCCTGAAAACGAAACACAATACGCACTACTGTTCAGCAAAATCACATTGTGCAGTGTTATATTTTTTTGCTTTTGATTTTAATAGTAAATAAATTACCTTCCAGGCTTCCTCCCATTATATACAGCTCATTCAGCTTCTTGGGCAGGGTAGGGTCCAGTTTCACAGCTAAGGCCAAGTTTGTTAGCGGCCCTAATGCTACCAAAGAGATCTTACCAGAAACAAAGTAACAGTCATTGTTATGTATTTTTCCCTTTTTGCTACTTTTTGCATATTCCTCTGTGACTTGCATAGTTATACCATATAATATTGTAGCTTGTTGAAAGTCTAAATGAAAGGAAACACATTAGACCATGTGACAGCAGTCACTGACCAATGGGGTCAAGTCTTCACACTGCCAAGGCCTTAACAAACGCCAACCTGTAAATACACAGGTAATTGGAAAAACATGCCGTACTTGAAAGTGGGAGGATTTTGACAGGTGTGCTATACTTATATATTAAAAACAAATATTAATAATGAAGGAAAATACAAATTGTTATGCAGATAAATAAAAATGTGCATAAAGGAGTGAAATATATTTTTTGTATATTTGTTATAATTCCATATTAATATGGATTGGCTTTGGCAAATAAGATGAATGAATATTGATTCATATACCGTAATTCACATTTCATTATCTCTAATGTTTAACTGTAGCCCATATACTTGTAAAGTATATGAACATTATTTTAGTAACTACAGTTACTACTATGCTTCAATAAAAATGGTACTTGTTTGTGAACTATGTAACAAACAATGTAAGCAGCTGTGTAAGCCATGCACATAAAAATATTTTGTTGTAAACCAAAATCTGAATTTTTGAAGACTGGATAGAGGAATACATTTTGCGTTTGGCATATGACTTCATGTAAAATGGGTAATGGAGGGGGGGGGGGGGGGTTATAAGCAGAGGGAGGAGAGGAGGGAGCAGGAAGAAGTTAGAGGTTTTGTTCGGTAATTGGATCTGACAGAAATACATCACTAGCACAGTAGCAGCCCGTTTGCATCAGGAAATTCAACAATTGTAGAAATGTAAACACTCCTCTCTCTCACACACACACACACCTTCCACCAGTATATCATGGATGCCTCCAGGGTCCACTATATATATTTTTCTTAATTAAAAACCAGAATAATTACTTATTCTCTGTTTAATTACACTCTTAGTCAGATTCAAAGTTTTCATACACTCACACACTTTTACAATGAAACTTAATGTGTGCTCATATTTGTAAAGAAATGTGATATCTGTCAACCAATTACTAAAAACGATTTAATTGTAATTGAATGTAACTGAACTTAACACATTCACTTTACTTATAACTCTTTTTTTTACAGGTATGTCTTACTTGGCCCTGGTGCTCATTAATTATTCTGATGAGGGCATTCACAGCATCTTCTTTCTGTAAGTGCTCCAGGCCCGGACTGGTTGGGTCTCCTGCATCTCCCAAGCCATCAGCTCCAAAATGGTCACATTCAGGTTTGACTTCACCAAGAAGCGAATGTGACACACCACGAAATACAGGGATCTGACAAACAAATTTGTTAATGTTAGTCAGAGGCAGAGCTAGCGAATAAAGGGCCTGGTACAAAATAAATCTGTGACCTTCCTTACAACTTCTTTATACAAGGTAGGTTAATGTAGGAATCAAGAAAGAAGCCAAAACATATATGTAGTTGATCAGATCACCATTCTATAAAAATAATGATCTGCCCTAATAAATTAAATATTCCCTTTACTCCAGGGTAATGCTGGTAGCAGGAGGTCCCTACCCTGTTGTGGGTCTCAGTGCTTTTCACCTGCTGCACCAGCAGTAGCTACACCACTGGCTGTAGTTCAAGAAAAAGGCCACTTCTTTGTAAACTATATAATAAACTATCAGCAATTGTGTAAGCCATGTACATAAAAACATTTTTAGAGAAAAAATCTAATTTTTGAAGACGGTTTATGAGTGTAGTAATCCTTTTTTCTGTTTGTTACAGCACTTCCCGAGTGCTGGATCATGGGGATATGGATATTTATTAGTTGAGGGAGTGGTGGGGGTGGAGGGAAAAGTGGGAGGTCAGTAGTGTTTGTTAGATAATTGGATACAATTTAAATTGACACCATGTCCTTTTCTCTTAACAGTTTCAGAAGCAGGATATTTTCATAAATAGATACATGAACTGCTCTGAAGAACTATAAATACTCCACTCAAACACACATCTTCCATCAAAAGTATTATGATAGCCTCCAGAGCCAGCAGAGGTATTAAACTATTTCTTCTCATTAAAAACTAGCTTTATAACATTTTCCATGCTTAAGTATGTTCTTACAAACAATAAAGCCAGATGCTTTCAAACTAATAATGAATTAACCCAAATGGGGTTGTTCTATGAGCATGGTAATCTGTACCAATCTGAAGCCTCTTTTAGCTCACTTGTGCCCTTCACAGGGAAGAAATATCCTGTAGTATATTAGTCAGGTCGCACTCAAAACATTAATCCTCCCTTGAATACCAGGTAATGCTTCCCTGAACAAGAGAAATCGCTATCCCCAGTGATACGTTTTAGCCTTTTTGGTCTCCATCAGTGAGGTCTAGCTATACTCCCTATGGCACACTGAGCAAGGCGTCCAACGTCTTGAGCCCCTATGATCCTTAGGGAGACCAAATCCCAATGGTAATTTCATTACAGACAAATGGCACTCCGGACGTTGACTCCTTGCTCACTGTGCCTTTAAGAGTTCAGCTGCATTACACTGATGAGGCCCAACAAAGGCCAAAATGTACGCCTCAGTTTGCTATTTCTCCTGTTCATTGTAGAATTGCCTGATGTTTCGGGGCTGGACCACCCTATTGAGTGAGACCAGACTGATATACTATAGGTTTTGTAACATATTTGATTATTTTCATTCTACACTGATCCTTTAAGAATTAAAATAATTGAAAACAACAGTAGACATAATAGAGTAATCAACCAATATATTATATAACCAATATACAGTGTGTATGTATGTATATATATATATATATATATATATATATATATATATATATATATATATCTTAGTATTTTTGAGATTTAACAATATGTTCTTCCTGCTCACAAAGTAGGAAGATTCACTGAACATTTTAATCAAAGGTTAGGAAAAACAGGTCTGTCTCTGGATAAATAAGGAACAGATGGTATGTTAAGTATGCAAACAAGGTTTTACCAAGGTTCACAACAGGTCTATCAGCCTCATTCTTGGGGGCCTCTCCCGCTTCACTGTATATACTTCTTATCACTCTTGAATAAATTATTAAATAGTAAGTCCCAAAAGATAGAAAGAGAGAGACTGACTGACCAACCCAGACTTCCCCATACTTCCATTCTGCAGGTCCTGGCCATAAATCATATGTTCTGTGAAAATGTCCAAATTGCATCAAAACATTTTAACTGCTTATTCCTGTTTCTTTCCTTCAGATTTAGTACCCACTTTTATTCCTCATCTTTTAGATCTTGCAGACAACTCACCTGCTTGGTTGAAAAAAATAATTTTGGTTGCCAAGACCTGATGTGTGGCCACAAACACAATGATATCAGCATCTTGTAGGTTTGCAAAATTAAATGCTATATTTCCTAATAGTTGATATAATTTTAGACAAAAGTACTATTCTTTCTAATTACAAACATATTTTTTCGCTGCCACAAAAAGCTTCCCCTTTACATAAATTGTGTTTATTTTTGTAAATACCATTAGTATGCACATGGAAATACCTTTATTTAAAGATAAATATATATATATGCAGCAAATACAAGAAACCTCTGTTATCTTTGCCAAGACATTTAAGTTATCTTGATAAACATATTACCCTTGCTGTAAAACATGGACTTACATTTTTAAATTAAATCTAAATTGCCACTTTAGGCAATAACATAAAACTATTTTTATCACAGAATCTAGTCTTAAATGTCCTAAAATAATTTAGTTCCACTATGGAGTATAGCTTAGTTCCTATAGATTTGCCTGTTGTTCACATATAAAGTAGTCTATGTGTGTCCGTACCTCCATCCTGTTACAAACGTGAAGAACTCTCAGTACATTCTTGCAGACGTGTTCAATGGTTGCATTTCCAAAGCAACATGTGATTCCCAGGACTTCGACTTCTGGAGCCGCTAAGGACATCATCAGAGCCTGGGCATCATCTATTCCACAATCCACATCCACTAACAGCAGTTTCTTGGACATTCTGTAGGCAGACAACACAAGTCCGCAAAATCAAAGATTTAAATATTGAACTTTTCAAATGTTTAAATACCAACAAGCCCAGTAGAGGTTATGCAGGACAGGGCACTGGGAGTACAGCCAATGTATGAATCCGTTAAACAAATCATTTCTTTGTCAGGTATGTCCAAACAGTAGGCCAACAAAGGCTGGATCAATATTTGACATTAAACAGACTAGTAACATATCTTGTATACGCACGTGAAAACTGTGACTTTTTTTTTTTAGAAATGTTTAGATGTATTCCACTGACACCAGCTAGCAAATTCCGACCACAAGGCTGAATACGTAAACCATGCCTTTTTAACTTTGATTTCAGAGAGCATGATTATGTGATCTGACAATATTTAGGCAAGACCGTAATTTACTTCTTAGACACAGACAATAATAATAAGTGAGACTGTCATTACGACATCAGTAAAACATGGAAGTTACGCGTAATCTGCAATCGGAGGCTACAAATTAATTTGTGCCAATAAATAATATTGGCAATCTAGAAAATGCATTAGATCATCTGTTTTAGTCCATGTGGGTTTCATGGTATGTATTAACCCCTTGAGTCCCAGGGTCAATATTACTCAGAAATAACAGTTAAAAAAAACAGTTACAAAAAATAATATTTTTGGGGGCGTGTCCAGCTACCGAGGCTAGCAGACGTGCAGAGCTGCAGCTCCGTAGTTAACAAGTCATATAAAAGGGTATATTGACCCAAAATTTGGTAAAACCCCACCATAGATATTTTTATTAACTCTAGAGACGAAGGGGAGCAAAAGGGCACCTTAATACACAAGATTGAGCTGATTATCATCTCCACATGGTCGAGGCCTACTCCATCTGGCCTCCTGTGGCGGCGGCTCCCTGCGACCCACGCGCAGGTAGCATCCCCTGAGGCCCATTCAGAGACGGAGCCCTGAGCGGACAGAGCTCAGAAGACGAGATCTCCCGCAACTCGAGAACCGCAACGGAGGAAAGAGAAGAGCAATGGAGGCGGGAGCGACGCACTACGGAGCCTCAACAGACCAAAAAAGGCACAGCGTGGCACCCCAGCTGCCCTGAGAGGGGAGACAGCAACACAGGAGACTACGGTACAGCGGGCCCTGTGAAGGCAGGGCTTCCAGGGACTGTGAAGGCGGAAGGCGCCAAACAGAGATCTGGGCAACAAGAAGAGTGCAGGTTTTAGGGTGCTGGATTTATCCAGACAAAAGTTACAGTTTATTCTTCCCTGGGGGAAGCTAGAGGGCCAAGTTAAGGTACCCTTTCCCCCAGATTTAAAATACACTAAGTTTGGTGTCAGGAGAACTCACCTTGGGTTATGCTTTTTTCGATTTTTTTTTCTTTTGGCTCCTATAGGCGGACCCAATCAGGCACCCAGCTCATACGAGTTCGAGGAGGAGGATCCCTTCACGTCCAATTCAGCGGTACGCACTTAATCTGCAGGAAGGTAATCTTTACATCAGCCCCAAATTCAACACAATACTTAATTATGACTGACATAACCTATAACTTGCTAATTCATAATGTAAAGGTTTTAACTCACCTTTTAAAAAGGAGGAAATCTTTTCTATTCTACAAATGACACAAACCCTCAGTAATTTTTCTCCAAGAGACACACTTTGCCATGAATAAAGCCCCCAAATATTTACACAAGGACTACCCCAACTGTTACACTATAAATCAGAAAACCAAAAAGGCAAGCGAAGCAATATTACTCATAAGGATTTTTCTTTTAAATTGGATCACAAAATAATAGATAAAGAGGGGATTACATTATACTCATAGGAATGGTACTAAACAGGAACATTTTTCTGGTAAACATTTATGCCCCAACTACCTCCCCACATAATGAGCTAATTAAATTCCTTAACATTTTAACTCCCTTAGAGACAGGGAAAATAATTATGGGAGGGGATTTACACCTGATTCCCTGATAGATCAGGGAATAATGTAAATTCACGGTACACATGCTTCTTCAGAAAAACAATTAAATTGACTCTTGGAGAGGACATCACCCAGATGAAAGGAAATAAAAAATACACGTTCTTCTCCCCCACATACTGCACATATTCAAGAATAGCTGTTTTACTAACTGACATTAGGCTAGTGGATGTGGATTGTGGAGTAGATGATGCCCAGAGCCTGGGCATCATCTACTCCACAATCCACATCCACTAACAGCAGTTTCTTGGACATTCTGTAGGCAGACAACACAAGTCAGCAAAATCAAAACTTTAAATATTGCATTTTTCAAATGTTTTAAATACCAACAAGCCCAGTAGAGGTTATGCAGGGCAGGGCACTAGGTGTACAGCCAATGTATGAATCCGTTAAACAAATCATTTCTTTCAGTCAGGTGTGTGCAAACAGTAAGGCTGGATCAATATTTGACAGTACACAGACTAGTAACATATAGGAATCTTGTATACGCACATGAAAACTGCAGAATTTTTGTTCTTCTATAGCAAAAAATAACACAAGTGACTGTAGCAAAAGTGCACAAACTTTAATATATACATTTTATTTTTTAAAGTACTTGATACTCTAGGGCTGGTAGTGTAAGCTGGAGCAGAAGTACAAATGCACAATATAAGGTAAGAGCCCCACAGTTCGTTAATATATTGTATATTGGAAATCCATTGATATCACAGTGTTTATCATTGCTTTTGGTAAAGGTATTCACTGTCCTGCCAGCTCACTCTTCACCATGCAAACCAGTAATATATCAGTTTATATCAAAGAATTTATCAGTAAATTCCTTAACATTATAACTCCCCCAGAAACAGGGAAAATAATTATGGGAGGGGATTTACACCTGACTTTAGGCTATTTGACCACTCTAAGAATGCCCAGCTTATACCATGCCCATGGTCGGCTCACACGGCTCACACCAGATAAAAAACTTAGTATAATTGGAGACTTAACGAATCTCTTATTTCTAATCCTGAAACGCAATCTCAAATTTCCGAGGAAATAACACAATATTTTGAATTAAACGATACGACAAAAACAAAAAAATAGTTGGCTGTGGTTAGCTCACAAAGCATATATACAAGGATCTATGATCAGAATTGCCTCCACATACAAAAAAACTTTACCTAAAAGAAACCAAACTTCTTAGAGATCTACATACATTAGAAAAACAGAACCAAATTAACTTCTCCACAGAAATCAAACTAAAGATAGATAACAACAGACTTGAATTGGATAACTTATTTAATATAAAGCTCTACGGAAAACACAACATAAATTCTTTAGTCAAGCGAATAAGCTCTCCCCATTGTTAGCCAGAAGATTAAAATCCCAAAAAGGCAAAATCAAATATATCATATACACCTCTAACCCAGACTCATTGCATTTCAAATTAAAAGTTTTCTTGACAAACTAGACCTGCCATCAATAGCTGATCAAGACTTATAAAAAAAAATGCTGATACCACAAAAGAAGAAATCAGTGACATCATTAAGAGCTTGAAATTAGGGAAATCTCCAGGGCCAGATGGTTTCTCTAATATTTACTATAAGACATTCTCTAAACTTTTAGTCCCACATCTAAATAAGCTAAATAACTCCATCTTAAGAGGGGAACAAATACCATCAGAATTTACCCAAGCCAATTTAATTTTTATTTTTTTTCCCTAAACCAGGACGAGATACTCTTGAGGCAAGAAACTTTCACCCAATCACGCTGCTAAATGTAGATTTAAAAATACTAGCGAAGCTTATGGCCACCAGATTTTCAAATTGATACATAAAGACCAGGTGGGCTTTGTACTGTTCAGACAGGCACAGGATAATGTTAGAAGAGTGCTGAATGTATTTCACCTAGTAAAAATATCTAACAAACCATTATTAACAATAGTGCTTGACCTAGAAAAAGCCTATGACTCTCTAGAATGGGGGTACTTAAGGGCAGTTCTGAGTAAGATGGAGATTATGGGAAATTTTATAAATCTCTTCAACTCCATTTTTAAAAAGGTCTTCGGGTTTTTATAAAGTCAGGGAGACAACAAAGAATGTATAAACATACAAAGGGGAACAAGACAAGGGTGCCCTTTGTCCCCCTTGTTATTCGCCCTAGCGATAGAACCCTTGGCTCAAACAATTTGATCACCAATTTTGATGGAAACATTAGATCAGTTCAAATTTCAGGGCTCAGAGTCAATTTAAACAAAACTGAGGCCTTCGGGTCCCAAATGTCCAAGCAAACTCTAGAACAACTGAAGAGCAAGTTTTTATTTGCATGGCCCACAAGTCATATTACCTACCTGGGAGTCAACTTGCCTGTCTTCACTGTACAAAGCCAACTATACACCCATGATATAAACTCTGACCACAGAAACTAAAAAATGGAGTAGATTTCCCCTGTCATGGACGGGACGTATCAATTCCATAACATTTTATATTTTACCGCTATATTTATTTAGATTCCTTCCTATTCCCATAGTACCGAATGATCTTAACAAATTCCAAAATCACTTAACAAGATTTATATGGAGCAATAAAAGAACACGCATATCAAAAATACTTTTATATTGGGGGGGCGTGGCTAAGCAGGGCAGGAAGAGGGTGCACGGAGCTGGAGCTCTGCACCGAGTGGGCTTATTTATGGGATAAATCCCTTATTTTGCCCCAAGAATACGGCACAAAAGCCCAGAGGAGGCTCCCCCACCTCCACCACAATATCTGGGCGCGTTCCGCCGTCGCCTGGGACTTTCCAGGCCGGAGGACCTGGGATATTGGCCTGCCTGGGCCTGCCCACGGATCCCAACCGGACCCTGCATGCTCTGCAGCACCAACCATCGGCTGACAACTGGGATCGGTGCCCTGAGGAGCCCTGTTAACCCTGGAGGTGTCTGGGAGGCAGACAGGCAGTGCAGACGCAGCTGCTGCAGGAGAGTTCGCAGCAAGACGCCGGGAGCCGGTGCTGCAGTGTGAGGCTGGCCAGACAGGAGCAGCGGCGCATTGATCCCCAGCTCATCAGCTTGGCAAGGGGCTTGAAGAGCCCTGAGACCCCAGAAGACCGCCAGGGGGGTAAGTCGGGCGTCAGCCCCGCACCTGAGGGCAGGGGAGCAGCAGGGGGACACTCAGGGCCCTGCAGAGGGAGGTGCACTACTAGGGGCCACCAGGTCACACAGTAAACCCCACAGCTAAACCCCCTGAGGAGCCATACACAGCCCAGGCCTTGGAGGACAGGGATCAGAGGTCTCCCTGGGAATCCCTAGGAGATAAAGACTGTGCACTATCTGTGAATAGCAACAGCAGCTTGACTACCATATTGTGTTTTGTTCACTTTCTATTCTTGAACCCAATCTGCATACCAACACTGCTACAGCTCATTTCCTCCTTATATAACTGCCGCAACCGCACCTTGAAGACTGGGTAGGCAAAACAACTTGCCAGGCTCACTGATCAATTTGGATAAAGCAATAGCACCGCCTAGTGGCATACTGAGACCAGTGCGGCTTAAAACTCATTTCAAGTCCTGCACTGAAAAGTTTGCACAGATCACACTTGGTGGGACTCTGATAAGTACACAACCCAGATCTGCTGGGGGCACTGAACTGCGGGGCATATCAGCCTAAGGAGATGTAGCTGAAGGAGCCGAGCACAGTTCCCGCCGGCAGGGCCTGAGAGATGCCAAGATCTCAGTACAGAATCTAGATATGAACAGACAAGACAGACTACAACAGACCTAAATACTTGAGAGGTAAAAGCTAATACCGAGTGACCCCCCCAGTGGAATCCATCCGTTGTCTGGACACTCAATGGCTACCCCGGGTAGAAGCAGCTCCATAAAAATGGGGAAAAACAAAAAGTCATTAACATCCAAAAAAATTGACGAACATTTCAAGGCTTCAGAAACACAGGTGGCACTGATGAAGGACCCTGTCTCGGAGCAATCTGACACCTCTGACCTGGATCCCCTGGAGGGGGCCCCACAGCCTGAAGTCTCCATCAACAGCGATTCAATGGCAAGAATTGAGGCTCTCCTGGCCTCTCACATAGACAGGGCGGTCATATCTTTGCAGAAAGACATACATGAGATTGGCCAAAGGACCCATCAACTTGAAGAGACCATTGACCAAGTGGTAGAGGCCCAGGAGAGAGACAGGGCCACCATTGCGGATAACACCTCCCGTATTTGTGGCATAGAAGATAAACTGGAGGATTTGGAGAATAGATCCACGCGATTCAACCTGAGGATCAGAGGCGTGCCTACGGCAATAGTCGACCTTCCTCGCTACCTTAAGGCCACGATCGACGAGATCCTCTCAGGTCATCCAGACCACGAATGGGAAGTGGAGCGTGCCCATAGAGCCCTTGGGGGAAGTCGTAACCTAGACCTTCCCAAAGACATCATTGTAAGGCTACTACGCCAACAATCAAGGGATCTAATCCTGGCAACTACCCGCAAGAAGGCTGTGATCACAGGCCCAGACGGGGCCAAACTTCAATTTTTTGCGGATCTCTCCCCTTCCACACTTCAAAAACGGAGGCTGATGAGGCCAGCCCTGGAAGTTCTTCTCCACCACGGCATCAGGTACCGTTGGGGATTCCCATTTGCCCTTATTTTTTCAGTAGGGAGCACCCAGTATACAACACGTTCTCTAGAAGACTGCCAAGAACTTCTGAAGAGTCTGGATCTCTCTGGGGGGGACCTGACCTCGACATCACTTGCATCAACAGCTTTACCTCTCCCGAAAAGGCAATGGTCTGAAGTGACCAGGCACAAGAGGCCCACTGACCAAGCCTCAAAGACCACTCATAGACGACCCTCCCAGATCATGGACTCGTAAATGCAATAATTCAGCTGCTGCCAACTCCAGTGACTTTCAAATAGGATGGACCGCTTGAAAAGACAACTGGCTAGCAAAGACTTATTTCGGCATCCTAAGGATTTACATGGGCTTAAAAACACCATATCAAAATTCCCTGGTAGAGACTAACATGGAAGCCACCTGGAACTGACCTGGCCTTTTCCCAGGACGTGTTATTTTTCTTACTTTTTTTACTTAGGTCCTCAAAGGAGCCTGGGGCCCTTAGCGGGGCCATGTTTACCAAAGACTTTTGGAATGTTACTAATCCATGTTTTGCTTTTCCTCCCCTCTTCAGCAGGTGTTAGCTGACTGATAAAGCTATAAGTTTTAATACACATGCAGATAGTATAGCCAGTCCGTCAGGATCTTTCTTTACTGGACCGGGTCTAAAGGTTTACTCTGCTTTAGTCAAGATAAAAAATTATGTTGTTAAACGTTTAAATAAGCTATTCATGGTTCTGTCTTTATTCTGTTTTCTTAATACTTTTCTAGGTTACTTTTGCTTGGCCTTGCCGGCGGGAATTGGAACAGAGGCTCTAGGGTTCCAGGAGGGTAGAATGTTTAAGACAAGACGGGTGGTCTTGGGACAGTCAGACCTTTTGGCAGCAACTGTTCTCTCTTCCCTCTGTGTTTTCTTCATTGCTGCTCTTCTCCTTGTCACCTATCAGCATGGGCTCTCTTGCCCCTGTACTCCCCCCTACTGCCTAAACGAAACTTGCCACTTGGTGCCTCCTAGTTCTTGTTTTCTCTTTCTCTATGGCTGTTTAGGGGATTTTGAGCCAAATCAGGGTTTGCTCTACATAGCTGGGCTTAAGGCGGCGGCCTGTCTGCTGGACAGTGGGCCAAGTTGCCTGGCCTCAGAGAGTGGAGGACCCCTGGTACTATTGGAACGGATCTCATTTCAGCCTATTGAGTTGGGTTCTAGTAGTTCTGAGTTACTGCCAGGCTTGTCCGGTATAATCCTGCCTCCCTTAGACTTCTTGGGACCGCCTCTGCACTACTTATACTCATGCCTCTTTTCCCCCCACAGAGCTAATCATACTGGACCTCTTCTTGGCCGGGCTCAACCACTCCTATCCCCCAGAGGGGGAAATCCGCTCTGCACTCCCTCCTTGGCGCTCCTCCGGAAGGGTAAGGCTACATTAATGCACCAGAAATATACACCTCAAGTCTATCCATGACCGCACCAATGACACTACTTACCCATAATGTGAAAGGTTTCAACTCCCCTTTCAAGCGAAGGAAGGCTTTCCTATACTATAAGACCCTTAACCCCATGGTGATCTTCTTACAGGAGACACATTTCGCCAGGAATAAAGCCCCAACCTACCTCGACAAAAATTATCCTCATTTTTACTACTCTACCCAGGTCTCCAAAAAAGAAGGAGTGGCGATTTTGCTCCACAAGAGCCTCCAATTTCAAATGACAACCAAGATAGTGGACCGGGAGGGCTATTACATCATTTTAAAGGGGACGATTCTGGGTTCTCCAGTTTCACTAGCCTCCTTCTATGCCCCCACGAAAGCACCACATAAGACACTGATCAGATTCTTAAGGGTCCTGGAGGGGGGAGAATGGGGCAAACTAATTATAGGAGGGGACTTTAATCTGGTATTAGACCCAGTGGCAGATAGATCTAAAACTTCACAAGAAGTTCGCTTCTCCAAAAAAAAATAGGCAAATCTTAAAACTTCTGCACTCCTTAGATCTGGTTGACGCCTGGAGAGGTCTGCACCCCAGAGGAAGGGACTATACTTTTTATTCCCCCACACACGGGACTTATTCCCGTATAGACACAATATATATATGTAATTCGCTTCTAGACAGCTCAAACAAAGCGGCTATTGTTCCGTGCACCTGGTCGGACCACGCGGCGGTCACACTAGAGGTAGACCTGGGAGTTCAATTTCGGATGCCCTATACCTGGAGACTTAATGAATACTTAGTTTCGCAATCCAGATTCAAGGAGCAAACTGAGAGGGAGTTGGTGGAATTTTTTGAGACCAATGCGGGTGGGGAGACAGGGGCGGGTTGGGTCTGGATGGCGCACAAAGCCTACATAAGGGGGGTGTTTATCAAGCTAGCCTCCCAACTCAGAAAACAGAACAGGCTAAAAGAAAAGGAGCTATCAGGGAAACTATCTCAATTGGAGCGGCAACATCAGCTTTCTCCCTCGATAGCTTTAAGGAAACAGATAGATAAGGCCAGGCTAGAGCTGGATAGTATTTTGACAATAAAAACGGATAAGGCATTAAGGAGGACTCAACATTTGTTTTATGCTAAGGCGAATAAACCTGACAAGCTACTAGCAAGGAGCTTAAAAGCTAAATATGTCTCAAGCTAGGGTATCCCAAATCAAAAATAGGAAAGGCGATCTCACCTACAGCCAAAATGAAATCCAGGAGGTCTTTAGGGACTTTTATCAAAATATTTACTCCACTCAGAAATTGGCCTCAGAAAATGTTATTCATTCCTACCTAAACTCCCTTGATTTGCCCCAAATTTCACCCCTGCACTTACAAAATTTGAATAAAGATGTGACGGTAAAAGAAATTTTAGATGCCATTAAAGAACTGAAGCTAGGGAAGTCCCCCGGTCCGGACGGGTTCACTAACATCTATTACAAAAAGTTCTCGGAAATACTGGCCCCCCATTTATGTAGTCTCTTCAATTCAATTCTAAGAGGAGAGACAACTCCCCCAGAGCTGAATCATGCGGACTTGACGCTCTTCCCCAAGGAGGGCCGGGATCCAAAGGAAGCTAAAAATTATAGACCAATCTCGCTTCTTAATGGGGACGTCAAACTGCTGGCCAAAATTTTCTCCCAGAGGATCTCGATCTTCCTACCCGCCTTAATACATAAGGACCAATCAGGCTTTATTCCAAACAGGCAGACTAGTGATAACATCAGGAGGACTTTAAATGTCATTCATTTGGCCAGGGCTAGGGGTCTCCCTGTGTGCCTACTCGCATTGGACATCGAAAAGGCGTTCGATACCCTGGAATGGCCCTTCCTATTTGCCACTTTGGATAAGTTTGGGTTCAGAGGAAACTTCTTAAACCTGCTGCGTACTTATTATACACTCCCCAGGGCCACACTAAAATTGCCTGGTTCTCATACGGCCTGTATTAAAATCGAGAGAGGTACGAGACAGGGCTGCCCATTGTCTCCTCTTCTCTTTGCTCTGGCCATTGAGCCTTTGGCTCAGGCGATCAGAGTTAACTCCTCTATAGAGGGGGTGCGGGTGGGACACCAGCAACTAAAATGCTCCTTGTTTGCTGATGACCTGCTTTGCACCCTTTCGAACCCTAGCTCTTCTGTAGGCGCCCTGATGGACACGATAGGAGTCTTTAGCAATGTGTCAGGCCTGAGGTTAAACCAGGACAAGACAGAAGCTTTGAGTGTTGGGATCCCTTTGGATATTTTGAATCACCTGAAGGGAGTACACAAATTTCTATGGCCCCCCTCACACATCAAATATCTAGGGATTAATTTGACCAACTTGTTAACTAATTTGTATAAAGCTAACTATCCACCTCTCTATAGGGCTCTGCGGCGAGACCTGGAAAATTGGACAAACCGACATATCTCATGGACGGGTAGAGTAGTCACGGTTAAAATGAATATTTTGCCGAGGCTGCTCTATCTTGCCAGGACACTGCCAATCCAGATAAAAAATACAGAATTGGCCCGCTTCCAGACCCAAGTGTTTAAGTTCATATGGAGAAATAGACCCCCTAAGATAGCGATGAAAAACGATGTACGTACATAAATCCAAGGGGGGCCTATCTTGCCCTAATTTCCTGAGTTACTTCAGAGCAGCCCAGCTTGCCTCTATCCCACTAGCTCACTCCATTCCACTTCAACCAAACTGGGTCTTTGTAGAGGAGTTGCAGATGGCCCCGCTTACGTGGGGTATTATCCTGTGGGCTCCAGGTGCAAGCGCTTTTTACTCTAGAATACAGAACCCCATAACTAAGTTTACACTGAGAGTTTGGATCTGGGCTAGGAGGAAATACAAACTGACTTACCCGGTTTCTCCCCTCACATCGATCTTTACATCGCCCTCCTTATTAACCACCATCACTGCAGAGTCCAAGGAATATTGGACTTCGCATGGTCTGGATAAGCTGGGGGCTTGGTTTGAGGGAGGGATTATGAGAACTTCAGAATCCATGATTAGGAACTTCGAGGTTCCACACCGGGAACACTTTAATTACATTAAAATAAGGAGCTGGATTGATGAGATACAAAGAACCCATGGACCCCCGAGGGAAACTTGGATGTCGGTGGTGTGTAAGAGTGAGGCCCTGTCCAAAGGAATCTTGGGGTCAATATACCAAATCTTCAATAGTCCACCAAGCACTTGGAGGCCTTCCTTTGTATCGAGGTGGGAGTTGGACCTAGGGCAAATTTGGGATGGGAATAAATGGGCTGAATCCTTAACGAACCTATCTAAGGGTTCACTTAATTATAGTTTATTAGAAACCTCCCTTAAGATTTTACATCGGGCATATACAACTCCAGTTCGACTAAATAAGATATCCCAAACAATCTCAGATAGATGTTTTAGGGGGTGTCACGGAAGGGGAGACTTCATTCATACTTGGTGGAGTTGTCCTAAGGTATTTAAAATTTGGTCTGAGACGACCAATCTAATTTCGCTAATACTCAAAACCCCACTCCAACCATCAATAGCAGTCTGACTCCTGGGAGCACGCTTCTCAAAATTGGGAAGGGAGGGGAATAAACTGGCCCAACTGATATTTCTAGCAGCTAAGAACACCATCGCAAGACGATGGAAGAGTAGGGATATTAATTTCCATGATGTAACAAACAAAATAAACTTTATTTGCATTAATGAGCGGATGACCCATATCATATCAGATACACATCACTGCTTCCTGGAGGTTTGGGAACCCTGGATTCTATTCACAGACAGTAATATATAATAACTAAGTTAAGGGAACACATTAAAGAAGCCATTCCTGATGTGCGGCTGGGGAGTGGAGTGTGGAGCGGACGGGGAGAAGTGGTGAGAGGTCCCGGAGAGATACTTCTTCAGTACGCCAAGGGTAGGGGGGGGGGAGGATGGCTACCTTAAGATTGGCTGAGCAGGGAATTAATGGGGGATGACACCCCACCATAGGTGTTCTATAATGTCACTTGTTTTTTTTTTTTTTCTATTTTATTTTCTTTTAACATATCTCCTGCTGCTCAGGTTCATCCATGGAAATGTGAATTACTGCAATTTGAGCAATGTGACTTTATAAGCTGTATATATTGCTGAGTATTAAGAAACTAGTGTGAATATTTTTGGACAGAATCACAAAAAAAAAAGAATAAGAGTTGGAATGGAGTTTTTATTTAAATGGAATGGTTTTAATATATTAGCAATATGATGTTAGTTATAAGACAACATGTGGACTATGTTTTTCATTATTCTTTTTGTTTTGTCATTGCAATTCCAGAACTTCTCAATAAAATTTATGTTATAAAAAAAAAAATACTTTTATTTAGTAACAGAAAGATAGGAGGTCTTACTATAGAGCAGCCCGACTATCATTCATTCCTCAGGCACATTATATAGAGCACCAACCCCTATGAGTCTTCATAGAAAATCAACAAATTAAACCATTCAAATGGAACTCTATTATCTCTATTAAACTAAACAAATTAGGTAATTGGATGAACAACGACCAAATAATAACATTTGAAGAACTCAGGATAAGTTTTAATATTCCATTAAAAGAACATTACAACTACTATAAGATTAAGCACCTAGTTAACACATTGAATTGGAAATAAGGTACTCCTCAAACTAGTTTGCTTTCTCTTATCTGCAACAAGGCCCCTCTCACTATGGGGATTTTAAGTGCTATATATGCGATCCTAAACTCCTCCCTTGCCAGTTAGAAACCACTATTTAAGGGGAATCGGGAAGAGGACATGGGCATCCAGTGGGACTCTCCCAACTGAGAGAAGACATGTTTAAATCTTATGGAAATACCCCTGAGTTATAGCTTACATGAAACATCTATTAAAACATTACACAGAGCCTACTATACCCCAGTTAAACTTCATAAAATAAACCCTCAAAACTCACCTCTTTGCTTCAAACAGTGCTCCACTTCAGGTACTTTTCTCCACATGAGGTGGGTATGTCCAGTAGCACGAGCATTGTGCAAAGCATTTCTCGAATTAGCGCCTGTAACTCTGCAAACTCCTATTCCCCCATTAATAGAAATTGGCCTACTGGGCAGAAACTTTTTTCACTGATACAAAGAAAACAAAACAAATTGCTACAATATCTAATGACCTCTGCAAAAAGTCATACAGCTCAGAAATGGAAGACTCCTATGCTAAGAATATAAGAAGTAACCAAAAAGTTAAATATCATAATGATACCGGACAGACATACGCATACCTTGGGTAACACATTCCCTCAATTCCTAGAAATATAGAGCCCTTGGATAGCTACAAAACAGGCTATCGACATGTCTTAAGTAGGAAAATATATCTTACCTCTTGTATAAACCTAAATATACCTTAAAAGCTGGATTTTGACCCCCTTCAGTCGAAACTCAGGAGCCGGACAATTACATTGTAAGGAGCTGGGTGAATGACTGATATGCCACTCTCCAGTTATACTAAAGAGCTAGTATGTATAAATAACCAAAAGTCTTTTACTTGCTTATAGGACCACTTAATTTTTATTCTTTCCTTTAATGTTAGTAATATTTTAGAACTGAATAATTATTATTTTGTGCTTGGTTTTGTTATCTGCAGCATAAGATTCCAAATTGAAAAGTTTACTGTAACATGATGGTTTTATGTTTACCTTTATCTTTTCTTATAATGAGAAGAATGTGATTAGGAGATGATACCTAATCAACTAAAGTGAAAAATACATAAAGTGTAAGAGATACTCCTTGAACTTTTCTGTAAAAGCTACCATGTAAACTGTCTGTTACAAATATAGCTATTGTTCTACAATAAAAATTATTGAAACAAAAAAATAATTTTTAAATGCAAATTTGAGACTATTGTGCAATTCATTCTGATATCTTTCCATGCCTTCCCATGCTTTTAAAGTAAATTATTGTGTATTTAATTGTTGCTACAGCTATAAAAAAAAGCCCTTGCAAGTCCTTATTAGAACACGTAATATTTTTGACAGAAACTTGATACTTTTTTCAGTTGTAAGTCAGACTTTATATGCGAGACAGAGCTACGGGTGTAATAGAATATCGATTTCGCGTAACGTTAATTATTTCAAGCTCGGAATATTCGAGCTATGCTAAAACCAATGGAGTTCTAAGGCCAAATTTGCATCTTTGGCTGGCTCGTAGTGATTGTAAGCGGGGGAACTCGTAATCGGATTGCGAGTAGCTAATAGAATCTGTGGCAATATTGAGTGGTTTTAAGTGTGTATAAATGGAATAGGGCCCTAAGTCAGGTTGTCACCAGATATGTTGACATCTAAGTCCCCGATGTGTCTGTGAGATGTATTCTAACAATTCCACAAATATGGCATTTAAGTTTTGTGAGTCTGGATTGTAAAACGGTTAACCACTTATTCATACATTACTTAGAATTAGTATGTGCACAGTTTTCTCATGAAATATCTCTAATGATTAACTGTTGATTGTTGATAAAATTAGGAATATGCCTTCCACCTGAAACTAGTCCATAACTGGAGAAAATTAAATAATGTTAATTTTGAAAGTCCCATTGCAACATTTTGATTGTAAGTGTCTGCTCCAATCCATTTCAGATGTTAACACACTCCTATGGCCTTGGCTTTACTATTTGTGATGTGAGTCATCCAACTTTTTTCTTCATTTATAGCGACATTGTAGTCTCACATTTTCTGTTATGCATTTAAAATATCCTATATTAAACACTATATTGTTGTGTCAATATTATTTTTCTACACTAAATTGTTACAAAATGAGACCAGATGTGATTATTTCCTCCTTCTGATACAGAGTAGTAGAGAGCCTTGTAATCTATTGTACATCGATATGCATGTGTTTTAGTTAAGATTTTACAAATAAAAATAAATTAGATAAGAGATTCAATCTGTACCCTACATAACAGTATTGCTAAAATGTATTTCACTTAGCCATGTTATAGTGAATCAAACATATAGACGTTTATATAATTCTGTGTGCTTTGGTGTTAATTTTCTTAACTTAATAATATTTACATGTATGCAAAACAAACACAAAAAAAGTACTTTTGTAATGTTTGAAACTTGCTCTTCCCAATGCCTGAGTTAGAACTACATTGTCCTATGAAAAGGAATTTAAAGGGACATGAAAAAAATATTAATTAAAACCTGTTTAAATTTACTTGAAACTAACAAAGTGGACACTGCAGTACTAAAAAATACCTTCCCATGTCCCTTTTTTATGAACTAACAGTGTACCCATGTGGATGATCTACTGTATTACATTACTGTATTATCGGATTCAGAAATAGGTAACAGTGCGTGACACTGCCTGTCCTCCTACCCATACAAGTCTTACTCAAACCTTCCAAGCAATGCATTATAATTGACATGAGTAAACTTGTAGACTCATCTTTCTGCATCTTGTATGTGTGGTAGTGCAGTAATTTAAATAATATTGATCTATCTCAGGCACGCAAATAGTCACAAAGAACAACATGTTCCCCTTGTGTTATTAGGCTTTACTTCTCTTTTTTTAACTTCCTTTTACATATCTGGAAGTAGAAACTACTCCAAGATCCCACAATGTATGATGTAGAAATCCTACCAGTTAGCCACAAATCTATCTTCCAAATCTGTATACATATTGTATGTTTTGTAGTATTAAACAATTACACTACACTACAACAGAACTACAAGAAGCTTTAAGGAGTCAACACGTCTGTATAACACTGTTACTTCGGAAATGGAGAACATATTAACTTGCTTAAAATGTTTGGATACACAGAGGCAATAAGGATCTACCCATTGCACAATTCTGCACTTCTGAAGTAGATAGTATACTATATATATATATATATATATATATATATATATATATATATATATATATATATATATATATATATATATATATATATATATATATATATATATATATTAGACTCTCAGATAACCAGAACTCTCAAGGAACCATAAAAATAAAATGAATACTGTACTTTAAATAAAAATTACATTTGCCTCAAAATGTTTACATGCACCTAGATTTCATCCACTGTACATCTCATCAATTCAGTTTTACCTGGAAGCAGACAGGCATGAGTGACTGAGCCAGTGCAGTGTTGCCGTTACATTCCCCGGGTTCAACACTGCACCCTCCAGCCGAATTTACCTGTGTGTAAGTGACGAGAGAAAGCTGCTGCTTCTGGTGCTAGAACAGCCCACACTGACAAATATACTTAGCACAGCATCCTATATGCAGCTAATCTAGGCCTCTTAATAGTAACTCTCAAGCAACCAGAAACTACCAATTCCCATGGGTGCCGGATAACTGAGAATCTACGCTATACACAGTTGTGCTAAAAATTTTGCATACCCTGGTAGAAATTGTAAAATGTTGGCATTTATTTTGAAAATATGACTGATCATGCAAACAAATGTCTTTTATTGAAGGATAGTGATCATATGAAGTCATTTATTATGACATAGTTGTTTGGCTCCTTTTTAGATCATAATGATAACAGTAATCACTCAAAAATGGACCTTGTCAAAAGTTTACATACCCTTGAATGTTTGGCCTTGTTACAAACACACAAGGTGACACACATAGGTTAAATGGCAATTAAAGGTTAATTTCCCACACCTGTGGCATTTAAATTGCAATTAGTGTCAGTATATAAATAGTTAATGAGTTTGTTAGCTCTCACGTGGATGCATTGAGCAGGCTAGATACTGAGCCACTGGGGAGTAGAAAATAACTTTATAAAGATGGAAAAGGATATCAAAAGATATCCAAAGTCTTGAAAATGCCAGTCAGTACTGTTCAATCACTTATTGCAAAGCCAAGGTCGGGTAGAACAAGAAAGATTTCAGCCACAACTGCCAGAGGAACTGTTCGGAATACAAAGAAAAACCCACAGGTAACCTCAGGAGTAATACAGGCTGCTTTGGAAAAAGACAGTGTGATTGTTTCAAGGAGCACAACACAACAATATTTGAATAAAAATGAGCTGCATGGTCAAGTTGCCAGAAAGAAGCCTTTACTGCGCCAATGCCACAAAAAAGCCTGGTTACAATATACCTAACCAACACCTCACAGCTTCTGGCACACTGTAATTAGGAGTGACGAGACCAAAATAGAGCTTTATCGTCACAACCATAAGCGCTATTTTTGGAGAGGGGTCAACAAGGCTTATATTGAAAAGAATACCATCACCACTGTGAAGCATGGTGGTGCCCCCCTGATGTTTTGGGGGTGTATGAGCTCTAAAGGCACAGGGAATCTTGTGAAAATTGATGGCAAGATGAATGCAGCAGCATGTTATCAGGAAATACTGGCAGACAATTTGCATTCTTCTGCAGGAAGGCTGCGCATGGGATGCTCTTGGACTTTCCAGCATGACAAAGCACAAGGTCAAGTTGACCCTCCAGTGGTTACAGCAGAAAAAGGTGAAGGTTGAGGAGTGGCCATCACAGTCTCCTGACCTTAATATCATCAAGCCACTCTGGGGAGATCTCAAACGTGGTTCATGCAAAACGATCAAAGACTTTCAATGACCTGGAGACATTTTGCCAACACAAATGGACACCTGCAAGAATTAGGGGCCTCATAGACAACTATTACAAAAGACTACACAATGTAATTGATGCTAAAAGGGTCAGTACACAGTTTTAAGAACTAAGGGTATGCAAACTTTTGAACAGGGTCATTTCATTTTTTTCTTTGTTGCCATGTTTTGTTTTATGATTGTGCCATCCTGTTATAACCTACAGTTGAATATGAATCCCATAAGAAATAAAAGAAATGTGTTTTGCCTGCTCACTCATGTTTTCTTTAAACATGGTATATATATTACCAATTCACCAAGGGTATGCAAACTTTTGAGCACAACTGTATATATATGCCTCTTAAAAGATCCTCATAGTTCGTCCATAATAAAAAACGTATTTACTGCAATACTCTGATTATTAATCTAGATTACTGGACACTCATTCTTTATATATATTTGTGTGTGTTCAAATCCTTATGAAATTATCTGTGAGAAATATTGTAAGAGCAGTTTTGCTGGCCTTTGATTTATTTTTTCTACATGTTTTTTAATAACAAACTTGATAAGAAATAAATATTTAAAAAAATAAAAAAGTTAATAAAATTGTAATATTTTTCATTTTTTATATGGAATTATTCTTTATGGCAGGCTTCCATGTTCTTTATTAGGCTGCTTTTTTCAGGTTCTGTCTCAACAGGGAGGGTCACTGTAAACTAATTAGCGTTGAATTATGGAACATACTGGCAGTTATAGCTGTCACATTCCCATTGTGCAGATAGAAACTTCCTCTCTGCATACGATGCGCCTTCCCACCAAAGCACAGAAGATCCCTGGAAACTAAAATTGTATATTCCACAGCAGCATGGTTAGATATAAAATAATAAAAGTTCTTGAAAAGAGAATATGTAAGGAGTACAACCTATTTGATTAGGTTCAAAACAAGGTGGGAATAAACAATGTAAACTGTTGGTATAAATGATCTGCAATAGACCCTGGATTACAGTAAATATTTGTGTTCTTCCGCAACATTATAGTCATTGTTTAATTACTGTGGCCTGCTGTCTAGAATATTCATCTCATGAGTAATTACCAGGGGCCTTATTCAATTGCTACAATTACAGAGCGATTCAATTGAACAAGCTTATTGTCCGAAAACCTAAACTGTAAGCCATGCAATCATAAGTAGCATTCCAGAGCGTGATCATGATCATGATCAATTAAGCAAGGCTGTAATTACCGATTTAGACAGAGCCAATAGAAAATGAGGCCGTCATCATTATGTCAGTAAAACATGGAGGTTACATGTCAATCATTTAGCGTTTAGAGGTCCGATATGCGATCAGACTCGCAATCCCACAATGTACAAGATAATAAAAATGAATTAAGGAAATGTTCTAGTCCATGTGGGTGGCCTGATATGTATTAGCTCCTTGATTCCTAAAATTGATATAACACCGAAATGACACATAAAAAAAATATTTTCTACTGCAGATTTGCGAACTTGAGACTGTTGTGCAATTCATTCTAATGTCTTTCATCGCTTTCTCTGTCTTTTAAAGTGCAGTATTGATTTTTTTTTGTTGCATTTACAGTGCTACAACCCCCTTGCGAGTCCTATCCGGTACTCGTAGGATTTTCTTCTACCTTTGACATATACGGGTGTGAAAATATTTGCGAGCTTGATGAATTGTAGCAATTGAATAGCAATTTGCGATTGTAACTCTTGCGGACTTGAAAGGTCAAAGACTTAGATGGGTTGCAAGTTATGATTTTGACAACTGCATGGATTTTCAACCAGTAGACTGTTTGCGGCTCGCAAAAAGACGCCAATTGAATAGCAAATTAGTTTACGGGCTACATTACGGGCTCCCGTAAACAACAATAGCTCAATTGAATCGAGGCCCAGGTCTCTGTTGGACTACACCTCATTTTACTTGGAATTTCGGCAGTAGAAAGTATATCAATTATATAAAGTGTTGTTTTTATTAATGTATTTGCATGTTGATTATCTGAGTGAAATGTATTGCAAATTGTATCCTCTGGACCTGTTTTATGCGTTTATTTTAGAAAGCAGAAGTTTACAATGTATGCTTTGGTTACAGACTTATGTAATATTTGTGTTTTATGGCTAAACCTGAACGCCACTCGATTACACAGATCAGAAATATTTGTATATTGCAAGTGTATATGCTATAAATGTGTTCAGTAATTTTAAATTTGTAACATCAAATTACATAAAAACATCAACAAAACCATTAAAAAAAAACTACCGTATACATTCTCTGACAGTCCATAATCATTCATACTTAAATATTACCAATAGATCAACTAATGAAAAAGTCTCTTGCGTCTGTTGTATCACTATTTGGTGGCTGCGCTGCTCTTTATTCCATAGTGGAATGCTGACCCCAGGGAGACGAAAGTCCAAAGAAGATGAAGCTAACATCCATAAAGTGCACAACTCAATTCCCATGCAAAGACTATTTTTGCTTAGACAGTGACCCCCTACAATTTACATGGCCCCGACTTCTGCTTTAATTTGGATTACCAACCCAGACTTTCTGCTAACTGCCCCTGACCTTTGGACCGACCTTGGATCCTCTTCTGCTACTTTATCTGGGACCTGGTGCGAGACATGGTCTGCCATTCTGTGCCTCTGTTCCGTGGGTCAACCTCCTATCAACAGCCACCGGTGGTTACAAAAATTATTCAAAATATCCCCTGCCATATACACAATATTTAGGCATTCAGCAACTGCTTCTCAAACAAACTATTTCAGCTAAAGAAACATGATAAAGATCAACGTCCAAGTGTCCTGAGAATGTGGACATGAAATATTCATGAGTCTGACGCTGTCAACAGATATGACTAGATTTAAATTTATGGCTGACAAAGCAAAACTTAGTAAAAGTTGTACACATTGTGACAGTCCATTTATTATCGGGGAGGGTCTCATATTTGCTTAAACATGGTTATAGCTAAAATTTGGGAAAACAGTGAAATGGCAAAAAACTCACAGCTAGATTTAGAGGAAATCGGGATGGGATGAGGAAATCGGGACTTTGAAAAAAAAAAAAAAATACGAGGTCACAAAAATACGAAGTTAACGGGCGAAACGCGTACAATAACACAGCAAAATAAAAATAAAAACATTAAAAAAAACTCACACAGAGTGGATGTTTGGGAGTGAGGATGCACGCAAATTTAAGTCGAATTTAAGCATTTTCGGCACCTGAAAATTGGCTAAGCGAGAAAAAAAATGGCGGCCCAAAAAAATAAAAATGAGGCTACACGACACCTAACCACACAAAACAAAGCCAAGCACATAATACTTTTACCCAGGAACGTACGAGGTACAAAATACACTATTAGGAAGAACGGAAAATGATCCACAACTATGTAACACATAGACACTCGCCTCCATTTTAAAACACTAACTTGCAACTAATAACATTACCATTCTAAAATGACGATTTACACAACTAAACAAACGGTTTGGCCTTGCGAACGCGGCCTATCTACACTGCACACTTCACACATTGCTGGCACTTTCTCCTCAGGTTAGCAACAGTCCAAATCTACATTGTAAGCTTCAGGAAAAACAAAACAGATTGTTAGCTCTTCATGATATTGGATTTCTGGATATATTAATTAAAAATAGGAAAAGTATATTAATTTATTAGTTAATTAATTAATTATCATTAAAAAATATATTTATATATAATAAAATAAAAAAATAAGCAGGGGAGAGGATCGCAATGAGCACCAAAGGCACTCAGCGGGGGCTTACAATGAGCGACGAGGGTGCTCAGAGGAGCAAAAGTACACAAGGGGAGAGGCCTGCGATGAGCGCCAAAGGCGCTCAGCGCAGGGCTTCCAATGAGCGCTGAAGGTGCTCAGACAACCTAAAATACACAAGGGGAGAGGATCGCAATGAGCATTGAAGGATCTCAGACGACCAAAAGCCTTACTTTGTGTGGCAAACAGCATTACCTGCCTTACAATGTTATTGCCGTCATTTTTGACAGGCAAGACGCTAGTTTAAAAAAAAAATTAAAGAGTTTAAAAAAGTCCACATAACAACATTTTTTTAATTTTTATTTTAGAAACTGCTGAGACAGTTTGCTGCAGGCTGGGAATAGAAGAAAACAGTTAAGGAATTCCTCTTTGAATTTTGCCCATTTATAAAAATATGACATTGTAATAACAAATGTTAAGAGAGAGAGTTACAAACACATTTTGCAGACGGATTACAGGAGGTCTGTTACAATGATTAAAAATCCTTTATGACAAGAAATGTCTCTTGATTCTTTGAATTAATCACACTGTGGTGCAAATGGACAACTGCTGGTTTTATTTTAATATTTCAGGTATACTGCATAATTCTATATTTTCCAAATAAGATCTTAATATGCAGAGTTTAGAAAATCTATTCCTGCACAACTGGCTTGTTTTTAACTTTATTCATTTTTTCACTTATCTAAATAAGTCCAGAATTCAGAGATAAAAGCCTCAGCAGTTAAGAGGTTAAATGTGCACACCATCAGACAGAGGGTGCATAGATAATAGATATTCCAGCATTACTGATTCTATCCACCCTTGGTATGATACAAAGACATGTTACAGTGAGCAAACATCTGGTTTTTGAATCATCCTTCTTCCATAGTATTCTTTATTTACTTTAAGTAACTATTTTAAAAGCATTACACCTATTTGTCCCATGCCACCCATATATGTTTATATTTAATGTATAAATTAATACAATTACTGTTATAGGACAATCAGGACATGTTGGCAGATATATCCTGAACTAACTTTCTCTGCTTCCAGTTTTCCTTGTCCTAACTATTAGTGGAAATGTGAACATTTAACAGAAAAACACAATTACTAGTGATCTGATGTACAGAAACATGATTACCTTACAAGAATAGAGAATATAAGAATTTCTTCCTTATTGCATCACATTGACAAATCACACACATATTACCTGCACGGTTCGTTTTTGCTCTTCCTTTGTTGTTGACAAGGGGCTCAAGACGTTACTCCAATATTCTTTCTTATTAATAACTCAGTGGATTATATCTGCATTACAATAATGATTGGAGAGACGGTTTTGTTCCTCGTTTCCTATTAGTGATAGGTGGGGATTTTGCAAGTAATCTGCATAAGGTGCAGAGAGCACACATACAGCTGATACACCTGACTTGGCAAAATGAGAACTTGTTTCCGTGTCAGGTTTGTGTTACAGTAACATTCCACTTCACTCACGAGACACAGGCTGTTCTACTAACTTCTCTAAATAGCTTTTGTTACCCGTGTTAAAGGGACACCACAACGGGTCACAACAAAATGTCCAGTTGATGCAGAAAAGTACACATATAAATAAACAAATTTACAAATTGTTGTTGCTACAGATTTTCAGTGGAAGGGTTAGATAATTGAGTTTGGAAGTTGGGCATGTTAAGTATACATTGCATGCCCTGCCACTCTCCTCCTAATGGCTTAATCTCATGCAATTATCTCTCAAAGTGTGACGGTGATAAAACTCAAGAGCATGTCCAGATTTATAAATAAAAATAGTCACAGAGACTTTGCAGACTCTTATAATTATTCTAATAACAGCTAGAATTTAAAGTTTTAAATCTGTTTACAAACTAAAGTCTCTCCTGCCTACTGCCTGTTGCCAAGTCACTTGGTGAAGACAGTGATTGAAAACACTTTCCCTCCACACAGGAATGCATTGACCTGTTAACCCATAACTGATCTGTTTATGTATTTCCAGCATGCCATGCTCTGCACAGATAGATTTGGCAAGGGTTCCCCTTTATTTTTTATTTTGCTCACTACACAGAGCTGTAGCTGTGGGTCTACCTGGGTGCAGTCAGTGACACAAGGTAAACACAGATTTGATATCTCAGTGAAAGATGAACTGATATATTAACACATGCATTTCAACATGCTTTTAGGAGATATTTACTCCAATGTGGTCCAAATTGTGCTGAACTAAGTGGCCCTTTAATTATCTAACACTTTAACTTGAAAAGTACATGTAAAAATAAATATAATTTAGTTGGCTGTAATTTTATCTCTGGGATATTTGCTGTGACACAAACTAAAAACTATTGTTATGCACCTTCCTTTCTATTGAGATATTAACATGTTAACTACCCACCTGCATCTTAACACCTATAACAACTGTTTTACTCTACCACAACACTTTTCAAGATCTCTGCTATATAAGTTCAGTTACTCCCACTTCCGCAGAAAAAAAACCAAAAAAAAACAATTTGGACACAAGTGAAAAGTTATAGGCACTCTATGTATTTTGTGGTTTAATATGAATGTTTACTTGTATCCTCCTCACTGTAATTGTGATATAAAACAAATAATTAATTTATAAGAAGCCCCAAAGATATAGATTATCTCCTTCTGGAAATGGTTGGCAAAGTCTTCAGCTGTGAGAGAGGAAGGGATGGGAGGAGGTGGTGGGCGAAGGCGAGTATTGAAAGTGGCAAACAGACGCTTGGGGTTAGAGCACAGAGTTGATATTAGTGTTGTAAAGTACTGCTGTTTGGCAAGGTTGAGGGCGGAGGAATAGGAGCGTAACATTAATTTGTAGTGGAGGAAATCTGCTGAAGTGCGTGATTTCCTCCATAGTTGTTCAGCAGACAGGAGCACCTCTGGATATATCGTGTTTGTGTAGTATGCCATGGTTGTGGATGAGAGCGAGGGCATCTGCGTGTGGATATGGGTGCCAGAGTGTCAAGGGTGGAAGAGAGAGTAGAGTTGTAGCGGGAGGTGGAAGGTCAGGGCAGTTGAGGTTGGTGATGGGACTGAGAAGGGGTTGGATAATAGTGGAGAGCTGAGCAGGGTCAAGTGCTCGCAGGTTTCTGTTCATGATGGTGGTAGGGGTGGTGAGAGGAAGATGTGGTGAGGTTGAAGGTAAGGAAGTGGTGGTCAGATAGAGGGAGTGGACGGATGACTGGGTTGGAGGCTGTGTGGAGATTGGTGAAGATAAGGCCAAGAGAATGTCCAGCATGATGAGTAGAAGAATCTGTTTGTTATGAGAGGCCAAGGAAGAGGTGAGTGCAAGCAGTTTGGCTACTGCTGGGGAGGTGGGAGTGTCAATGGGAATGTTAAAATCTCCAAGTACCAGTGAAGGAACATTGGAGGAGAGAAAGTGAGGGAGCCAGGCAGAAAAGTGATCAAGAAATTGAGAGGGAGTGCCTGGGGGGGCGATAGGTCACAGCGATGAGAATTGGAGGGATGGGACAGGGGGTATGAGGTGAAATGTAGAGCGAGTGGAAAGTGAAATACCCACACCACCACCTTGTTTGTTCCCAGGTCTAGGTGTGTGGCTGTTGTGAAAACCACCGTGAGAGAATGGTGCAGGGGAGGCATAGGAGTGATATATGTATTGTGCATATTAAGACTTAAGGTGATATGCTTCTTTAAAAGAGACATATTTTTAGTGAGACTTTGAGAAAGGAAGATAATCTACTGGAGCGAGGCAAGGAGTTCCAAAAAGTAGGAGCACGAGTCCTGAAGGTGGGAGTGAGAGGAGGTGATGAGGAGGAGGAAAGAAGAAGGTCATTATCAGAGAAAAGAAGGCAGTTGGGGGAGTATTTTGAGACAAGAGAAGATATAAGAGGGTGCACTATTGTTAAGGACTTTATATGTTAGTCATAATTTTAATCTTTATTCTGGAGGCTATTGGAAGGAAGAGGAGTGACGGACAAAGAGATGCTGCAGACACTCAGTGTTGAGTTTGGTAGAGTCTAACGGAGGCATTCATTATGGATTGGAGAGGAGAGAGACGGGTGAGGGGAGGCCAGCAAGGAAAGGAAAGATCCAGGAGAATTAGAATAGAGAACTTACCCTTTAAATTGGCAGTTATCAAGTCATTAGTGAGTTTTGTGAGAGATGTGTCTATGGAGTGATGGGGACAGGTTCACTAGCTGAAGAATATACTGTATTATATGTTTTCATTACAAAGTTGCAGCATCTGCTCAAGGCTTTTCTTTAAATGCATAACTAGGCCTAGTGTGAGAAAAATGTCTACATGTCATGAATGTCCTGACTAAGGTATGTGTAAGACTCTGTAGTTATGTAGGTATAACTCCAAGGTTACAGGGACTCAGCTCAAATACCTCCTTGTTAATGGTACATTCCCAGCTTCTAATTGCAGAGAACAAATGACAGTGCTTTTTATTTATAAAATCGGTAAATATACTATGGGAAATCTATATTTTATAAATCATAGCATCCAATTTACTCACAACTGTTGCACAGAGATTAAAGAATGAGACTGGACTAGTTGTAAATCTTATTGAGGCTCTGCACATTATAATTATTTTAGCCACAGGGAACCTGTAAACTGGTTTCTGTGGAATGAACTCATTTAACTTCAGATTAAAGAGACTCGGTCAACTCAAAATCTAATTTGTTTTAGGTTACTCTTAAAGAGCATTACAAACTGACTATATGTTGTGTTATTTTATTCCAAAATGATCAATCTTATGAAAATCCATGTTGTGGTTGCTCTATTTATTTACAAATTAGCTGTTCATGCATATTAATTAGCAGTTTTGATGTACTAATTAGGATTACAGTCTGCAAACCTGTCTCTGTAGAAGTTAAAATAAAGAGTTGCACTGTTGTCTGATATTAAGACCCCTCTCCTACCCTTATCAAGCAGTCTGAGACACACATTAGCTTACCAGAACCACAAAGTCGTTTCTAAATATTTCAGAGATTAATTACTGTTGGCAAATACTACTAGTACAATGTGTAGCCAGTGTTTCATGCTCTTTAAATTGAAATCACCTTTCTAGACATTTAATTGTGAAGAGTTAATCTCTCTTATATAAACACTAGTCACTTGCCCGTCAAAAATGACGGTATAATATTGTATTACATTTTGTGTGTTCTGTCTCTTTGTGCACTCTCTCTCTGTTTACCCTGTCTCTTTCTGTGTGCCCTCTTCCTCTCTCTGTGTGCCTTCTCGCTCTCAATCTCTGTGCACTCTCTCTCTTCCCCTTCTTTTCTTCTCTTTCTCTCTCCCTCACTCTCCCTTCTTTTCTTTCTCTCTCCCTCTCTCTCCCTCTCGCTCCTTTCATCCCTCTCCCCCTCATTCTATATATCTCCCTCCCTTTCTCCCTCTCCTTCACACACACACACACACACTCTCTCTCTCTCCCCTCCTTCCTTTCTCCTCTCTCCCTACCCCTCCCTCTCCCTCCCCTTCTCTCTCCATCCCTCCCTCTCCTTCTCTCTCCCTCCCTCCCTCTCCTTCTCTCTCCCTCCCTCCCTCTCCTTCTCTCTCCCTCTGTCACGCAATACGTGCCTCGCAAAGCGGCTTTGCTGTGCGTAACTCGCAATTTTGCGAGTGTTACACACAAACTCGGCTGACAACAACTATATTAGTGACTAGCAAATTGCCTGTCAAAAATGACGGGGCAATAAAATTTGAAGCCATGGCAATGCTGTTTGCCACACAATGTAAAGCTTTTGCAACTCTGAGAACCTTCGGCGCTCATTGTGAGCCTCTCCTCTCATGTACTTTTGCTCCTCTGAGCACCTTCGGCGCTCATTGCGAGCGTCTCTCCTTGTGTACTTTTGCTCCTTTATTCATTATGATGGCTCATGAGGTCTCACTGGATCACGTCCTTTTAAGATGGTCATTAAATCCTGATGGTTTGTTTGAGAACTAGTGACTTGTTTCAGGCCACTCTCATACTATATTCTCTCACTGGCCTTTGTTTCTAGCTTGCTAAGAGTGCTTGCAAAAAAGACAGCACCTGTGCATTGATATGAATTATCCTTATACAGAAGTAGATGTAGTAAAGAAGCTTCCCATAGTGCTACAAAGTAAAGTCATTCTGATGTCTGAAATAAAGCAGTAAGATAATATGATGGAAGATATGTCTGCCAGGGTCAATTGTGATTTTGAATATTCTCTATTTATATATTACTAGTGACTTGCCCTTCAAAAAATGGCGGCAATAACATTTTAAGCCATGGTAATGCTGTTTGCCACCGAATGTGAGGATATGACCCCTCTGAGCACCTTCGGCGCTCATTGTAAGCCTCTCCCCCTGTGTACTTTATAGGCCTCGCACTTGAGCACCCTCAGTGCTTATTGCTAGCCTCTTTCCCTGTGTTACTACCTTGGGTTAAGTGTCACTGGCTTTGATGAAGTGTTACCGCCTTGTATTAAGTGTTACTGTTTTGCGTTAAGTCTTAGTGCTTAGGGCTGGCATGTCCTTCCTTCAGCCACCTTTTCCGTCCTTGTTTTCGGTTTGAATTTTAAAAAAAATCGGCCGCCATTTTTTTTCTCGCTTCTGCGATTTTTGATCATAAAAAAGCCAAAATATGCCTCAAGTTAACTTGCAACCTCACTCACAGGCTCCCTGGCACTCCCCCTGAGCTGTGTGTGAGAGTGTAAGTAAATTTGAGGCATATTTGTGTGTTTTTGCAGCTTGGCCAATAAATTTGTTTTTTTTGCGGGCTGCAATTTCTTGGTGGTCGCTAATTCCAAAGACTTACGGGTCATCATTTTGTGGGCATCGCTAAGTCACAGTGAGCGCCTTCTGCGCTCTTTTTATCTAAGTCCTGCGTGTCTGCCTGTCTCATCTCCACGAGATGCCCAAGTCCCGCAGGTTGCAAGGATGAGCACCTGTGGTGCTCATCTCCACCAGCGCAATGAGCCAGTGGACGTTGGAGCCTCCACCTCCGCAAATGCGGCGCTCCCTTTGCGAGGTCCGCATTTGCGGCCAAAACTGCATCCCTTGCTTTGCGAGGGACTCAGTTCTTGCAAGCTTGCTTTGCGAGCTCACAAAGCGTAACGACGACTTGCAGTTTGACAACTATTATATGTGATTGCAAAATCAAATCTATTTATTTTTGCAAAATCACACACGGTTAATTAATTAACACGGTTAGCAAGCACAAGAGGTCATCTTCATTGTCATCTTTCTGACCTAACCTGGTTACTTATAAAATAAACTTGCCATTGATATATAACCTCCAAAGACTGCATATTGCACTTCTTCAAGTTAATAAGATGTCAAAGTTCAGAAATGCTATTGTATGTTCCCAGTCTGTGCACTGGGCTCTGGCAGCGATGAATGTAGCAGCAGTACATGATGTACAGGCCACATGCTATGGAATGTAGGCCTTTGGTATAGGAGTAAGAAAAATAACAGTTAGAGGCAAATTATCATACTTTTATTCCATTTCTTGGAAAGATCTGGATGAGCCGAGTAAAGGAGTGAGTGGCTTTATCACACAAGATAAAGTAGCAAACACAAACAATGGAGCTACGAGAGATCAGCCTTCTCTACAATCAACTATGCAGTAAATAATCTTATACAGAACGAATAAACAGTGTTTTAAAAAGTATTTTTTAGCTATATTCAAGATTACATTTGTGGAAGAAAAAGTAAAGAAATGTATGTTTTCCATTTTAAACCTTACACACACACGTGTCTCAAGCGCTTGAGGATGAACAGTTATATCATCTCCAGTTGCACAGAGGAGTGTGATATTAGTCAGTGCACACTCTATATCCCATGCACACTGAATCTCATGAAAACTATTATTAAAGGATTGTTGTAGTCCAAAATAGTCTATCATACATTTAAAAGAGGCTATTATTTTAATTCCAATAATTGTTTGCAAGAAAAAAGCTAAAATTAGTTTAAGAAAAATACCAATAAATTATCAGAAACAAATACACATCCTATGGGCCCACTACAGATTATAGTTTTAATTCAAAGGTTTATTGTACTTCAAGCATAAAGGGCATGTTTATAAAATGTGTAACACACTAACAGCCTTAGTAGCTATGTAAGCAGCTGTGTGTTTTTTTTTTTTTAAAACACTGTTTAGGAGTACAGGAATTGGTTTGTCTTTTTATGCCACTTCCTGAGAGCTGGATCATGAGGGTGTGTTTCTTTATATATCAGAGGCTGGAGCAGTGGTGGCAGAAGGTTTTGTTAAATAATTAGATCACACTCAAATTTACACCGCCCCCTTCCATCTCGCAAGCCCAGCAGCTTGCACCAGGAAACACAAGTTTTGCTGTCCAAACATTGAATTGCTTCCCACACTCCCATAAATTCCACCAAAATATAGTGGATGCCTCGGAGATTCAGAAGAGGCATTAAAAGTTTTTGTAACTAGCTTAAAGGGCTACTTAATTCAGCACAATTTGGTACAGCATTACAGCGTGTTGAATTACTTTTTGAATATTTGAAATATGTGCATGTTTTACTGAGAAATCAATAAAGTAAAGTCTGTGTTTACACGTGTCACTGACTGCCCACTCCCAATCTTACAGCTTCAGTTCTGTGTAGTGATAAAAATAAAAATAAAAGAGTTAACAAATCAATCTGTGCAGAATATGGAATGCTGGAATCACCTAAACATGTCAGCTATGGGTTCACTTTTGAGTGCATTTATGAGTTCAGGGATAAACTGCTATCAATCAGTGTCCTCACCATGGGGCTTGGTTGTCTGTTATGAATCCTGAAACTGCCAGTAGGCAAGATAAACTATGTTTATAAGCACATTGAAAACGTTAGATTTTTTAGCTCTTATTAGTGTAATTTAAAAAAGGATCATTTTAACATGTAATCTTGTGCTCTTTTACACCATGAAGAGTGAGATAAATGACCCTTTAATGACTTTTTCCCTTTTAATCAGAAACACAGTTTTCAAACTGTTTTTTTTTCATTAGTAGTAGTCCTTAATCAAATTTTATTTGTGCACAGTGTAACAATATCTTACATTAGAGTTATTTCACTAAGTATGAGCTGTTTTGCAAATTACACTCAAATAGCAGGTTCCTTGAAACAGAGCTACTCAATGTCTTAAAAGGTGTCCAACTGAAAGATTCTTGCAAACAGTTACTGCACAGTCCCCTCCTGCTTCAATTCCTCACCAAGAGCTGCCTGAATTTTAAAGGAATTAAGAACATATCCTTACTGATAATATATTTTCTTTGACGTCTTCTGCAGTTGTAGATTGTGATCACTCCCTTATCTTTTCTAATAACACTAAGGAAATAGGGAGCGTCTTTTTATCGAAGGCCTGCCTGTCTTAAGAGGCGATGCTATCACCATGCTGTGCTTTAAGGACTAAGCAGAAATAATGTCTGTGTTTAGCCTACTAAAAGCTAATATTTAACTCCATGATATTACATATTATTGTTGAAGATTAATTATGTTAGATTATTGTGTAGCATATTTACAAAATTGTAACTACCTTTCATACAAACAAGTTTTTTGCATAACTTGGCAAATGCATAATAAAAGGACCCTACCACTCCCAAAACAAGTTTAGGTATTTGTAAAGAGCATAAGCTTTGTTTCTACTAGGCTAAATTTCGGCTCGGTATGTTAATTTGTAGCTCAGCAGGGTACTTTGTTTCCCAGTGACGGAATACAGAAAATCGGATTGCTACACTTCTCACATACTAAATATGTAAGTAAGGGGCCATCTAGAGCTGCACATTTTGAGGGCTGAGAAAAGGAAATCATGATTTAAGCAATGGGTTAATGTTAGGTGCCATGGGGGAACATAACGGCCCCCATGGTTGGGCTAATGTTACCGGTGGGGTTTGTTGAGGTATGGGGTTAATGATAGATGTCACATGGGTCCATTAGGGACCTCCAAGGGAAGGGTTAATATTAGATGCCACAGAATTACTACAGGGACCTTCATGGCATAGGGTTAATGTTTAATGGGAGTTAATAGTCCTTTAAAGCACCTCAATGGCAGGGGGATTAAAGGGCCATTTACCTCTCTATAGGTGCTATTCAAGATACCATGAGAGTCTGATGCAGCCCCCTCATGATATAGGGGTTAACTTAAAGAACCATGGGGGTCTATAGGGACCCCATGGTTATACTTAGTTATACCATTGGGGGGTCCTATCCTGATTTGTGTTCGCTAGAACAGCGCGCCGACGACGACTCTAGGAACGTGCACGCGCTCCAAGAGCCATCTAGTGCTATGAATGAGCTACTACGCCCGGTTAGAGGGTTAGGGTTAGAGGGTTAGGGTGTAAGGAAGTCAGGGTTCACTGCTACATAGCGACGAGATCGTGCCCGCGTTCCTACAGTCTGTGGCGGCGCGCTTCCACAGCGGCGCACATAAAACAGGATAGGTCCCATGAGGGTCTTTGGAGACATGGTAAAGAGGAATCCCAGGGGTTCCCCGTTCTTAGTGCATGGGCAGGGGGAATCCATGGCGATCCCTTTGCTTATAGAGCATGGGAAGGGGAAATCCCAGGCAACCCACCAGTTCATAGCAAGTATTGGGAGAATCCCAGGGGTCTCTCGGCTCAGAGAGGGTTGCGGGTCATGCACAGAAGGGTCATAAACCCCCCTGCTATTGTTCCTGGCACATTCTTACATGGACACATATACACTAATGATTTTCTACATAGGAGCATGGTAAACTAATAATAGGCATACAATTATACAGCAAGAGGAAAGGAGGGGTAGTCATTGGAGGTGCACAAGGCTAAACAGGCCGAGGGCAACGTAAAACCTAAATACACCCCTAGATTACACTTAGATAATGCCTAGTTATATATTCATTGTAATAGTTAATATTACCAAAAGTGCACATTATCAGCCTTATTAAATTGCAATTCAGTAAAATGTAAAATGGCTCTATATAAGCACACAGCATATTTTTTTTACAGAAGTTTTTAGTTAGTGAAGACCTTGCTTTTGGATAGAAGTTCACTAACTAAAAACTTCTGTAAAAAAATATGCTGTGTCCTTAAATAGAGCCCTTTTACATTTGCTGAATCACAATTTAATAAGGCTGTGTATGTTGGTCAAAAATCCTAAACCTGTTAGACAAGTTAAAAAATCAGCTACTGTGACACCTGCACTCCAAATTATCCTAGGCCAGGTAAATCACAAAACAGGTTATCATTAATAAACAAAACAGAGGTGTCTTTATTATCATTAATAAAAGAGCAATTCCTAAAGAAGTCATTCAATGTGGCAATGTTCATTTCAATTGCTACAATATAAATTCCCCTTTATTTATTTATATAAAGAACAATTCATAATCATGTAACTGAAAAATGTCACATTTTGTGTTATACAACTTTCGTTTTCATTCTACTCTTAATAAATTGCATTGCTTTAAGAATTTAATATTTAAATCCCATAGAAAAGCAAAGAAATTGAGTTACTCACATTAATGTTAATCTGGATAAAAAAAGAGCTGCTTAAGGTCAAGGCCACGTCTTTTCCGGTCCTTACTGCTGCTTGATATATACAAATGTACATAGTACCACCTCTATAGGAGCTGCTTCCCATTGGTTGACTAGAAATGCTAAAACTCTGGAATAAGCAATCCTAGGCCCTCATTCAATTGCAGTTTGGCCAATTGAATAGGGGTCTAAATAAGCACATAACATATATTTTTTAAAGAAGTTTTTAGTTAGTAAACATCTATCCAAAAGCAAGGTTTTCACTAACCAAAAACTTCTTTAAAAAATATATGTTATGTGCTTATTTAGACCCCTATTCAATTGGCCAAATTGCAATTGAATGAGGGCCCTAGTTAGGGGCTAAATCTCTTAGACTTCTGTGGCTGCAGTAACCCGTCTCGCCACTATGTGGCAGCAGATGAACCCACATATGTAATGATGTATTAAAATAGATTTGTGGTTGAGGTGTACACACACACACACATATAAATATATATATATATACTAGCTACTTGCCTGTCAACAATGACGGGTTTAAAATTGTAAGGCTAGCAATGCTGTTTGCCACACAATTTGAGGCTTTTGGTTTTCTGAGCACCTTCAGCGCTCATCGCAAGCCCCCCGCTGAGTGCCTTCAGCGCTCATCGTTTGGCTCGCGATGAACGCCTTCAGTGCTCATTGCGAGCCTCTCCCCCGTGTACTTGAATTTTCCTGCTTTGCACTGATCACCTTTGCGCTCATAGCAAACCCTGGGCTGAGCACCTTTGGCATTTATCGCGGGTCTTTTAATTTTATTTTCTAAGTCCTGCGTGCCTGGCGTTGTTCATCTATGTCCCGCGTGCCTGGCGTTGTTGGTGTGTTACTGTCTTTGCCGTTGTGTATTTTCTAAGTCCAGCATGCCTGGCTTTGCTGAGCCTCGTTTTCATCCAGTTTCTGAATTTTTTACGTTTATTGTCCGCCATTTTTTTTCCTTGCTTAGCCGATTTTGTATTAACGAAAACCCACAAATATGGGTCGAAATCGCTTACAACTCACTCCCAGCCTTCCTGGCTCTCCCCCTGTGCTGTCTGCGAGTGTGTTATTATATTTGTTAAATGTATTGTTTTGTTTTGAGGGTTTTTAGAGTTACGTGCTTGGCTCACAGTTGCGACCCTCACAATGCAGCCTAAGTCCTGCTCACCTCGCTTCGCAGATGAACGCCTTTGGCGCTCATCCAGCCTAAGTGGTATGTCGTACACGTCTTTCGCCTCGCTTTGCGAGGCTCGCAAAGTGTGATCAACATCGTAAGCACTCCCAACACTGACAACTATATATATATATATATATATATATATATATATATATATATATATATATATATCATAGATTCAAATAAATAAACAAAAATAGTCTTTATATACTGGTTTACATTAGTAAGTCATTGTCAGTAATATTAAAGTTTTAAATGTGTGCTTATTAAAATCCTTGTCAAAGCAACTGTGTTTTAGCAGTAGTATCACAACCTAAATACAAATATTGTAATAAATAGTCTAATAGTGATAAAGTGAAAAATAAACTGCTTCCGTCTAATCAGGTGCTGCTTTAGGACATGCCTTGGAAAACATTTTTTTTTAATAATAAATAGCAGGTACAGAGGTGTGTTTCTGCTAGACCCAAAGGGCCAAGGCCTAGGCCCGCATATATTCAGGGGCAGCAGACTGACTGATAATGCAGTGTAGTACATTGACATATGTTTATATATGTACACACATGTATATATGCAGTGATATTTCTATCTGTAAGCGTTGTTGACACCTTCTGACATACTATATAGATACATGCACACATATAAACTTATGATTTGAGATATCAAAAGGGAAAAGGAGGAGTTGCAAGTGAGGATTAGTTGCATCCAAATCTGAATGGCCTAGGGCAGCATAAAAACAAAATATTCTCATGAGCAGGTATTTACAGTTGCTAAATGTATACATTTAAATTATATTTTTTAGTTGATCTGTAGTGTGATGATCTGGACATTCCACAATGCAACCTACAAACAAGTGAAAAAAACTGTCCTTTTTAAGTTAATGAAAAATACTTTTGGCAGTCATTAGGGTGTCCTAAACCCAGGACCGGATTACCCATTAGGCCAACTAGGCAGCCACCCAGGGGCGCTTCCCTGTGAGGGGCGCCACTTCTTTAAAAAAAATGGTTCCTGGCTTAAAAAAATGAAATGGGTGGCTACTCGGGGGTAAACTCCTAGAACAAGACAGTTACGAAAGGAAAGTACATGTACAGAAAAAAGAAAAAATGGGTATGTGCATAACTTGCGTACTCTCCTTCACTTCACTGCCTAGGGGCTCCAAAAAGGTAGATATGGCCCTGCCTAAACCTGTTTATAAATTTTTTTTTCCATTTTGGTGAGAGATGATGTCAAATGATCTATAGTAAATGCTTTTATTATATGCTATAACAAGTTTTAACGCCCAATAACACATAGTAGCGCATAACACTTCAGTTAGCCATTATATATATGCATTTGTTGGGCTATGTAACACAAGCAGATTTCTCATTGACACCTCTTTGGCCACTGGCAGCCCAGCCACCCCTGTAGAGCCCTGACCCTCCATGAATAATACCATCAGGACCTTCACATCCACCCGGGAAGTAAACTTAAAGTATATGTTAGTTTTCTTTGGCAGAATCCAAGGCACAGACAAGATCAACAGTTTCCATTTGGAATAAAACATAACACCTAGGCCTAATTATTATTATTACTCTTTATTTATAAAGTACCAGCATTTTCATAATGGTCTACCTATTCCAGGACCATAATGCAGGACCACAATCTTGTTAACTATTATCTTACTAGCTACTTGCCTGTCAAAAATGACGGCAATAAAATTTGAAGCCTGGCAATTCTGTTTGCCACACAATGCAATATTCTGCTCCCTCTGAGCACCTTTGTTGCTCATCGCGAGTCCCATACTGAGCGCCTTAGGCGCTCATCTTGTGACTCGCAATGAGCGCCTTTGGAGTTCATTGCGAGCCTCTCCTCCCATCTACTTCACCGCTCATTACAGGCCTCAGCAACTTGCAACTTTTGTGCTTGGGAATGCCATTTGTCTCTTTCCACCATCTCCTCCCTGTCCCTTCCCTGCGTGTTTCTCTTCTGTGTGTCTGCTGAATCTTTGCGTGGCGCGCGCTGACTGCCGTTGTGGGTGTAAGTGTTACTGTCTTTTGCGTAGTGTATTTTCTTAGTTCTGCGTGCCTGGCCTTGCCGAGACGCGTTTTCATCTTGTTTCAGAATTTTTACTTTTTTTCGGCCGCCATTTTTTCCCCCGCTTCGGGGATTTTCGATTATTAAAAAAGACAAAATATTGCTCAAATGAACTTGCACCCTCACTCACAGGCTCCCTGGCTCTACCCCTGTGCTGAGTGTGAGTGTGAAAGTGAATTTGAGGCATAATTGTGTGTTTTTGCCATCTTTTCCAATTCGGTGAAAGTCGTATTTTTTGCAAGCGCTTGCCTCAATGGCTTGCCTCGCATTGCGAGGCTCGCAAGCGTGACGACAACTCGCAATTTGACAACTATTATATGTGATTATATGTAAGTATTGGAGACCATGGGCAAGTCCAAACTGTTATTATACATTTCATTGCAATGTATGTTGTAAGTCATACCCTGGTCATAAATACCCAGAGGAATGTGCCAAGGATGCTGCACACCAACAATATTCCATTTTTTCTGGTAAGTATATCAGAACCTTATGGTTTAACTTCAGAGCTCTCTGATAGTAATATCTGTATTGATTCATGCTTTTTCCTCACTTCCACTCCTTATTATATGTAGTTTAACGATTTTAATGTATGTATGTAAATTACTAAATAATGCTCTAATAAATAATTACATTCCCCAAGGGAACAGACACAACATTTATCTTTATGTTTATATATGTGTTTGTTTTACAGCATCTGTATTACTAAACACACATTTATACACACACATATATATATATATATATATATATATATATATATATATATATATTATATATATAATGTGAATGTTTTGCAGTACTAAAACATAATAAATAATGACATTCTATGCACTTTATTACAGAATCATTCACATAGATTGTATTTGTATAATTGAATTTCCTTCTCAGGCCTCATGTCAGGTTTCAGTTGCAGTCTCCTGGTAGTGAAAGGGTTTCCCTCTGCCTGCCCCTTCCTCGGTGACGTCACAGGTCTGCTGGTCTCCTGTACTTGCTGCTCACTCTGCTCCAGGCTTGTGGTTGGTGACCTTAGCTGTGCTCTGGACAGTCAGGTATGTGTGTACAGGTCCTTGCTGCAGCCACACACTGCTCTTTCTGTCTCCTCCATTGTACACTGTCCTGTTGCTGTATGGGTATAAGACAGAGCTGAGCTCCTATTGCTTGTCTTCATACTGTGTGCTGAGCTGGCAGGATTGCTGGTACATAGTGCAATTCTCAGGTGTAGTGAAGTGATATATTGTACATCATCAGTGTGTGTTTTAATGCAATATTCATAAACAAAAACATAACTCCTGTGTTACATATACACTGAAGAGTTGGACTATTCCAAGTTTAAACAAAAAGAGTCAAAGGTGCTCAGTCTGTGAACTAAGAACAATTAAGCAATATTGTTCTATAGGTCTGGTTACCCTACTCCAAGATGAATAAATCAAAAGAAAAGACACTTATAAAGACATTAAACATGTAACCCCCCACAAGAAACATATATATATATATATAAATGGGCATGTCTCCTTATATATAAAATATACAGTAGCTTTTATTCACTTTTCATTAAAACATACCGGTAATTAAAATAAGCCTTAAAAAAAATAATATACAGAACACAATATTTTATTATAATAATTGCAAATGAAATAATAAAGTGCAATAATTCTAAAAGTGCAAGTGCTATATTGCTAAAAAAAAATGTCAAGTGCTATTACATAGAGTCTCCAATTGTATCTAGATGTAAATAAATATGTGTTCTATAGTATCCAATATATTACCGGTACCATTATGTTATAAAAAAAAGAGTCAAAGTGTAAATGTACTTGTAGCGTAGCTTTTTTGGTGGAAAAACTATGTTTAGTAAACTTGAATTTTCAGCGTGTGGGCACAATGGAACCAAAATGTTTTGATGTTGAAAATTATTGCAAAGACATGCTCTTTCTTGACAAAGAATGAATGAAATTTATGGGGTTTGTGCCAGTTATAGTCTGTGGGGGTTGTACAATATCAAGCATATGAGGAAATGGTATTGTGGCTAGGCCCCTCAGAAATGAAGGTGAAGGTCCATTCGGGTGAAGAAGTTTTACAAAAACATCTCCCTCATCTTGATTAATCTCCAATATCATTCCAAAGTGTCACAAATGATCATACTTGCAAGCAACAAAACATCCAGGATACAGATCATCAGCATTCACAGGAAGTCACACATGCAAGCTTCACGAAGCAGCGGCGCAGCACTGTTCAAGCGTGTAACTCTAAAAACCCACCAAAACAAAACAAAAAAACATGTACAAAAAATGATCACACACACACAGCACAGGGGGAGACACAGGAAGCCTGGGAGTGAGGTTGCAAGCGAATTACACCCATATTTGGCATTTTTCGTCACTCCAAAATTGCCTAAGCAAGGAAAAAATAGGCAGACAAAAAACGCAAATTTTCAGCATGAAAACGAAGCTCAGCAACACCAGGCTCGTTAAGCGTACAAAATACACGACGCTTAAGACTAACACACGAACGACAGGTACGCGGGACTTAGAAAATACACCACACCGAACATACTAACACTTACACCAACAACGCCAGGCACCAATAACGCCAGACTTTGAAAATAAAACCAACGGCAGTCACCGCGCTCCACGCAAACATTCAGCACACACACAGAGGAGAAACACACAGGGAAGGGACACGGATGAGATGCTGGAAAGAGACACATAGCATTCCCAAGCACTAAACTTGCAGGTTAACGAACCCGGCAATGAGCGGCCCAGTACAATAGGCGAGAGGAAAGGCTCGCAATGAGCGCCAAAGGCGCTCAGTGTGGGGCTTGTGATGAGCGCTGAAAGTGATCACTGCAAAAGCAGGAAACTTGAAGTACATGGGGGAACAGGCTCGAAATGAGGGCAGAAGGTGCTCAGGGGACCAAAAACATTCAAAAGACCTCACATTGTGTGGCAAACAGCATTGCCAGCCTTACAATTTTAATCCCATCATTTTTGATGGGCATGTTCCTAGTTTGTATATAATTCTCAATTTTAAATTTTTTGGAATATTTTTCTTGCTAGGTCTTATTTACTTACATGTCAGCATTTAATGTTCTACGGACTGTAAATTCTTTTTTTCTCTCTTTTCTTTTTTTTTATTTTTTTTTTACTCCCAATAGCCAATTTGTGTAACTTTAAATTCAAATATCCCAAAATTAAAACAAGTCTGCACTTTCTAAAAAAAAACTATAATAATCAATATTAAGTTAAATTTTAAGATGAATAACTTTGTTTCATTAATTTTTTTCTATTACAGCTACAGATTGTAGGAAAGTTGTACAAAATGGCTACCCAGTAGCAATTTTTTCCTACGATGTCCAAAAAACATAAAATTTTTGTTACAAGGAATAAAAAAACCCACAAAAGTAATTCTTTGTCAAGAAAGAACATGTCTTTGCAATAATTTTTAATTCCATCGTGCCCACACAATGAGAATTCAGGTTTTCTAAACCTAGTTTTTCCACCCAAAAAACTATGCTACAAGTACATTTATGCATTTATAAAAATGATTGAGTGCTGATGTATTTTTTTTAAAATCCTCATCATTTTATTGAGCTCTGTCTAAAATTTCAAAGAGATCTGATAATTGTTTATGGAGAAAACAAATAAAATGTACGCAAGGGCATCTTATGCCGAGGGTCTCAAGAGGAACTGTGAAGTGCTATAATATTACAACCGTTTAATATAGAGGGAAAAAAATGAAGGGTGTTTCGTTCAACCATAAGGGAAGGGTGTACACTAAGTTTCATCAAAATCCAATTCAAAGGGTGACGAAACCCTTGTTTTTTGCATTGATTTGGTATGGAATGACCTGGACACTAGTAGCAAACAAAATGGAGCCCATAGCATGTAACTGGACTGAACTAGTCCATTCATGCCTCTTCTTTGTTTTAGGGGGCTGCTTGCTTTTAGCTCAGGTAACACAGACCAGCCCCCAGGAGAGGGCTGACCCTTGTGACATCATCTCAGTCCCCACGAACACAGGATTATTCCTATTGGGCTATGCTAATTCAAGAGGTACAGCTATCCATGTTATTGGTGTTGGTGCATTCAAGCGGGGGATTCAAACTTGTTCACTCCCCAATTCATGTTAATGTTGTTTTCTTTCTTTGTGTCTTGTGTTTTCTGAAATGCTGTTTGGGAAACCATTAAAGTTGCAGTCAGTCTGACTGATATTCTAATCAACGGAATGTCTGATGTTATTTTTTATATGCTTTTCATTCTAATCAAGGGGATGTAAGAGAATTTTTTATTTTTTAATAAGTCAGTAACTTAGAGCAGAGCTTGTAACCTGTGATTTCCTGAGTTCCTCTAAGAGGTGTTCTGCTGGGAGCTGGGAGATTGAACACAAAAGGTACAACCTAGAGGGAGAAAATTGAGATGCACGTGGCCCCTCAACTCTGGGTCGTCACACTGAGCAGTAAAGTCTAAGTGAAATGTAAGTTTATTTTAGATGAAAAGATGCTGATATATAAGAGTAAAACTGTTACAGGTAACTAATCATACAGCTCAGAATTCTAGTTTGTCTCTGACAAAAATTACATAAAAATCAAATGGCGGCTGCTTGTCTTGTCAAACATAATGTGTGCAAACAAAATGTGGAAATGTTACATGCCTGAACGGTGTGTGATGTACTTTAAGTATTAACAGTATTGACTTTATGTGGAGATAAGGTGCATCCTTCAGTGGGCCTCAGTTGAAGGTATATGTGTTAAAATGTGCCTACATTAATATTTTCTCACATATTATATAAAATATTGTTTTCTGAGCAGTGAAGTTATAAATGCATGTCAGTTTGCTCCATGTCTCGTATGTTCTCTGCATCTTCTGTAAAATGCATACAAAGTTGTCTTTGCTGAGTAAGATTGGTAAATTGCACAACTGTGGGGGTATTTTTACCATTGTCATGTTAGATCAACTCATGCTTAGGGCGTTGGTGTTTATAGATGTGCTGGCAGATAATAATCAAACAGGCCCATCTAGTTTGCCCATTCCATCTAAAAGTTTGGCTTAACTAACCACTAAGTTGACCTTATGTTTATCCCCCGGCATGTTTAAATTCCTTAACTGTGTTTGTCCCTACCACTACCATTGGAAGTGTTACAGTTATCAACTAGGCTTTCTGTAAAATAGTACTTTCTCATGTTACTCCTAAATCTTCCCACTTCAAACCATAATCCTTTAAACATGTCAAAGTGTAAGTTATGATTTAATTACATGTAAATTATAATAATGTTCAGACTTATATTCTTAGACAAGTGCTGTAACTTTTACATGCATATTTACAGGGGCACTGTCAAGTAAAGGGACACTTCTCAGGAAGTTTATTTAATCTTAAAGAGCATGAAAAACTGGTTGTTCATTGTACTAGTCTTTTTTTTCTCTTCTCTACAGTAAAAAATCCCTGTGAAATACAGCAATGTTTCTGCGGTTGGTGTGTGGCTCAGGATGTTAGTTTGCAGCGCAGCACTTGTAAGAGTGGGGGATGGGTTTTAACTGATTGACAACATTGAGAGTTATTGTTTTTGCCATCACAGGAACAGAGAAAGAAACTAATTCTAATTAGCAAAGCAGCTAATTGGCATTAAGGAGTCACTAATTTGCATATAAATGCAGCACAAATAATACTGAACCTCTCTGTATTAATCAACTTTAAAATAAAATGACTAATGCAATGTATAGTCCGTTTTTTTCATGCTCTTTAATTAGCAAGTTGATTTTGGGCTGACCCTTTAAATGTGCTGTTTCTTCTAAAAGTAACCTATGTTTAGATGTAATTTCCTATTATTGGTAAACTTCACTCGCATTTCTTATGCTCATTTCTCATATCCTCACAAAGCTACTTGCAGCTCTCCTATGTTTGTAAGATTGTTTTATTGCTCTGTTTATCCACATTGTGATTTCTGTGTTTTTTTCACCCTCTGGATGTGATCTTCTTTCTGTTTGAACAACTTTAGCTGTAATTGTTTGACACAACTGACCTATATTTCAATAACTTCCTTTACAGAGTAAACTTTTGTGCGCATTGGCGAGTCAGGTTATAATCAATTTTATTGTGTCTTACGCTCACTAGCATACATTGCTGGAAATTTAGCACTTGTTTACAATACAACAGAGTATAGGTTCAGAAATTTAGCAAAGTTTTACATGTAGAAATAGATTTATTACAAACACGAAGGCCCCTATTCAATTGCAAGCCCGCAGTTGCCTTCAAACCTGGCGGATAGTCTGCAGGCTTGAAATGTGCAATAGATACAGAGTGATTCAATTGATCAAGCCTGCAGCTTCCTGGCCGAAAGCCTTAACCGTAAACCAAGCACCGGTAAGTAGCATTTCAGAGCATGATCATGATCAATTAAGCAAGGCCGTAACCACCGATTTAAAAACATCCAATAGTAAATGAGACCATCATCATTACGTCAGTAAAACATGGAGGTTAAACATCAATCAATTAGCGTTTAGAAGTCTGATATGCGATCTGACTCGCAATCCGGCAATGTACAAAATAATATAAATGAATGAAAGAAATGTTATAGTCCATGTGGGTGGCCTAATATGTATTAATTCCTTGATTCCAGAGATTGATATAACACGGAAATTAAATGTTTCTTTTTTATTGCAGATTTGCTAGCTTGAGACTGTTGTGCAATTCATTCTAATGTCTTTCATGCTCTGCTAAGTATATTTGTCAGTGAGGGCTGTTCTACCAGCAGCAGCTTTCACCCCTCACTGCACTGGCTCAGTCACACATGCCTTTCTGCTTCCAGATACAATTAAATTGCAGAGACGTACAGTGGATGAAATCTAGGTGCCTGTTAGCCTTTTGTGGCATGACAACCTGACTCCTGGTATTTGTTGAGCCCTGTAAAACTTAATTTTTATTTAAAGTACAGGATTATTATTTTTTTCTGGTTACTTGAGAGTTCTGATTGTTGTAATCATGTCAATAAGAGTGATCTTTTACTTCACTATTACTCTATTCCTTTTGATAGGATTGATTTGTGAATTAGGGTGGGAGTAATTATACAACAATGGCTTTTATACTGTATTCAATTTAAGTGTTTTAATGATGATAGCTGTGGCGGGTATTAGTCTATATATCAGAGCACACTTAAACATAATAGTGTTAGTCCATATCCCAAGGGACACAATCCTTTATTATATTAAAGTATACCATCAAAGTGCACTATTTTTTTACTAAATAGTAACTCCTTCGGATATTCTAAATATGGTCCCTAAGTCATTTACCACAGATTCTGTTTTTTGTTCCCACCAAGTACTCTTTATCTCCACCAGCTTGGTGGCACCAGGTACTAATTCCATATGAAAGAACATTCATTTCTAATTCCCTATAGTTGGATATTTAATCTTAGTTTTCCCATGAACTTTTTCCCCTCAGGGAGAAATAGATCTCCATTGACCCTATATCATTTTCCTTTTGCAATGTATGATTCTTTTCTTTGTTCTGTGCACATAACATTTTACCCATTAACTTTTGTCTCCCAGATCTCTGTTGACCCTTTTCCTTTTGCCCTGTGTGATTCTTTTATTTGTTACTAGCGACTTGCCCGCCAAAAATGACAGGGCAATACAATTGTAAAGCAGGTAATGCTGTTTGCCAGAGACATTAATTTTTTTGGTGGTCTGAGATCCTTCGGCGCTCATTGCGAGGCTCTTGGTTGTTGTATTTTTTTTATCAGAGGCGCTTTTGCTGTCATTGTAAGGTCGGCGCTGATCTGCTTTTTGCGCTTATTGCAAGGCTGTCCACTGGTGTAGTTTGTGTGCTATGAGCAGCGTTGACGCTCGTTGTGAGGCGCGCAGTGAATGTCTTTTGTGTTTATTTTGATAGTGTTTTTTTTTTGTTTATATGTATTTTTGTATGCTAATGAAATAATTAATAAATTTAATATACGTTACCTATTTGTAAGTAATATATGCAGGAAGCATTGTGCTGAAGAGCTGACAATCTGTTTGGATGTTCCTGCAGCATACAATGTAGGTTTGCACTGTTGTGGAGCTGAGGTGCAAGTGTCAGCAGTGTGTAGTGTAAATAGGCTGCGTGCGTGAGGGAAAGCCGTTAGTGTATTTTTGCATTCTGTAAGTTAGTGTTGTAAAATGGCGGCGAATGTGTATGTGGAATGCGGGTGTGGATGATTTAGGGATTTTCGTGTGTCTAAACTTGGTAATTTGTACTTAAATTGAGGTGTAAGTTCACTTGCAGAGGTAAGAGTGCCTCCCACCCCCTGCTGTGGGTAAGCTTTTTATGGAATTTCTCTGTGTATTTATAGTTTTTTTTTATGTTTTCAGCTGTGCGCGGTTTGGCCGTTAAGGTCATATGTTTGCGAGTTCGTAATGTTTTTTTTTTTCAAAGTCCTGCGGCTCATATTTTTTTGTGTAAGTCCATATTTACTCATTGCGTGTTTTTTTTTCCCAAGTCCCGCTTCTGTGGGTGTTTGTAACCGCTTGTGAGGCGCCGTAGAGCCTCCACCTCAGCAAATGCGGCCCCTCGCTTCGCAAGGGTCAGCATTTGCGGCCCGAACTGCGTCCCTCGCTTTGGGGGCCCCTTTGACTGTTGGTCACAATGGTGCACATGACTGACAGAATATAATTTTTCTTACTCATCTTGTTAAATAGTAACTTTTGTTTTCAACTAAATTTATAGAGGAAAAGTTACAAATTAAAAGTTCTCAAATAAGTTTTAAATTAAGCAAGTTCTGGGTCAAAATACAGAATATCTATGTTTATGCTAACCTCTCAAGTTTATCTTTCCTTTTTGTTAAAACTGTTCACCCATGGAGGTCTACAGATTGACCTTTATCCTGCTAGTGCTGCTCTTTCTTACAAAATGGTACAAGCATCATCTATTTGTGCATAGAAATATACAATATATTTAATGTCATATAAGAAGGCCCTTTTAGTTGGCCTACTATAACTACATAAGAAGCTTTCGCTTAAAGTGGTACAGATAAAAGTCTTTCTAAATATAATATCATGTAAAACTGTAGGTAATAAAAAGTACTTCATCAGTGAAATATTATTAAAATTGCATTTTCCTATAGTAAATGTACACTGAAGTTGGCAATCTCTACCAGTCAACCAACGTTTCTGATAAATACACCTCTGGGGATCTGATTGTACGGCCTTCAGTGAAAAGTGAAACAGATTGGGTATGTTTAGACCACCAGGGAGTGGTTTTTGTAATCATTCTAGTTACTCCCTGGAGTCTGAGTGTACCCAGTCTTTTCTTTTTTACATGACTTTATACTGAAGACAGTAGATTCAGAATATATTCCCTCAGGAAAAATATATAAATATCTCCGAAGTGACTGAATGCCTTACTGTGTTTATTTACCACTCTTTCTGTAAAGCAGCATAGCCTTTGCATATTTTTGGTAGGACAGCTTCCTCATACTTGATGCTTATTATTTGCTTAGCAAAATACTAGTGTTCTCATATTTATATATCTTACACCCAGGATTTACACTTCTTTTTTAGGTCTCTAAACAATGGCCAAGAAACTTCTTCTGGTGGATGTGGACTGTGGTGTGGATGATGCTCAGGCTCTGATGATGGCTCTGGCAGCTCCCAATGTGGAAATCCTCGGGATAACTTGTTGTCATGGCAATACCACCTTGGAAAATGTCTGCAAGAATGTACTAAGGGTCCTGCAAGCTTGTAACAGGCTTGAGGTATGTGTCTTTAAAAATAAATCTTTGGGGGGGGGGGGGGGTGCGCTTAACTGACAGTTCTGGAGAAGCCACTTGATGTCAGCCAGGCAGAAGCAGCAGAATGGAAGGGGAGGGCAAGTTGATTTGGGAAGGGGAGCTGATTTGGAGGGGTCTTAGGGTGGTGGGGGGCAGGACAAGAAATGTAAAAAGTTGCAGGGATGGGGAAGGGAATTGTTTTTGGAACAGTCTTTTGATTTTACACTCAAAGGGCACAAATCTTTTTATTTTTTATGCTCTGAGGCCCTCCATTTTCTAGCTCAACCACTACTCTACCCCATGGCTCATGTAAGAAAAAAATCTTAGTGAAGCTCACTCGTAAAACTCTACCGGGCTATCACATGACAAGGGTAAATCTAACCTTTGAGAACTGCAATCCGAGAGCTTGAAATGTTTCTAATAACTTATGCCTTGAGTCCCTGTCACATAACTACTTAAAAGAATCGCTGTCACATTTCTCCCCTAATGATATTTGATCTTGCCCAAAATAAAAATAAAAACTTACAAGTACTTCCAACCCCATGTAATAGCACAAAAATGCCTCAGAGATGCATTAATGGCTAAAATCCGACACTGGAAGGAGATAAACCCTTAACTGTGATTAATATGAGGCTTGATAGCTAATCTGATACAATTAAGCAGCTTCTACCTCCTACTGCTACCCACTATGAGAGAGGGTATACCCAGAATGCCCCATCTAAACTATATCCCCAATGGTATAATAAAACATAACCATTGGGACCTCTCGGCACACAAAATTAACCTCTATACCTTGGGGGTCCTTATTGACCCCCTTGGTACCTAAATGTAACCTATTTGCCACAGGGGTCACAATGGTATACTAAAGAATAACCATGGGGGTTCTTGTGGACCCCCTTGGCACACAAAATGAAATCCTATACCACAGGGGTCCTTATGGACTTCCACAGTACCTAAAATGTAACCACTATACCATGTGAGTTCCTATGGAATTCCATGGTATACTATACTGTAAGAACCGAGATCCATATGGACCTCTTGTATACTATAGCTCCCCCATGGCACCTAAACCCAACCCCCTACCATATGGGTCCCTATAGATCACCAGAACACCCTTACTACTGCCACAGGTGTCCTTATGGACCCTATCCCTCATGTTCTTTCACAGAAACACCCATAGTCCCTGACACTACCCCCTAATAAAACATGGGTTGCAAAACAAATCACAGAAAATAAATAATTACAGAAAAAAAAAAAGGAAACAGCAAAAAAGAAGATAAAAAGACACTACAAAAATACACACTTGAAGGGGAGGAATTATACTCACTCCCCCCTTGACGACCCTCCAGCGAAGCTTGGTCCTTGATCTTCAGCCCTGGATAAAGATGGCACTTTAGATAGAAGAAATTGGTCTTACTTGATTGAAGACATTCCATCCTCATTTTGGCCCACATAGAGGGCTTCCACATACATAAACCGCACCACTTAAAAACCAAAACCAAACAAAAAACATAAAACTAATGGAGCTCATCTTCTAAGAAGCCCATGGTAAAGGGGTTAATATTAGATTCCATGGGGGTCCATTGGGACCTCATGGTATAATGTTCATTTTTGGTTATGCTTAGATGCTCCATTGGGGCCCATTCAAACCCCACTGGGATTCATTTACCCCTAACCCTACAGCACAAGGCTTGGGCTTAAGGGGGCCTGATGCCCTTCAATATTCATAGGCGGTACAGGTCATAAGAGGAGGGGATATAAAACTCCCGGAATTTTTTTATTTTTATTTACATGGCAGGGAAGGGGATTCTATAGATACATTTAGATATGGGAGGATGTTAGGGTTTGTGTACTGTGTCCACGTTAACAGATTCCAAGTTAGACCTACACGCAAACCCCTTCGGTGTGAGAGTCAGTCATTTGTACAGGATTCTTTTTTGCGGGAGCTACAGAGCAGCTCCCCAAGTTTTCCCTTTAAAATCCTATAGCTATGATTCAGCCTTATGGGAGTTCTTGTAGGAGCCATGGAATAGAGTCTTAAATAGTAGTGGTGGCATAGTTTAATCTGTGAATAACAAAAAATATATATTTTTTTTAATTTAAATAGTTTTCATTAAAGACAGTCATGGATATTGGTACAATAGTTCAAAACATATATAAAAACATACAAAGTTTTACTGTTGCTTGAAATTTGTTTAAATAAGAGTCCGTTTTTGCCCTAGGAAATTAAAATCAACATTGACCCGGAAACTCAGTGTTTGTCTTTTTCCTTTTTAATTTTTAAGGATTAACAATTGCAAATTTATTCAGGGTGGCTATCTATTTTGACACTTTCCCACCTCTATTCCAGCAAATTGTATCTAACTGCTTATAGATAGATTCAGTAGAGCTGTGAGAGAAAGGTGGATATTACTCAAGAAACAAAAATATAAATCATAAAAAAAGTAAATTTAAAAAAAAAAAAAAAACGGGAAAGAAAAAAAGATTATAATGTCGAGTTCACTTCCTTCTGTTAAGATTACAAATTGAAGCCCTTAGAAAGGGTTTAACAGCTATTTACAATTTACCTGAAACTCCAACTCCTGGGTCGGCACCGTGGTTCAGATCACTCTATTTCCCGACAAAGTTAAGTGGTGGTCATTGGGAGCATAATCAGATTAGGGAGATACAATCAGTAGAGGATAGCCATAACTCTCGTATTTGTAAAAAGAGGGGGTAGGAATTCAGTAAAATATGGGTCAGCCTTTCATTGACAAATATGTAGTTAATTTTATTAATGACTTCCCGAAAATGATGGGAGGAGGCTTTCCAATTTCTAGCTATATTTTTTTGGCCGCTAGCATAATAAATTGAAATAATTTGTTACAAGGTTAATTTAAGAAGTTAATATGAATGTCAAGGAGACAGGATTCCATTGAGGGAATTATTGTGACTTTAAATAATCTAGAGCAGTGGTTCTCAACCTTTCTAGTGCCGTGACCCTTTGATAACATTTCCCAAGTTGTGGCGACCCCTAACAGTAAAATTATTTTCATTGCTCTTTCATTGCTGTAAATTTGCTACTGTTATGAATCGTAATATAAATATCTGATATGCAGGATGTATTTTCATTCTTACAAATTTAACATAATTAAAGCGTAGTGATTAATCATAAAAACAATATGTAATATATATTGTGAAAGTTAAAAATAGTAAAGTCACAAGGATGGAAACGTTTGTAATCATTATGATTAAATTGTCTGCCAACATCTATCGAATGACAATTATTGTAAGAAAGTACTAACTTCCAGTGGAAAACAATTGTACAATTACAAGTTTTACAGAGTAGAATAGACAAAAAACAAAAACAAATTTCTGATGATTTTAAGTGGCAAATCGTCATTTGACCCCCCTAGGGGGTCCCGACCCACAGGTTGAGAACCACTGATCTAGAGGTTAGTTGGGTAGTTTTTGTCCAGATATTCTGGACTATTGGGCAAGACCACCAGGAGTGAAAGAAGTCACCCTCAATCTGGCAGCCTCTCAAAGTGTTGTTACCCTTAGATGAAATGTTGTATAGTCTTGATGGGGTGAAGTATCCTGTATGCAGGATTTTTATAGAGGTTTCCAAAAGTCTGTAGCTAATGGAGCCTATAGAAAGATTAGAGCATGCCTCAGTCCATTTATCAGTTTACCATTTAACCATGAAATAAAGCTTATGGTCTATGGCAGGAGAATTGAAGATGACATAAAGGGAGCCAATGATTCCTTTGGTCAAAAGGAGATTTTGACAGATGACCGAAAACCAGGAAGTTTTAGGAAGGCCATGTGTTCTGACAACCATAGTTGTTACCCAGTGTTGTATCGTTTAAAATGATTAAAGAGTTCGTTCTGTGAAATATCAAAATCTACCTGTAATTGTCCAAAAGGAATAATCTGACCATTAGTGACCCAAGTACCAATTCTATCTAGTTTAGAAGAAGTCCACCAAAATCTTGATGTTTCTGTGCATGTATTGTGCAAGCTAGGGAAAGAGAATACTGAGGGGAGGGGTGAGATAATATGGACTAGTTGACACCCGGAGGTAGCCCATCCCCAAATATTTAGAGTAAGATTAATCATCAGATTGGAGAGTTCTGTCCTAAAAGAGTCCGGGTATGGAGACCAAATTATCCTGTTCCAAGATTTAGGATTCAGTTGAGAATTTTCGCTAAATAACCAAATTGGTTGGTGTTTGAGTGAGCCAGTGATAGAAAAGCTAGTTGGGCTGCTCTAAAGTAATGCATTAGATTAGGGAATAAAAGGTCTTCTTTAGATCTATGCCTATACATCGTTTTTTTTAGCAATTCTGGGTGCTCTATGACCAGATGAACCGTAATATTTGGTTTTGAAATGTTTCCAGTTCTTTGAATAACAAAATATTTTGTATACTTGAGGAAAAAGTTTTTCAGCTTTGATTTAATTAGAAGGAATAATTGATTGCCAAGTATTGTCTATATAGTAAATAATAATAATGCATAATAAATTATGTTTTTAATGTAAATCTTGAACACCTGAAGTTTGTGTTTCTTGCTAAATACATTTTGTCTATTACCAAGTTTATTTATTAAAAAGACCTTTGCAGACCTTTTACGGATATACTCTGTATTTTTTTTTTCCAGCCAGGCAAAAATCTATAGTGGTCTGATAATTAGTGACCAGGAAAAGGCACATGAGCTAAATAAGTTATTTTCTTCAGTATACACAAGGGAGGTACCAGTGGTTGGGACACTGCAACATTATGGGTACATTACCTTTAACAAATAATTGGTTAAAGCAGGAAGAAATCCAAAAGAGGTTGGGTCCTGATGGAATACATCCACGGGTACTAAGGAAACTGGGTTCTGTAATAGCCAAACCATTATATTTAATTTTTCAAGATTCACTTAACACAGGGTCTCTACCAGATGACTGGAGAAAGGCAGAGGTGATACCTATATTTAAGAAGGGAGCAAGAGCAAATCCGGGGAATTATAGACCAGTGAGCCTCACTTCTGTAGTGGGAAAGCTTTAAGAAGGGTTAATAAGGGATAGTATACAAGAATATGTCTATTTGAACAGGATTATAAGTAGGAGTCAACATGGATTTATGAGGGATAGGTCATGTCAAACAAATCTAGTTTAGTTTCTATGGGGAGGTTAGTAGGAACCTGGATCAAGGCAACTCAGTGGATGTAGTATTTTCGGATTTTGTAAAGGGTTTTGATATAGTGCCCCATAGAAGACTATTGTGCAAACTAAGAGATACAGGAATTGCAGTAAATATCTGCTCATGGATTAAGCGCTGGCTAAAAGACATGAGGCAAAGCTTTGTTGTAAGTGGAACATACTCAGTTTGGACTAATGTGGGGTTCCTCAGGGGTCAGTATTAAGTCCTCTCCTTTTTAACATATTTATTAATGACTTAGAAGTAGGACTGGAAATTAGTGTCTCCATTTTTGCTGATTAGATGAAGTTGTGCAAGGTAATTAAAGGGATTTACATAAAATAGAGGAATGGGTATCTAAATGGCAGATGAGATTTAATATGAATAAATGTAAGGTTATGCATCTGAGAAGGAAAAATAGCCATGCTATTTATAAGCTTAGTAAATCTAGTGGTATCTGATATTGAAAGGGAATTGGGGGTACTTGTGGACAACCACCTAGGTAACAGTGCTCAATGCCAAGCAGCAGCTGCAAAGGCAAATAAAATATTAGCATGTATTAAGAAGGGTATAGATGCAAAGGAAGCAAATATAATTCTGCCACTATACAAATCTCTAGTACGCCCTCATTTGGAATATGGAGTACAATTTTGGGCACTACTTCATAAAAAGGACATTTTCGAGCTGGAAAAGGTACAGAGAAGGGCTAGAAAAATAATAAAGGGAATGGAAGGGCTAAGTTATGAAGAAAGACTAACCAAATAAACTTATTTTCTCTAGGAGAATAGAGGAGATATGATTACCTTATATAAATACATCCAGGGTCAGTATAAAGATTTGTTAAGTGAGCTTTTTGTGCCAAGAGGTTTTCAACTGACAAGAGGACATCCTTTGAGGTTGGAAGTAAAAAGATTTCACCTTAAAGAAAGAAAAGGGTTCTTCACAGTAAGGGTGGTTAATATGTGGAATTCTCTACTAAAGGAGGTGGTGACAGCGGATTTGATAGATAACTTTAAAAGGGGACTGGATTTATTTCTAATTAAAAAGGGCATTCAGGGTTATCCTGGATAATAAGAGAAAGAGTATTGATCCAGGGAGGAATCAGATTGCCAGTATCTGGGGTCAGGAAGCAATTCATTTTTTTTCCTTTGAGATGATTGGCTAAGTTTCACTTTTTTCTTTTTTTTCTGTTTGCCTTCCTCTGGATCTGTTAATTAACAACTAATCCGCATATTGCAGATCAGAGGAGATTTTTTTTCAACCTCAATTACTATGTAACTATGTAATATCCTTGTGCAGTGTCTGCCATGACCGACTATCCCTTTTCATAGAGAGACGTAGCAATCCAGGCATGCTCACTTTGCCTATAGGAGTTGGACTGTAATATGAAGATATAGTCCTCTACTCTTTTACAACAAAAGCTGTATTTTTTAAGAACAAGTCAGAATCTTCATTCAGTTATGGGTAGAGGTAGTATATTCCAAGTTTCACTTAAACCTACGTTTATTTAGTATTAAAGCTCACTCTATCACTCTTTTACATAGAAAATTATGGAACTTGCCTAGTTTGCCAGTTACTCCTCCATGTTTGTGGAGAGTTGAAGTTGCCACTTTAAACTTGATTTGAGTCACTGACACACAGAATGCTGAGCTGTCTTGGTTAAAAGTGCATAAGCCAGCTCAAGAACCAATCAAACTGCAGCTGAAGTCCAAGTTGTGAGTTACAGTGCCTTGCAAAAGTATTCACCCCCTTGACTTTTTACCTATTTCGTTAATCTGAATTTTATGTGATGGATCAGAACACAGTAGTCTGAGTTGGTGAAGTAAAATGAGAAAAATATATACATAAAACTAAATTAGTAAACAGAAAATGGTCATGTTCGTATGTATTCACCCCCTTTGTTATGAAGCCCATAAAAAGCTCTGGTGCAACCAATTACCTTCAGAAGTCACATAATTAGTGAAATGATGTCCACCATTACATATACACACCATTTTTGAAAGGCCACAGAGGCTGCAACACCTTAGCAAGAGGCACCACTAACCAAACACTGCCATGAAGACCAAGGAACTCTCCAAACAAGTAAGGGACAATGTTGTTGAGAAGTTCAAGTCAGGGTTATGTTATAAAAATATTTCCAAATCTTTGTTGATCCCCAGGAGCACCATCAAATCTATCATAACCACATGGAAAGAACATGGCACAACAGCAAACCTGCCAAGAGACGGCCGGCAACCAAAACTCACAAACCGGGCAACAAGGGCATTAATCAGAGAGGCAGCACAGAGACCTAAGGTAACCCTGGAGGAGCAGCAGAGACTGGAGTATCTTTACATAGGACGACAATAAGCCGTAAACTCCATAGAGTTGGGCTTTATGGTAGATTGGCCAGAAGAAAGCCATTACTTTCAGCAAAAAACAAAATGGCACATTTTTGAGTTTGCGAAAAGGCATGTGGGAGACTCCCAAAATGTATGGAGGAAGGTGCTCTGGTCTGATGAGACTAAAATTTAACTTTTTGTCATCAAAGAAATCGCTATGTCTGGCAAACCCAACACATCACATAACTCAAAGAACACCATCACAGTGAAACATGGTGGTGGCAGCATCATGCTGTGGGGATGTTTTTCAGCAGCCAGGACTGGGAAACTGGTCAGAGTTGAGGGAAAGATGGATGGTGCTAAATACAGGGATATTCTTGAGCAAAACCTGTACCACTCTGTGTGTGATTTGAGGCTAGGATGGAGGTTCACCTTCCAGCAGGACAATGACCCCAAACGCACTGCTAAAGCAACACTTGAGTGGTTTAAGGGGAAACATGTAAATATGTTGGAATGGCCTAGTCAAAGCCCAGACCTCAATCGAATAGAAAACCTGTGGTCAGACTTAAAGATTGCTGTTCACAAGCGCAAACCATCCAACTTGAAGGAGCTGGAGCAGTTTTGCAAGGAGGAATGGGCAAAAATCCCAATGGTAAGATGTGGCAAGCTCATAGAGACTTATCCAAAGCGACTTGGAGCTGTGATTGCAGCAAAAGGTGGCTCTACAAAGTGTTGACTTTAGGGGGGTGAATAGTTATGCACATTTACTTTTTCTGTTATTTTGTCATATTTGTTGTTTGCTTCAATATAAAAAAAAACAAAAATCTTCAAAAAGTTGTGGGCATGTTCTGTAAATTAAATAATGCAAATCCTCAAACAATCCATGTTAATTCCAGGTTGTAAGACAACAAAACACAAAAAATGCCAGGGGGGGGGGGGGGGGTTAAATACTTTTGCAAGGCGCTTCATGTTTGTGTACTTCAGCAACTCATATTATTTATTATTATCTTTTATTTGTATCGCGCCAACATATTCCGTAGCGCTGTACAGGGGATAAGAACAAGGGAAATACACGTTTAACAAAATTCAGAAGTTGAAGAGCCCTGTTTTGAGCTTAGAATCTTAGCAGAAAGTGCTTTATCCCAAAGCACCCTACAAGACTGGAAACTCGCTACTTACAAACTAAAGGGAATTAAAGGACAGAAAACTGGGGAAGAGTAACAATAAGGAATAGCAAGGGCCAGGAAGCAAGTGAAAGATAGAAAGAGTTTTATTTTAGAGGGAGAGGGGAGGGATCTGAGGTGCAAGACTAGTATGTTGGCTGACCCCTAGTGTTGAGATGATATATCTGCAAGTAGGAAGTCAGGTGCTTTCTATGGCTCTATAAATTTAATCTGAGTTGGGGTGGATGGGTGGGTGAATGGATGGATGGATGAGGGGGATGGATGGATGAGGGGGAAGGAGGGAGGGGGATGGATGGATGAGGAGGAGGGAGGGAGGGCAATTCTGAGTGTCTCACAGATGAAGTAGGCCTTAAACCAGAGTGGATTTGCACTGAAAGAAAGAGAGAGAATGGATTGGGGTCAGACAGTACAGGAAGATAGGAGAGTTAGGAAGGAATTGGAGAGAGACCATAGAATGAAGGTATTTGAGGAGGGGGGAGGAGATTTGAGGTAATTATGCCAGCCATAAATGGGGAAAGGATGGGGGGAAGGTGGGGACGGCAAAGCAGGGTATAGGAAACAGTTAAAAATTGAAAACAAAAAGTCAGGATATTTCTATCTGCCAAGATATAATAACATGCATACAGTAGTGATATTAATAAACATATTGGCTCCAGGGATGGCGCAGTTTCCATAGTCTCCTCCATACCTGCTGAGGTGTTCTGAATGCAATTCTGAGTGTCTCACAGATGAAGTAGGCCTTAAACCGGAGTGGATTTGCACTGAAAGAAAGAGAGAGAATGGATTGGGGTCAGACAGTACAGGAAGATAGGAGAGTTATCATACAGAGAGTGTGTTGTAATAAAAGGTGCTAACATTTGTGCATGTATATTTGAACATCTATTATTGGGCTGTTTCATAAAAAAAAAGCTGAGGTTAGCTCCTGTGCTAATGCTCTTAATGCAGGGCTTAGCTCATCCCACAGTTGCAAGTGTGTTGAAATGACCATCATGTAACCACTGTTAGGTATATTTTTTTAAATGTGACAGAGAACATGCAATAACCACTATATTGTCTGCTTTCACTCCAACTTCAAATCAGGAGCATCACAGACATCATAACAATGGGCTTAAAGGGCCACTGAAGTTGCCAGATATTCTCTGCACAGTCAGAACATTAATAAGGCTTCCTTTTTTAAAGTGCTGCTAAATTGATTGAGTTGTAAATATTTGTAGTTAGGGGATATAGACTGCTTGTATCCTCCCCTGTATCAGTTGTATACATAATAAGTGGCATTAATTAGAACCAGCTGTGCAGACTGAGTAATGACGTGTTAGATTTCCTATATTAATGTTCCATATCCTTTTTAAATACAATTTCTGATGGTAATATACCTTTAGTAATGCACAGCTTTTTCAACCCCTTCCTACAAAGATTATACTATTTGACAGGGATTTGTAAAATACCATACTTGTGCCTTGCAGATTCCTGTGTACAAGGGTGCATCTCGGCCACTTCTGGGTCAGTGCCTTAATGCATCTTGTTATCATGGCCATGATGGTTTGGGAGATGTGCCTGACCCTGAAGCACCAAGGCTGGACCACCTTCAAAAGGACCATGCTGTTCTTGCAATGCTGAGGATCGTAAACGAGCACCCTGGTCAGGTAAGTAAACAAAATAAGACATGTACATGTATTTTAGTGTCCAAAGAGTTTAACCAATCTTTTTTTAATTAAAGGCACAGAATGGTACATCATTGCATTTTGCATGTTACAGTCACACTCAAAGCTTTAGTTATCACAAAGTATCATTTAGGCATTGTCAATTGAGTTGTAATGTATTTTTCAATAAAACATTTCTCACATGATTACTATCTATGTCTTTTCAATTTTCAGTATTTTTAGTTATTTAAATAACAATAACAGAAAAAAAAATAAGAAAGACAAAAGAAAACAAATAAATAAAAGTTACGTAACAAGGGATGTTGCATATAAAAATATAAAAGTACAGGGCACATACATACATTAAACACAGCCTTAACAGATCAACTTATATGGTTACCTTATCTTCTCTCTCCGGACCTTTTGGGAGGTTCCCTGAACAAGATCCCCTCCGCTTCACTCCCCAAGTCATGGGTCCAGGTGGCGTGAATTTGGAGTCAGATTAGTTAAATACTAAGTAGGGATTATAGCCAGGGCTCCCAAATTTTCTGAAATTGGGGGAGTGTGTCTGAAATACTGTGAGTTAGTGGCTCATTAATTAGTATGCAGTTAAGCTTTCGTATTACATCATGGAAGTTTAGCATCAGTGATTTCCAACTGCCAGCTATATGAGTTTTGGCTGTATAGTCATTAGCCGTAATAACTTATTTTGGGAAGAAGTTAAGCTATTTATGTGAATCCCCAGCAAGCAGGATTCCATTGTAGTTAGGATCGGAGCTTTAAAAAGTGTGGCGGTAAGTTGGGCTAATTCTCCCCAAAGAATATGATCGCCTACAGTTTGACAGCCCCTGAAGCATTTATTGCTCTCCTCTGTATTGATCTTATGTAGTTTGTCCGGTGTATTTGGAATATGGAGTACAATTTTGGGCACCACGACATAAGGACATTTTAGAGCTGGAAAAAGTATAGAGAAGGGCAACAAAACTAATAAGGGGAATGGAGGGGATAAGTTATGAAGAAAGACTAACCAAATTAAACGTATTTTCTCTACAGAAAAGGGTTTCTCACCTGTAAGGGTGGTTAACCTGTTGAATTCTATACCAAGGGAGATGGTGACATCGGATTTGATTGATAACTTTAAAAGGGGTTGGATATATTTTTTAATATAAAGGGCATTCAGGGCTATCCTGGATAATTAGACATGGAGTATTGATCCAGGGAGGAATCGGATCGCCAGTATCTGGGGTCAGAAAGGAATTTATATTTATATTTCTTTGCCCTTTTGAGACAATTGGCAAAGTTTCACTTGGGTTTTTTTCTGTTTGCCTTCCTCTGGATCAATTAGCAATTAACAATTAATCTGCACATTGCAGATCAGAGGAGATCTAATTTGATGGACTAAAAGTTTTTTTTTTCAACCTCAATTACTATGTAACTATGTACAATAAACTCTATGCAAAACTTTGATCAATGTTTCCAAAAAACTATAATTAAGTGACCCCTTATTTAAATTTGAGCAGGATTCTGTCCACTTGGTACTCTCCCACTCAGATCCTCCTCCCACCTCAACAGGAATTTAGGGTTCCAGCTTGTTGTAAAACTATTAAAAATGTCATATAGTGATCCTAGTATTAATTTTGTTAAGGGGACATTTTTACATATGAGAGAGCCACGTAGCCCTGGGAGGTCCTATGTCTCTAGATGTTTTACTAACCTATATTGTGGAATGTGTGGAGTTGGTCATAAGTCAGGAGACGCTTATGAATAAACCAGGAGCCTATCCTATCTAGGTTTCAAGAGGTCCACCAGTGGTTCGAAATTACACGAGTCAACATTTTCAACTTTATATGGACTTTGAAGAAACTGCAATTATAACAACAAGATAAAAATAACCTTTTTTTAAAAATAAAATGTAAAGAAACAGCACACATTAAGAATCAGTCCACTTTACCTGGTAGATGTGGAAGCTTCAGGCTCATCCTCCAACCTGGCTTTTTTTTGTGACAAACTGGTCCAGGGACACCTGTCTCTGCTATCTATCTATCTATCTATCTATCTATCTATCTATCTATCTATCTATCGTTACATAGTAATTGAGGTTGAAAAAAGACTTTCAGTCCATCAAGTTCAACCTTTTAAGATCTCCTCTGATCTGCAATATGCGGATTAGTTATTAATGAATTAGTTGATAATTAATTGTTAATTAATTATTAATCAAACATTTTTTTTTGTATTAATACTTAATTGATCCAGAGGAAGGCAAACATAAAAAAACAAACAAGTGAAACTTAGCCAATCGTCTCAAAGGTAACATTTTTTATTCCTTCCTGACCCCAGATACTGGCGATCGGATTCCTCCCTGGATCAATACGCTCTCTCTAATTATACAGGATAACCCTGAATTCCCTTTTTAATTAGAAATAAATCCAGACCTCTTTTAAAGTTATCTATTGAAACCGCTGTCACCACCTCCACTGGTAGAGAATTCCACAGATTAACCACCCTTACTGTGAAGAAACCTTTTCTTTCATTAAGGTGGAATCTAACTTCTAACCTCAAGGGATGTCCTCTTGTCAGTTGAAAACCTCTTGGCACTAAAAGCTCCCTTGACAAATCTTTATACTGACCCTGGATGTATTTATATACAGTAATCATATCTCCTCTTAGACACCTTTTTTCTAGAGTAAATATGTTTAATTTGGTTAATCTTTCTTCCTAACTTAGCCCCTCCATTCCCCTAATTAGTTTTGATGCCCTTCTCTGTACCTTTTCCAGCTCTAAAATGTCCTTTTTATAAAGTGGTGCCCAAAATTGTACTCCATGTTCCAAATGAGGGCGTACTAGGGATTTGAATAGTGGCAGAATTATATTTGCTTCCCTTGCTTCTATACCCTTCTTAATACATGCTAATATTCTACTTGCCTTTGCAGCTGCTGCATGGCTTTGAGCACTGTTACAGAGGTGGTTGTCCACAAGTTCTCCCAAATCCCTTTCAATATCTGATATCCCTAGATTTGCTCCGTTAAGATTATAAATTACATGGCTATTTTTCCTTCCCAGATGCATAACTTTACATTTATCCGTATTAAATCTCATCTGTCATTTAGATGCCATTCCTCAATTTTATGTAAATCCCTTTTTGAGGGAAGGTACATCATTATCTGACCTAATACTGAACCCTGAGGAACCCCACTTACCCCATTAGTCCAATCTGAGTATGTTCCATTTACAACAACCCTTTGCTTCCTATCTATCTATCTCCATCCAGCAGATTGTGGTGGGAAGATATAATAACGCTGCGTCTCACATTTCTGCTCCTCACAGCGTCCGGGTCATTTGCCACTAAATCATCTATAAGGTCATGGATGGAACGCAAAGTCTTGCTGAGCAACTCGGTTGAAAGTACCTTTCATTCCTCTGTGTCAGTCACTGCTGTCCTGGGCTTCCTCTATGCCCTGTACCGCCAGTTGTTGGAGGTCATTGTTGTTCAGAATCTTGATGTCCTAGGCATCTGCATCTCCCAGTCCAGCCGTAATTTACCAGATCTACTATCTCCGCTATGATGGGCTGTTCTGGTTGCCCATCCTCCCACAGCTCTGGCCATATCTTCCTCCATGCTCATTTGAGACATTGCTGTGTCATCTCCTTCCAGGACAAATCGATGTTTGTGACTGCCTGCATAATGGTGTTCTTTTTCCAGAATTGTTTTCCCTTGCTGTGTGTCTGGTCAATGGGCAGAATGTGCGGCGACGATAACGATTTTCACCAGGATGCAGCAATGGAGCTAGCACAAAGTGGGGAATTATAGCAAATAGAGCACTGAAAGGGGAAGCATTATACCTGTATATGATCTGATGACCAACATATCTAAATTCTTCTTTGTCATGAACTGACTGAATTATTGCTACATTAGACAAATGTCTTAAACCAAGGACAGTGAGCCAGTTGAGCCTCTCATGCCGATACATATATTGTCTGACATAGAAGTCAGTAAATAGACTTAAACATACTGCCCTAATAATTCTATTATAATTATGCTCACTATACAATATTAATTCAAAACCCAGACTTGGTATGTGTGTGTGCTTGCTCTCAACATTAACTATGTATCCATGACTAATTTATGCATTTTTATTTTATTTTATTTTAAATTAAATGGGGCACAGAAAATGACCCAAGTTTAACAGTACTGTATTTGCATTTAAATGTTACAAATATTTCTGAAGGCTGAAATATAGATTGAATTTGCAAAGCTATGGCAGTAAATCAGCCTTAATGATCTCCCTTGACTCTGATTGTTATCTACTACAAAATACTATCACAACTATCACAGTTGTGGGGATGGGAATGGTCATATCACTAGTACATATGCCTAGTGATTGAGGTACTTGGTTGTGAGGTTAAGAACAAAGCTTAGCTATCTCACAGCCAAGAGCCAACATTGCTATTAGTTTTTAGTATGAATATTTCAATATCATTTTACTACAAAAATGATATTGCTAAATAGGATAAAAATATTAATTTAAATGTAGTTTAATGACATTTACTATGTGATTTCTAATACACATAAATGTGTTTAACAGCTTCTTTCTGATATAGGTCTCCCTAGTTGCAACAGGTCCTCTGAGTAACTTGGCACTAGCTGTGAACATGGATCCAACATTTTGCCAGAAGATTAAAAGCCTTTTTATAATGGGTGGAAACATGGAGTGTAAGTATTACAACTTAATATTGTACCAGTAAATACATCTATAGTATTACATGTCCTTTTTAGATGATGATATGCATTTACATATAAGTGTATATACCCATGTTTAAGAAATGTAACAGTTTATTCTTATCGTTAGCCAGGGGAAATACCACCGTTTGTGGGGAATTCAACTTTGCTTGTGATCCAGAAGCGGCCTACATTGTCCTGAATGCCTTTGACTGTCCAACCTACATTGCTACCTGGGAATTCACTTGTCATAACAAACTTTCTTGGGTAAACTTTCTTTTTTGGAAATTGATTAGTCTCATAACGTCCTGCACTTCATTTCATATTCCTAGTGTTAATCTGAGGATTTCAATGTTCCTATTAATATAATAAATTCATCTTTTTTCTTTGTCTAGTGCAGAGCAGAAACATCTCCACTCAGTTAATGTAGGCTTTTCCTGCTCCATGTTGCATCTCTGTTTTTCCCATTTTCTCTTTCTGATCACCACATCATAAAATTTAGTCTCTGGTGACACTTTGCAACTGTAATACACGTAGTCGGCATGAGATCTCTTCACTGCACCTAACCTAATTCTTCCCTAAGATAGAATTGCTACATTCCTCTCTTCTTACACCCAACAACCTGCTTTCAATAACTTATCCCTATTCATCTCACTTTATCAACATTAGTTACAGTTAATAATACCACTGTTATATCAGCTAACCACACCTGATAGTATGCAACTTATTTTAAAGAAGGCAAATCACCAACTCGTACTGTAACTTCTGAACAAAAGTGTACTTATCGGGTTATTTCAAATTGTCCAAATGCTGCCACCAGACTTGTATGGCTCGGCCTTTATTACCTATTCTTGGCTTTACTTTACAATATCTCCCATCCTTATGTTTAAGAATAAAATATGACATCTTGGCATAAATGTAAAACAAATCTGTTATTGTGGCCTTATCACGTAATACTCTGCTGATCTAGTGCTCACCTCCTTTGGCATTATGTTATAATGCTCACCCTCAATTAATTTATTACCATGCCCCACCCTGCTCCTCTTCTCAGATGTCAAATGACCCTTAAGACCTCTCTCTTCAAAGTAGGTTAAAACTGACAATTATCACTCAGTCTCCATTGGTAAAAACGGTTTATCACAATCTTGCCTCATTTTTAAGTTACAGTACCAGCTGGCAAATGTTGCAGTCTCTCAACCTTGACTTCTCTTTTTGCCACTAATACCTCTAGACTAGTGTGTCCCAAACGAATTTAGGCATTGAACCCTTTTCCATGTACTGATGTAAATCCCTAAAACTACATCCATGAAATCCACAAGAAAATGCATTATCTAGCCAGATCCTCAAACCTAGAGTCCAGCCCTCCTTTTTACAACTCCAATCACTATGTCGCAGAGACATATAGACCATATAGAAATTCTGGGTTCCATGCAATACAGATTGGGAAACTCTATTCTAGAGTACAATGTTAATGACATAATACGCATACTCTCCTAGGCTCTGTGATATATATATATATATATATATATATATATATATATATATATAGGGAATAGTCTTCCAACAAAATCAATGTTACTGGATAATGTTTAGGATATATTCAGTTTATATAAGAGTGACTGTCTCTACATTCTGCCAAATCATTTGACACTTACTTTAAAGGGGAATGGAACACAACTGCTTGTTCATGAATCTGCTTTAAATATAAAAAAAGATTTTTAAATTGGAAACTATAAAGCAAAATCTGATTAAATGAACAGGAAATGCTGAGGGCATACTTTAGTTTATAAATCTCATTGGCTGACAGAGGGCATGCTCCCAAGAGCAATTAAAAATCTGAGTACGTTCTTGAACCCTGGCACCTTCATTTGGAAAAAAAGAAAACACACTTTAAAACATTATTAAATACCCTCTTTCTCATGCAACAACAACATATTCCCATCCCATTTTAATGATAAGTTATTTGAGATCAACCCTGATTATGTCTTATCCCAATCATCATTAGTAGATTCTTTGAAATATTATGCAAGGTTTTGGTTTTATCAAAAATGTTTTCTATTTTATGGTGTTCTAATTTTAATTTAAAGTACATTGCAGCATTTGGATATGAGAATATTTCAGATAAGACACTTTGCTTGTCTATTCTTTCTCCAGGCTTTTCATGATGAATGGATCGGCCAAGATACAAGGAAGGCAGAGTTCATGAGGAAGATCTCTGCTCACTCTGCAAAATTTATTGAACAGTGCAGTAATAACCCTGGGGAAACCTGGACAGGTGGCTTTGTGTCTTGTGACTCCTATGCCATGGCCGCAGCAATAGATGACAGTTTTGTCACTGATGCCATTAATTGTGCTGTGAGTGTGGAGCTTAGTGGAACACTAACTAGAGGCATGATGGTGCTGGATATAGCAGGAAAGCTACAGAAAAAGCAGAAAGTCAAAGTCATGAACAAGTGTGACCTTCACAAGTTTAAACAGCTTATGATGGCAGCACTAAAGTAACAGTATGGTTGATAGGACATGCTTAGGTCCACCAACCTTTAATAGAGGAGGAGCAGATGTAAGCATGTCCTACCTACACATTAGCCTGTCTAGTTATTACAGACATAGAAATTAAGTATTTTGCTGTAGTTGATGTATTTACATGGACCAGCAAAAAAAATCTTCAAATCACAAAACTTTCTTCATCAAATAAAATGTAGTCGCTAGACACAGGTTAGAATCTAAAAACAACATCTTTACCTCATCTGCAATGTCTTAATTGTTCAGCTAAATAGTGTAATGGTTTCATAATCTAACTACAAATTCAGAAAGAAGATTGAAATACACAAACTATTAACGGAATCTTGCTATGATTGAAAAGTGCAGTTTTGACAGCCCAGGAATACTAATGCAAAAACTGAACTGTAATCAAAGGATTTACTCCACTGCAAGACACCTAGCTTTGATATAATGTTAATTTGCCTAATATGCAAATTAGCTTTAAATTCAAACCATACTGCAAGTCTAGCTGATACAAATTCATTTTACCTTTTTGTTAATTTATACACCTCAATCATTTTGTCTTATGTACACATATTTCAATGAATTACATTCAAGAATACTTTTAGAAACACCTTTACAAGTTATACACTCTGGATTTCAAACATTTGTGGAGTACTTGTAAAACCTACTATAAACATGTTTGTAACAATAAATGATGAATGTTTAATCGTTTATATGAATGATTAACAATTCTCTGATGTTCTAGAGCGATTGTTACTATTTAAAAATCCCCAAAACATGGCAAGGTTTTAGAATACCACAGATTGAGGATATGCTAAAAAAAAGTGTCTGTCTTTCTGATTAAGCCATGGGTAATGCAGAAATCCATGATTGCTGGGGAGGTCTTAACCTTAATTTCAACCCTTGCTATGGAAATAGCAACACATTTTTTTTGTACCATCATTTCTGAATAAATGATCTAATTTTATATTCACATTCCATTGCAGTATATTATACTGAGCAATAAAAGAACTTGGAATTTCACATACATCCTTTCTATATGTGTCAGGAGATACTTTGAAAATAAATCCAGACCGTTCAGGGATGATGTTTAAGAATTTTATGAGCAGAAATGATAAACCGTATAGCCAAAGCTTGGTGTGTGTATAGCTTTAAATCAAAAAGCCCATTACTTGTATGAGTCCATGTTCTGGAACAAACAGCAGAAGTACAGACAAGCACTGCAACAGCCAGCTAAGAGACAGGCAGACTTAGAAGCAGACTGGCAATGCAGCAGGTGACTATTGCAGCAATAGCAGAGGTCCTCGGGAACAGACTGGCAAGGCAGCAGACTGCTATGTAGCAGAGACATAGAACAGAGCAGTGTAGTGAAACAAGCAGACCAAAAGTCAGAGCAGGCTAGCAGCAGTCTTGAATGACTAGTGGGCAGAGTTAGAACACAAAGTAGCAAACCCATCTTGTATAAGTCTCTCTTATCCCAGTCTATCACTACGGCCATAGATTGACAGGAATAGCCAGTGTGGCCTTCCTTAGCCTAGCCCGAGGCCTACCAGAACAGGTACTCCTGATTGTGTGATTATTAAAAGAAAACGGACATCCAGTATAAAGTTCATTTTAAATCAAACTTCCCATTTCCCTGAGCTACTGCATTGGTGAATTTACCATTAATTATAAATGTTATAACAAGTATTGATATATCTAAAAAATTTCAGCGATGGCCAGTGCAGCTAATCCAGGTAACTCTCAGCTAACATGTGAAGTGCCTGGTGAAAACTATGTGAAAACCCCTTTTTTGATGAAAAAATATACAATTTTATAATAGTATTTATATAACACACATTCCTTTTATAGTTCTTCATTATCACAAAGCATGCCTATATCTTGCCTGCCTCTGCAGCATGATAATATACCTGCAAATGACTATACATTTCATTTGTTGCAGCACAAAAAAAAACATTTTTTCCTGTGTTTTCTCCAGGGATATGACCTGCCAAAGATAAAGGCTAAAATTGGCTATTATTGAATTCAAGAGAGTGTATACACCATTGGATGGAGCTTATAATGTTGCTCCATTTTGAAGCAGAGAGCTCCCAGGCTAATGTGTAACCTACCGATTTAAAGGCATACCCAAGTTTCATGGGTTATTACATTTTTGCATTTTTTAGGCAAAAAGCAGCACATTTCATAATTTATTTTTTTTATTAATAACTAAAAATCTTCCTCTAAGGATTATGTTGACACCCCCAGGGGTGTTTACACAGGCCTGCGATCCCCACCCAATCATCATGAAGCATTAGGTGACATATTTTAACCTATTATTTACCTGCTGCGTCTCCAAGTCAATGCTGGGATGTGACCCTGCCTCGCTGCTTCTTGTGTTTGCTGTGTGCTGGGCAGAGCTGCTGCTGTGTATGTTAGACTTGCAACTGTCACCAGAGATATAGAAAAAAAACATGAAGCAGTAGTTGGTGCGTGGAAAAGACAATTAGCAGGTGTGGTAAAAAAGTGTGAATGTGCTGCACAGAGAGACTCTTCTATGAAAAGGCATAGTACCTTCTAACATAGATAACATGGATATGACTACATATCCCAGGCTGCTTTGCAGCTCAAACGGAATGTTTCAACTAATCTCTGCTTGCTCCTGATTGGCCAAAACAAATTTTTAATTTTTATGCTAATTTAGCCAGGTTTGGAGGGGGTGTTAACCCTAATTTTCAGAAACTACAAGACATTTTGCTAACTTCTACTTAAGTGTTTAAATGTATATTTTGGTATTTTGTCATGCAAAACTTTTTTTCAGACACTATTAATTCTCCTCTATCAAATGCATCCATAATCCAGGAAACTTAGATATGCCTTAATAGCCCCATAGATTTAATAAGTTGGATGGTCTGTACCCTGGACACAACAAGGAGGACACAATGAGATAGCAGGGCTTTAAAAAGGTAAAACTGCACCAGTTTAAATGCTTATAAAATGCTGTATTTAAACAAATAAAACTGTTTACAGCTTAATTTTGATTGCTATGCAAAACACTGTCCATCAGTTCCGGGCCCACTTCACGCTGTGTTGCTTCATCATGAGTTATTGTTTTAAACTGTACATTTTTATTTTGCCTGCTACTCTTAAACAATATTTTAAGTCACAGTATAATGGAAAATATAGTCCTCTTTCATTCCAGTGCAGCAGAGCAAAACGTCCAATTTTAATTAACTATCGGCTTAAATTAGGCACCACTATTTTTAGTGGCATATATTTATTATGTAATGCCTAAATTGGTCTTGCAAAAAAATAAGTTTTTCTACTGTCAAGCAGAAACCATATATGAGATGGTAAGTACTGTTTTTGGGGAGCCTGAGTTGAATTTTTGTTCTTTAGTTCAACAAAGCATCAGTTTTTTTTTATTGTAATGTAGTGAGGTCATCTTCACCCTCCTTTAGTGTGACCATAACCTTCAATTATCACAAAAGTGCAGTACTATTAATCAGTTTTGAGAGTGCTTATTTTAAGTGTAACACAGGAATGGGGCCCTCAGCATCAGTCCACTTTCATTGACACACCTGTAAATTCCACTTACCTTGTCACAGTCCTTCACCACAATAAAAAAAAAAAAAAAAAAAAAATCAACATGCCTTATTACCTTTTTCCTACCTTATCTTCATATCATGGTTTCAACTTACCCTGTTCCTGATGGAGAAGTATTTGGTACAACAAAGGACCACTGTACAATTAAATACTATATATATTAAAACGAGTTTCTCATTTTTTTTTAGTGATTATGTCGAAAAACAAAATAACATGCTCGTTGACATGACCTATTCGACAAACATAGAATACAATTTTTTGGGTATCATGTAACAGTGCCTGGCAAAAAATATGCCATCTACTCACAGTGCCTCTCTTCCAAATGGGTGCCAGCAACAGTGGGAGCTGCCAAACAAGTCTTAAACCTATTGCTTTTTGTAAAACACAAAGTATTCTTTAATAACAAGATTTATGGAACATAAAGGATTCTAGAGAATCCCAGGCATCCTTTACCCAACGACAAAAAATGTCAGGTCTTTGAGAACATATCCACCTTGGACTTCAAGTGATGAAAGCTGGGAGGTCAAATCACCAGGTATAATGCACAAGTCAGTGTTATCCTTCATGATGGCAGATTTTATGGTCTCCTTCAGATGTGCTCTAAACATAACCCAAACTAAAGGCAACATCTTGTGCAGCAGACTACCTTGTCCGACGATCCTAAACATTTTCCAATCAAAAAAGTACTCCATCTTGCCTTTGTGTTGAGCTCTGACTAGGACACCTGATTTCACACCTTTGGGCAGAGTTTTTCATTTGCTAATAACCATTGGCTGCATTTTGTTCCATCAGCCATCTAGGCAAGGACAACTGTAAAATGGGTTTTCTCGTGACCAGTTGTTTTCACAAGAACAGTTTTCTCTCCTTTGGCATGGATTTCCAGGCAAATTAAATGTCATAGGCGTTTCATCCATATTGCCTATCTGTCCAAGCTTGTGATTGTGGCGTTTTTGTAATTAAAGAGCAAATCTGTGAAAGAATATCTGCTTTTGTTTCCAAATCTTTGGGTAGGTTCTGTGAAAGCTTTGTGTATTCTCACAGTGTAAACCCATTTATCTCCGTAAACCGTGTGCACCAACCTGCCGATGCTACAAAGGTGGCACTGATGCTGTACTCTCCAGACTTACATTCTCAATGGTTGAAGTCGGATGGATGTACGGGATACTGCATATCCATTATTTCTATGCTCCGTGACCCATTAAAATAAAGCTGACTGCAGTTCAGGATTTACGGATGCTAAATTTTAAAGATGCTTCCTAAGAAGATTGTTTTCTTTTGTCGCTCATTTTCATTTCCGTCAACTTAGCTGAAGATTTTATAGCAAACGAGAACAAACCAGGATAATCAAAACTGTATTTCTATAAGGATTTGTATACATCATATATATAGTTGTCAGTGTTGGTCACTTTTGCAATATTGGTCATGCAATGTTAAATAATTGCGTCCCTCGCAAAGCGGGGCACGCAGTTGCTGGGCTGCAATGAGCTCATCGCGAGGCCTGCAGGACTTTAAAACAGCCTAGACATGAGCACAGAAGGCGCTCATGTCAATGACCGCGATAGCCTCTGAAAAACGGAGCACTTTGCCGCTGATCGCGAGGCACGCAGTTTAGTAATTTAACTGCCAAAATAGTTTCAAGCAAGTAATTTGAAAGACCCCAAAAAAGCCAAATCATAAAAAAAAATTATAATAACACACTCACACACAGCACAGGGGTGCCAGGAAGTCTGTGAGTGGGGTTGCAAGCGAATTTTGAGCCATATTTGGCTTTTTTCGTCGATCGAAAATCAGCTAAGCGTAGAAAAAAATGGTGTCCGGAAAAACGTAGAAATTCTCAAACAGGATGAAAACGAGGACGAACAACGCCAGGCACGTGATGAGCACCGAAGGTACAGCATTCCCAGCCTTAACATTTTATTCCTGTCATTTTTGATGGGCAAGTAGCTAGTTCTACATATTATTAGGTGCATATCAATTGAACCCGTTCATGCAAATTATAATAGAACTTGATTGGCCATATAATTTGATTGACTTATAATATGTATGCGTAAGACCTCCATGTTTGTGGAAAATCTCTCCCATTCCCACCCGCTTCGTCAAGCATTTGTCAACACATGTCCAGCAGCAGCCTGTTGTAAATGCAGCACTCAGTGCACTGGTTGCAGCAGCAGCATAAGCAGAATGCACTCTAATAAAGACATGACAGTGAGGAGTCATCTGTGGCCCATGTTGGTTGTTCAGAGCAGTGTAAAGTTATATCAATGTTTGTTCTGACATCGGTAGGAATTCTACAGCGATCAAGTGCAGTATTAAAAGCGTTAAATGACTTCAATAAGTTAAATATTTTGTCCCAAAACTTTTTTTATTTAGATGTATCTCGAATATATTGCGCCCCTCCAATGGGAACATAAAACACTTGCAATAAACTCAATATACTTTGAAGAGGGGTCCCCAGGCACAGTTGGTAGGGCAAGAGGCTGCAGCAAGACGCAGGGCCCATAATTATACCCCAGAGGAGATAAGAGCCCTCCTCTATGCAATCTGTGCCAGGTACAGTATAAATCATGGAAGAAGGAAAGTGAGGCCTAGCAGAAAGGAACAGGTTTTGGAGTGAGGATTTGCTAACAGTAGTGTGAGGTCTGTTAAGCACAGGTATGATCATAGCCGGGCCAAAGTCAAAAAGAAAATGGAGCATGAGGCCAAAGCAGCCTGATCAACAGGTGAAGGTCTGGACTGCTGGACTGGTGGATTCGCACGAGGACCGCACCATGCAATATGAGTATCATATACACCATCATGCACACATGTACACCACACACACATGTATAACGCATATAAAATATAAATGCTGCACAAATATGAAAGGAATATGTAAGCTCCCGGGTTCTGACTAGGGATAGCTATATAAACAACCATTATGCAAATCCAGCAAGCAAACACACCTATGTCAAAAGTGTGCTGAATAAAATGTGTCTCCAATACCTGCAGTTAAACCTGATTCTGATTAGCAGACACCAAATATATTCAGAGTGATTTAACATCTAATAGAGAGTACATGTATGGATGTGCCCACTGCAACATATTCAGATAAAGACTCTGTAGGACTGCATGTGCAGTGTCATGTACTAGCCTATCCTGGAACATGTCTCATCAACAGGTTATCAACTATTGCTGAGAAATGGTCAGAGATTGGTCAGTCACACACTGCACAGCAGATTCAGCAGAGCATGTGCACTCATGAGCAGCGGACGGCAGTAGGATTACATAGTTTGATATGAGCCTTAATCTTCAAAGCTCCTTTTAGAGAGCAATGATCATCTGTGTAATACAATCACTACAGCCAATTATGTCTGAAGTGACCCTGATGTCAGGTGTACAGAAACACACAGCAATCAATTGTTCATATAATAATATTAACTCATACACTATTGGTCACTCTTTTCAGTACCCAGGAGGACCAGGCCTACAACAGAACCATAGGCGTGGTGTTGCCTCCGCCTGAGGTGGACCCTGATTATAGAATAACATGAAACCCTGTACTGTAAATACAGTATTTGCTAGATTTTTATCCTTTTTTTTCCAGATTTTCAACATCATTTTTGATATTTTTGTATTTTTTTTCCCAGAACACATTGTATGTGTGAAATTGATTTATATTACATAGTACAGGCGTTATTGCATCTGTTTAATTGAGCAAATGAAGACAGTATTTAAGTGCTATGTACATTACTGGTTACCTCTATTAAATGGAGTGATGTATGATGTATGAAATTTGTATTGCCCACCATATTATAAATGATTGCTGTGGTGAACTACCTTCTCATAAAGTCCACAACACAGGCTGAGATCCCACTCCATGCTGATGATAGCCAGTAAGCTTGAAACAGCTATACATGGATAGGATACTCAGCCTGTGTTTAATCCAACCTTGGCTTTGCATTAAAGCTGTGTAATACAGCAAGCATAAGCTTAAAGGAAGCCATGTTTGATAATGGCTAAGGATTAAAGAGCGAGGCATTTGTGATCACGTTTGCGTATCCCAGTTCAACTTCACAGAGTGCAATATAATAACTGTTTCTCAGAATTCTGAGCTGGAAGCAGGTTTTTAAACTTGTTTTAGACATTCAAATGTGAACGCAGATGTACTATTTATTTACTATATATATATATATATATTATAAATGATTGTTGTGGTGAACTACCTATTCATAATTTCCACAACACAGGCTGAGATCCCGCTCCATGCTGATGATAGCCAGTAAGCTTGAAACAGCTGTACATAGATTGGATACTCAGCCTGTGTTTATTCCAACCTTGGCTTTGCATTAAAGCTGTGTAATACAGCATGCATAAGCTTAAAGGAAGCCATGATTGATAATGGCTACGGAGTGAAGAGCGAGGCATTTGTGGCCATATTTGTGTGTCCCAGCTCAACTTCCCAGAATGCAGTGTGATAACTGTTTTTCTCAGAACACTGAGCTGGAAGCAGATTTTTTAACTTGCTTTAGAGATACAAATGTGAACACAGATGTACTTTTTATTTACTGTACTACTGTACGGTGGAGGGCTTCTATCGCTCTTTTGCCCACCATATTATAAATGATTGTTGTGGTGAACTACCTACTCATAATTTCCACAACACAGGCTGAGATTCCGCTCCATGCTGATGATAGCCAGTAAGCTTGAAACAGCTGTACATGGATTGGATACTCAGCCTGTCTTTATTCCAACCTTGGCTTTGCATTAAAGCTGTGTAATACAGCATACATAAGCTTAAAGGAAGCCATGATTGATAATGGCTACGGAGTGAAGAGCGAGGCATTTGTGGCCATATTTGTGTGTCCCAGCTCAACTTCCGAGAAAAACAGTTATCACACTGCATTCTGGGAACACTGAGCTGGAAGCAGATTTTTTAACTTGCTTTAGAGATACAAATGTGAACACAGATGTACTTTTTATTTACTATATATATATATATATATATATATATATATATATATATATATATATATATATATATATATATATATACACTGCTCAGAAAATAAAGGGAACACTTAAACAACACAATGTAACTCCAAGTCAATCACACTTCTGTAAAATCAAACTGTCCACTTAGGAAGCAACACTGAGTGACAATCAATTTCACATGCTGTTGTGCAAATGGGATAGACAACAGGTGGAAATTATGGGCAATTAGCAAGACACCCCCAATAAAGGAGTGATTTTGCAGGTGGTGACCACAGACCACTTCTCAGTTCCTATGCTTTCTGGCTGATGTTTTGGTCACTTTTTAATGCTGGTGGTGCTTTCACTCTAGTGGTAGCATGAGACTACAACCCACACAAGTGGCTCAGGTAGTGCAGCTCATCCAGGATAGCACATCAATGCGAGCTGTGGCAAGAAGGTTTGCTGTGTCTGTCAGTGTAGTGTCCAGAGCATGGAGGCGCTACCAGGAGACAGGCCAGTACATCAGGAGATGTGGGGGAGGCCGTATGAGGGCAACAACCGAGCATCAGGACCGCTACCTCCGCCTTTGTGCAAGGAGGAACAGCACTGCCAGAGCCCTGCAAAATGACCTCCAGCAGGTCACAAATGTGCATGTGTCTGCTCAAACTGTCAGAAACAGACTCCATGAGGGTGGTATGAGGGCCCGACATCCACCAGTGGGGGTTGTGCTTACAGCCCAACACCGTGCAGTATGTTTGGCATTTGCCAGAGAACACCAAGATTGGCAAATTTGCCACCGGCGCCCTGTGCTCTTCACGGATGAAAGCAGGTTCACACTGAGCACATGTGACAGACGTGACAGGGTCTGGCGACGCTGTGGAGAACGTTCTGCTGCCTGCAACATAATCCAGCTTGACCAGTTTGGCTGTGGATCAGTAATGGTGTGGGGTGGCATTTCTTTGGGGGGGCCACACAGCCTTCCATGTGCTCGCCAGACGTAGCCTGACTGCCAATAGGTACCGAGATGAGATCCTCAGACCCCTTGTGAGACCATATGCTAGTGTGGTTGGCCCTGGGTTCCTCCTAATGCAAGAGAATGCTAGACCTCATGTGGCTGGAGTGTATCAGCAGTTCCTGCAAGACAAAGGCATTGATGCTATGGACTGGCCTGCCCGTTCCCCAGACTTGAATCCAATTGAGCACATCTGGGACATCATGTCTCGCTCCATCCACCAACATCACGTTGCACCACAGACTGTCCAGAAGTTGGCAGATGCTTTAGTCCAGGTCTTGGGAGGAGATCCCTCAGGAGACCATCCGCCACCACATCAGGAGCATGCCCAGGCGTTGTAGGGAGGTCATACAGGCACGTGGAGGCCACACACACTACTGAGCCTCATGTTGACTTGTTTTAAGGACATTACATCAAAGTTGGATCAGCCTGTAGTGTGTTTTTGCACTTTCATAATGGGGGTGATTCCAAATCCAGACCTCCATGGGTTGAAAAATGTGATTTCCATTTTTATTTTTGTGTGATTTTGTTGTCAGCACATTCAACTATGTAAAGAACAAAGTATTTCATAAGAATATTTAATTCATTCAGATCTAGGATGTGTTATTTTAGTGTTCCCTTTATTTTTTTGAGCAGTGTATATTCATATCAGAATCCATTGTGAAGAGAGGATTCATTTATATATATATATATATATATATATATATATATTTATATATATATATATATATGGAATAAGATATCTGGAGGATATATAGTAAAGAATATGGCTGTCCTGATCATGTACAATTAATGAAATGTGTATATATGCTCCTAATAAAAGGGGAGGAAACTAAAGTTTGTGTATACTACTGATGGAGGGGGAGGAGATCTGTCTAGAAGATATATGTATATGTCAGCATTCTAAAGGAGATGTTAATGAATTGGAATTTATGATGCCTGGCATATGAAACACTGAAATGACTGTATTAGCCAGTTAAACAAACCCCATAAGAGCCAGTTTAAATATTACAGAATGTTATCAGTTCAAGTTTAAACATTCACCCATTGAACCTGTTATGAAGTTTCTACAGCAATAAAAGCTGAGCCTGTGTTTATATTTTTAAATACTGCATCTGAGTAAGGGTATTTTAGAGACATCAGCTGTCTTGGTAAAAACAACCCGAAAGATCTGCTGGGTTGGTTTGGCCACAACAGCCTTATCAAGCCCGACCAAAGAAGCAGATTGTAACAGTTGTTTAATAGTCAGTGCATTAGAGCAGCTGTTGTGGTCCCTGTGTGCTTCCAGATTGGTATTAACCTCTTTCGCAGCGTGGTGTATGTTCCTGTGGCACTTGATATATGTCTTATATATATATACAGTGGATATAAAAAGTCTACAAATCCCCTGTTAAAATGTCAGGTTTCTGTGCTGTAAAAAAAAGGAGACAAAGATAAATCATTTCAGAACTTTTTCCACCTTTAATGTGACCTATAAACTGTACAACTCAATTGAAAAACAAACTGAAATAGTTTAGGAAAAAATATAATAATAAAATAATATGGTTGCGTAAGTATGCACTCCCTTAAACTAATACTTTGTTGAAGCACCTTTTGATTTTATTACAGCACTCAGTCTTTTTGGGTATGAGTCTATCAGCATGGTACATTTTGACTTGGCAAGATTTGCCCACTCTTCTTTGCAAAAACACTCCAAATCTGTCAGATTGCGAGGGCATCTCCTGTGCACAGCCCTCTTCAGATCACCCCACAAATTTTCAATCGGATTCAGGTCTGGGCAATTCCAAAACTTTAATCTTCTTCTGGTGAAGCCATTCCTTTGTTGATTTGGATGTATGCTTTGGGTCGTTGTCATGCTGAAAGATGAAGTTCCTCTTCATGTTCAGCTTTCTAGCAGAAGCCTCAAGGTTTTGTGCCAATATTGACTGGTATTTGGAACGGTTCATAATTCCCTCTATCTTAACTAAGGACCCAGTTCCAGCTGAAGAAAAACAGCCCCAAAGCATAATGCTGCCACCACCATGCTTCACTGTGGTATGGTGTTCTTTTGGTGATGTGCAGTGTTGTTTTTGCGCCTAACATATCTTTTGGAATTATGGCCAAAAAGTTCAACCTTGGTTTCATCAGACCATAACACCTCTTCCCACATGCTTTTGGGAGACTTCAGATGTGTTTTTGCAAAATGTAGCCTGGCTTGGATGTTTTTCTTTGCAAGAAAATGCTTACGTCTTGCCACTCTACCCCATAGCCCAGACATATGAAGAATACAGGAGATTGTTGTCACATGTACCACACAGCCAGTGCTTGCCAGATATTCCTGCAGCTCCTTTAATGTTGCTGTAGGCCTCTTGGTAGCCTCCCAGACCAGTTTTCTTCTTGTCTTTTCATCAATTTTGGAGGGAGCTCCAGTTCTTGGTAATGTCACTGTTGTGCCATATTTTCTCCACTTGATGATGAAGTTCCACTGTGTTCCATGGTATATCTAATGCATTGGAAATTATTTTGTACCCTTCTCCTGACTGATACCTTTTAACAATGAGATCCCTCTGATGCTTTGGAAGCTCTCTGTGGACCATGGCTTTTGCTGTGGGATGCGACTAAGAAAGACCAACTAGAGCAGCTGAACTTTATTTTGGATTAGAGGCACTTTAAATGATGGCAGGTGTATGCTGACTCCTATTTAACACGATTTGGAATGTTATTGCTTAATTCTGAACACAGCTACATCCCCAGTTATAAGAGGGTGTGCAGACTTATGCAACCACATTATTTTTCTTTCTTTTTTTTCTTCCCTCCACCTAAAAGATTTCAGTTTGTTTTTCAATTGAGTTGTACAGTTTATAGGTCACATTAAAGCTGGAAAAAGTTCTGAAATTATTTATCATTGTCTCAGTTTTTTACAGCACAGAAACCTGACATTTTAACAGGGGTGTGTAGACTTTTTATATCCACTGTATATATCATACATAAACCTACAATGATATTTGCATCTGAAACTTACATTCCACAAATCTCAATAATTTTATTGATAAAATAAGAAATTCAATAACAGGATCTCTGTTTTTAACTTGTTCCGTCTCCTAAAAATAAAGAAAAAAAGTACTGATATAGATTGCATAAACTGAGTTAACAAGAGAAAAACAGAAAAGCAACCACAAGCATTTGTCAGTTCTTTATTTCATCCCAAAGACAAGCACATTTACAGCGTTACATGAAACAAGTGAATGCACACTTTAGAAAACTGTAACCATATATATAATACTGGCCAAATTAAATACATACAAAGTGTACAATGCTTGGCAAGTAGAAAGGCATTAAACAAAAAGTGTTATACTATACAATATCTTTACAAATGCAAAAGATAACAAAAATGTAGTTGCATTTTGTGTGGACTAACTGATTATACAACAACAATAATGTAACGAACTATGCAATTAAAAAATGTTTTACTTTAAAGAGGATTCAAGTCAACTCTTTTTTTTTTTTACAACTCTTTTACAGTAATAAAGGCTGAAGGTCAACTTGTACAACGAAAAGATTACAGGCTGGATTTACTAAGCAGCAGTCTGGACAGCTATGGTGATCATAATATGTTACAAAAATGGAAGACAATGTATAAATCAAACCCGACAAAGTAAATTAAAAGAACACCTACCACATAACTTCTAGAACAGTGTTTTACAACTCCAGTATGAACTGACCACTAACAGTCCATAATTAAAAGATAGTCCTGTTAAAGCAGAGTTGAATAATCAAAATCACTATGGAATGACCTAACCCACCTGTGCTCAAATAAGTATATACTTAAAATCTGTTAGTGGAACCTGGAGATTGGGAGTTGAAAAACATTGGGCCATATTCTATTAGAAGCCGGTGAGTGATACTAAACTGTAATTTTGGCTGCAGATGTTTTTTTCCCTCTAAATATCTACAGTCAGGTCCATAAATATTGGGACATTGACACAATTCTAATCTTTTTGGCCCTATACACCACCACAATGGATTTGAAATGAAACGAACAAGATGTGCTTTAACTGCAGACTTTCAGCTTTAATTTGAGGGTATTTACATCCAAATCAGGTGAACGGTGTAGGAATTACAACAGTTTGTATATGTTAAGAATGATTTTATTTTAGAATCTGGCCAATAGAATAGGGCCCTTTGGTAAGTGAGGCAGTCACAAAACAATTGTGCTCTAGAAGATTCACATGGACATATATAGAGCTATGGTGTCTTTATAGCATAAATACAGGATACCTACAACTATCTTCTGAAAGATATTATACATTGTAAAAAAACAACAACATAAAAACAAAACAGAAAACGGTTAATCCTATGATTTATAAGCTATGTGCTGTATGATCACTGTTATACATATATTAAGAACATTTTTGATTTATTGAATACAATATTTTTTGCCCATTATTTTATATATAATATACAACTAATGTAAAATAGTTTATATTATTATTTACATGAAGCTTAGTATACATTTAAATATAATAAAATACTCAACTGTAAACAATTATGTATATATTTTCATTTATTATTGATATTTTTTTTTAACAATGCAATTCTTTATTCTATTCAGGGCAGAAAGCCTCCATTAAAATTTCTAGAGGTAACAATTTGGCTTAAGAATAAACATACAAGAGCATGTCTATTGTCCTCTATTCCTTCTGAAATCCTAATATGAATGCTGAGAACTCAAAGCCATTTTGTAACTCGAGATAAGACGACAGACTGCTGGTTAGCAAATCTCCTCTGAAATCCCTTGTTCTACCATTCTACATACATTTTATCAGAATATAGATATATTCTATTCAAGTCTAAAGATGTTATTAATGTTTACTGAAGTTTCAGCATAGCTCAACTACAATTCTGAAATGCCTCCAAAAACCATAGATAATGCAAACTAATTATGCTTTTTACAAACCAAAAACAAGACTCTTGGAAAGAGCGAAGCACAGCCGTACTCATAATTTCTAAAGATTTAACAATCCTTTGTAGTTGAATCCAGTTTAAACATTAGCTTGACTCATGCAAATTAAGACAACAGTAATTCTTTCTGAGCTTTGATGAATATTAACATAAAATGATGCTCTTGCACACTTCAAAAGATGGCCAACTGAGATCATTTTTAAATAATAAACCGATTTATAGCAGGGATATCTATTGCTTTCTTACCTAAAATATATATTAGATATAAAGTGCTCTAAATTGTATTTTATAGGTTGTTCTTATTTTATAATTATTTTTGTTAAAAAGATCACAAGATGCAAGTGAGTTGTGACAGCATTCAGGAGGGACTGCATAAACATTTTTGATACAGTGTTCAAATATTTAAAAAAAGTGCTATCACTGTAAACTTTGTGCTAGCGTGGCGATGGCATAGCAGTATTGTTTTGTTACTCATGCATTTCTTGACTTTTGCAATCTGTTTTTAGGTTGGGGTTTTACCATTCTATGAGCCTCATTCAATTGCGAGTTGGCCAATTGAATAGGGCTCTATATAAGCACATAACATATTTTTTATACAGAACTTTTTAGTTAGTGATCTTATATCCAAAATCAAGGTCTTCACTAACTAAAAACTTCGGTCAAAAAATATGTTATGTGATTATATAGAGCCCTCTTCAATTGGCAAAATTCCAATTAAATGAGGACCTATATGTTTAGGCATTTGAAGGACTATCATACATATTTAATATACAGACTGCCATCTTTAAACATTAATATTAAGATGGTCACTGGGCCATATATTCTCTTAAGTAAAGTAGAAGTTAAAGTTGGCTGATCCTTAGTAATATTTGTGTAAATCTAACTCATGGTAATAAAAATACAGTCTACGCCTCATTATCTCAAAATAAAACCTAAATAAATAAAACTGTAAATGAACAATAGAAGAGTGCTAAAGTATAGGGTCTGTAAATAAAGCTTTGTAGAATATAGCTCATGGCGGAAGTTGTTTGGGAAAAGTTGCCCTATCCAAATGTGGAAGTATATAGTAAGTTTTTTAATTAATACAGTGCACACACATAACATGTAAAAATGGCCAATTGCACACAAATTTATATTGAGCTATTATATTTGAGTATTTGTTACATTCTGTTTAATTTAATTGGTAGAAATTACTCCAACCTAAATATTTGGTATGCATAACGAAGACTGTCCAAACATATTTAAGTGGGTAATAAAACACAATTAAATTATTTTTCTTTAAAGTAAACATTTTTCACTGAGTGATATGAAAGAATGCTGCTGGAAGCTATAATTAGGTACAAAATAAGTTATCTAAATTCCACATCCCTGTCTGAATTTGTTTTACAGTGTTAATTTTAAACTAAATAAACAAATTCCTATCCTTTTCCATGCTATTAAAATATTTAATAAAAGTATTATGTATGAAGCTGTGAACATTACTTTATGTATAAATCATAGACTTTGGACAAAACAAATAATGTTATATATTAGCTGGATTACCCCATAATAAAATATCAATTCCTAAAAATATAACACTTGTAATAATTATGATGAATAATGACTAAAATATTAGCTATATATAGAGGGCTGGTCCCTAAGACAATGCTTCAATTTTGCTTTCGGCTTGAAAACATTTGTTAAAAGTGTAATGCTTATTTACTCCCTCCATTGACAAAAAATGATCCCAGTCCTTAGTTCTATGTAGTTTGGTCCATGATGGTATATGTAGGTACATATGTGCACACACACGTAGGAAAATATGTTTATGACATAGGCAAATATATGACAGCCTGCCAATTTTGTCTAAAATCCAACATAGAGATACAATTACTGTACAAACCAAAGCTTTTATACCTTTTGAATGAGAAATGGCACAATAAGTAAAAAGTAAAAATCTACTGATTGTTAAAAGTGTGGGTTTAAATGAAAGATGAACAAATCATGAATAGAAGTACCTGTAAGTGGACTTTTATTTGGTTTAGAAACATTAATATTTGTACTTTTAGAATCAGAAGCCAAACATTTTGCTGTTAATTATAACAGAGTGGAAGTTTCTAAGAGACTGGGACATTTTTTTTTTAATGTACAATTTATCTTGGGACATAGCTCCCCCCTTAGTTATTCTCAAAATTGTTTTAACTTTATAATCAGGAACTTTATAAGACCATGTGTAATTTTTAATATGGAAGTAAAAGCTTAAACTCTGCAGACCTATGACTTTGCTGCTGCATAATAAGTTCACTTACTAGAGTTGTTTTTCATGCTTAATGTTTGCTTATGAAAAAAATAAATAATTTAATAAGATAAAAATGTAGGTTCTTGTAAGTGGGTGTGCAAGGAATTGATTAAAAATATCTAGCATGCACTATGCATAACAACATTAACTTGTAGAGTACTGGACAATTTAAGAAATAAAATCACCTGTCTTCAAACCACTTTCTTAATTTACCAATGCAACCACCAAGTTGTTTACTAGAACAGCTTCTGTAAAGTTGTTTCTTTAATTAAATATGAAACTGGATAAAAACAATCATTATCTTTGGAGCCATATATGGAGTGATTTACTGCAAGACTGGGCCCCTGTAAACTTCTTACAAATACTGTACAGGCGCACTTGTTGCTGGTGAATTGTAAAACCCAAATATACCAACAGGGCAGCATAGCTAAGTTTCGCAGTTTCAAGTTCCTAATTAAGTTTATGGTTGGATTACTATTCTCAGTTACTATTATGAACACATATTTTAGTCCACTCCATAAACACATAAAAAGCCTGTGTTGACAGCAAGTTTTACTTCCAATAGTTCATCTTCAACCACTATTGCCCATCTTTAGCATGCAATTAAACCAGATCTTCCTTACCGCAGAAAAGGGTTTGGTTTGTGCAAGCTGAAATCGGGGACAATCTCTGGCTCACAGAATAGGGACCTCAATGTGAAAACATAAAATGAACAATAGTTTATAATATTATCCTGGTTGTGCATACTTATCCTGGGGGTAACTAGCAATTTTGCATTCAAGTGTTCATTTCACAGTACCTCACACACTTTAGTGAGTAGCCACGCCAGATAAATGACCATGTCCCAGTGCATGCTCAGCATAATGTAACAGATGTTGTCTTTTGGAAATTATTTAAAAAAAATGCTTAATACATCTGGATTAATGAATATGTACAAATGGTCGTGGAGCAGCTTATGGAAGCATTCAGTAAATTCTATGTTTCAACTTTGCCGTAGGTTCCTTCAGGAGGCCTGTACTGTTTGGGGAAAGCCTTCAGCTGCAGGCTGTTAAAAGCGTATTTTCGACATCCCACATTCTTCATGGTATTTTCTCGTCGACATCCCTCACTAAAGAAAAAAAAAAGAAAAGAAAAGAAAAACAAGCACAAAAGAAAAGTAATTGCAGAACAAGAAGTAAAACAAAAAAACAAAACAAAAAAAACAACAAAAAGCTATGAAGGTCAAACGTCAGAAATAGCAGGTGAGAACATATCACTAAATAAGGAGGTAAAAGCATGATAATGAACACGTGGTTTGGGCAGTGTAGCATTCCCAGCAGCAGCATTTGCGGTGGAATAAAGTCTTTACAGGACACTTTGTATTTTTAGACTTTACTGTTAAGAATAATCAGCCAGTTACATTCGTATTTATAGGAACTGCAATGAACAACAGAAAAAAATATTACGTTTGATAAGGGAGCAAAACTTACAAACTCTAAAAACAATAGCAAGCAGAAAAGGAGAACATACTAAACATACTCTAGAAAAAGCGAACACAAACTGATAAAATGACCTGTTGACTTGCTTTATATAGGGCAGCCATGCAAAATGTGGCAGAGCAGGCCGTTGACTTAGCGTGTGAAAAATTATAACAAATTTAAACTAAAAAAATAAGGTTTGAGAGTTTCCATCAAGGTTTTGGCACACAATGCACATTTTTGGTCTCATGCACGATCTAGATTTCTCACTATATCCTAACTTGTTTCAAAGATTAACTGCACACATATAACAAAACAACAAAAGAAAGGAAATTCTCAGGAATGCTTTTGGTAACGGACTACATCTTCTACATCTGTTGTAATGATAACATTCACACCTTTGGGTACAGGTCTTCAACTAAGATATGTGAAGGACCATTTTTTATCCCAGAACATATATAAGAATGGGTTTAAATATTTGATCTTAAAAACAATTAAACAGATCAGAGATTTTTGAATGAGCAGTGTTCAATTTACACGTAAATCTAAAGATTTTAGATGACATGTCCAGTAACCCAACATATGACACTATCTGAATAAGTTTGGTACAGATTAAATCAAAAATATAAAAAATTATAGTTGCATTTTTTGTTAGAAAGAAAAATTATTACACGAATGAAGCCAAGAAACATATGTTAAAAAGTGAAATAAAAAGAAGCAAATAATAAAAAGCAGATACATCTTATGAATGATGTCAGCAAATATCTAGATAGATTCACTAAAATGTGATCAATAGTGTTCCTTGTTGACAACTCACTTTAAAAATAAACTGCACATCACATTGTAGTGAATGCACCTACAGAGAACATGGAGTGCGGAAAAATAAAGGAGAGATTGGAGAAAGAGCAAATTCAAGTTCCAAGAGCCAGAAAGAGATTACATTATGGTTGTGTTACAAATGTTAAAAACTGGGACAGACTAAGGTTCCTCCTTTCTCCCAAAACATATGATTTTCCTAAAATGTGTCCTTTTTGTTCCTAAATGACAAAACAAAGCAAGTGTAAACCTATTTAAGACTATATTTAAATTTAAGTCTCTCATTACCAAGTATTATTATTATATATTGTATATAAAAATAAATATTACAGAGCACAGAGAAGTTTTTTTTTTTTTTTTATGTTGAATAAAGTTATAACCTTAACGAATGTCAGGGTGTCAGCCTAGTTTGGAGCCTTTAAGCCCATAGCTAAATTGTTTATTAACGGATAAGTTAAATGTAAACTTTATAGGAACATTTGGCTGGTTATATTATATAGATTACTGTTACCGTGGCATATGACACCAATATGGAAGTTCAGCACACAGCATGCTGTAAATATTGGGTTTTCAGGCAGTTATGTGCAAAAGGCACTTTAATTTTAGGTACAACTACTTGATACATACTCTTGATGGTTCATCATTCTTAAAGTTATTTCAAATGTATTCTTTGTTGAAAGAGCCCGCAGTGCACCTCAAACACTACTGGTTCTCATAGCAGTGGAAAATTGTAAAAAAAAAAAAGTACATCCTAAAGGATGGAAGTGCTGTATCATGTGTCAGTCTTCTAAAAAGATAAGGAAGCACAATAGGGCAGCAGATCAAACATTTTTAACATTCTCGAACTGCTTCTACGTATCATAAGCGACTTTGTTTTTAACATAAAAAAATATACATATAAATATAGCTTATAAAATATCATGCTTTCTTGACAATTCAAGCTTTTTTATACATATTTAGCAGTAGCTCTATGTGTACCATGAATGCAAATAAATAGTAACCATTGTGCTTTATGGACAAGGACTATGGCTTTGGTAAGAAATATGGTGGTTTTCCAATCTTGAGGAAATTATAACTGATACCATGCTGCTATTTGCACTATAGTCTCCTTAAAAATATGTCATGCTATCTGGAGACAATACAAAGAGATACAAAATCTACCAGGACACATTACATGTGGCATATAAGCTACATGGCTAATTGCATGTATGAGAGATACAGTGCAGCATAAAGGACATGAGGTAAGAAGGTGCTATGAGTAAACTGTATGTACAAGTATTAGATGCTCAGATTATACGTAGAACCACAATTCCACTGAGCACTCCGAACATTCGGAGAAGAGTTCACAAGTTCAAAATGGAAATGTAAAATTGTAAGGCATATAAGTAGGACACAGGTCGGTCATGACTGTGACTCATTGCTTTCCCCAATCCCCAAAGAGCTGTATATCCCCAGTCATATCTCGTTTGCCATCTCTTCATTTGCAGCGAAATCTGGCCACCAGGTATGCTATGCTGAGAAACAGCCATACTATCAGTAAGTTTGGGCTGAAAGCTAGTAAAGGAATAGAATAGAGAAGGCTAGGATCTAGCCTGAAATCACGGATAGGAACCAAGCCACTCAAGTTCTTCTGGGTGACTATTTCTCGCGTTCCAATGCTGTGAAGAGGATACAGTTTGAGGTGCAGCAAAACAAAAAAAGGGATCATGAGGAGAAAAAATTAAGAGGATACACATAATGAAAACAATACAAAAGGAGGAGAGGACAACAAAAGGCCACAGAGTAAAAGACAAAGGTGATAGAATCAAAAATAAAATTGGCAAATCATTGGAGAGAGGAGAGAGAACAAAAAAGAGAAGCATAAGAAGAAAGCATTGTAGTATTTGAAGAAAAAAAAGAAAACAAAAAAATGGGTGTTTTTTCAGGTTTGCTCTTAGGTTGGACAGCCAATAGTCCATGCTGCCATGCATCATCATGCTACAAAGCAATGGCTGAAAAGCAAGGAGTATGAACAACCACTGAACAGTTTGACCCTTTCTTTATCACAGAACCTATTAATAGCTACAGCTCAAAAATATTTTTGTGTTCATAATATAAAGTTCAGGCTTTTAACTATACGGAATAAAATGTTCTTTTTCATATTACTCTAGGGTAGGAGTACTAATTATAAATTTGTTCCTTCTTCATTCTGCTTTATTTTGCTTTAATAAAAGCTGCTGTAAGTAGGTTAAATAAGCCATCTACAAAAAATGGGCTTATTTAACCTACTCATTTATACTGTATATTCAGTCTGCAAAATAGGGGGTACTGGAAAAGATGGACAGTGAAAAAGAGTAATTTGCTAATTATCAGACTTAATAAATTGGGGCTACGTTTTAAAACATAGCCTGTAACTATAATCTTAGGGCTATTTGCGTGCCAAGATGCCCTGTAGAGTTACTCGCAGCGGACTTGCGTGTTAACATGCAGGACGGCCCAGAGAATAGGCTATGTGCTGAGCAATGTTGAACTTTGCGCACGTAAATGCTTTGATCTGTCATGCCCTTGACCGCTAATTGTTTAATTCAGCTATTAAATTGCAAGGGTCACTAAGCACGTAACACGCAAATGGAGCATAAAGGCTAACATATGCTTTAGAGCAGGGGTCACCAAACTCGGTCCTGGAGGGCCACACCCAGGCCTGGATTTGAGGATTTCCTTTCTGTGCACAGGTGAGTCAATCAGGATGACTGAAGAAGCAATAGTCTCACCTGTTTGCAGCAAGGATATCCACAAATCCAGGCCTGGGTGCGGCCCTCCAGGACCAAGTTTGGTGACCCCTGCTTTAGAGCACCTGCAAGGGGGGGTAAAGTACAATACGTAGCCCTTCTTAATCAAATCAAAACACTTTACTGTACTTTTATTAACAGGGAAAGTGATGTTAGGTCTTAGAATTAATAGCACAACATCGGCCCTGAAAAATACTTTATTTCATGTTTATATTTTGTTTTATATGGATCCCTGCAATCAATGTGTTCCAACATATACTGTAACGTGCATGTAATAGATTATCATATTTACTGCTTTATTAATATTGCATTATATCTGGCCTGTGGGTCCGATCGCAAACTTTATTTGAAGCACGTAGGACTTCGAAATCTACCCTCCCCTTTTTCAGTGACGCTTACAATCTCTTTTTCCATTGGCTCCATCTAAACCCCTTAACTACGTAATTGTTTGCGTTCGAACACGCAAGTCAGACGGCCACGAACTGGTTTACGAAATAGTGACTCTAGCTCGTAAGTCGCTGCTCTTTCTAATTTAATAGCATTGTAACTTTGCCATATTTGAAGCATGCAGCCCTTACACGTTGGACTTACGAGGCTGGAATTTAATATGGCCCTATATTCCAAGTGGTAAAAGAGAAAGAATAAAACCATTAATTGTAATTGTTGCAGACACTCAATGTGACAATCTTGTATTTTGTTTTGTGTTTAGATACACTAAGTTCTTTGCTTCATCAACAATTTTAATGTCCCAAAGAACAACAAGCACTTATAAGTAATATGTTTTAATATCCTAATGTATCAACATATTATAATGGTCATTAGTTTGGATGGAGCTTACACAAATATTAGATGTTATGAACTACTGTATTTGGGTACTTCTAAAAAGATCCCCCTTCCTACAAAATAAACTAGAATTTCAACTGAAAAATCAATATAAGGATTACTTTTATGTTCTACCAGGCAATTGTTCCTTTTTTTTTTTTTACTACAAAAAGGAAGAAAATATTATATAAATGAAGTACATAAAAAAAGCCCAACCTTTTTATTTTCCAGAAAAAAAATTAGTTTCCCTTAAATGTAAACAATCAGCATAAAATACAACCTTACAGGCAGAGAATGAACAAAGTATATTTTAGCTATGTGTATGTCTACAATCCATGGTATTAGAAAGGAAAATAAAGGAAATATCTGCGTTGAAGGCAATAGGGGAGTCATCCTATACCCCCGTACGTTTTTTTATCTATTAATCAAGAAATACAAAAGAAAGGGTCAATTGATTGGAATGGGATAAGAGGAGTATATATAATCTGTAGGGAGAAAAGGTACAAGGCAGTGAATGGGACTCAACAATATTGCTGAAACACATAGAAGGACAGGCTGCAGACTGGCTCATTATCCTTTCTTTTAGTAAATGATGTAACTATGTGTGAGTGTAGTGCAGTGCATGACACACTGAAATATGTAAATTACTATATTTTCTGAAAGTTTTTATTCCACTGTAAAATTTTCTGCTGCTTACAGACACAAACCATGGATATAATGACGCCATATTGACAAGGTGTGAGGATGAAGCAGGGCAGGTAAATCATGACAAACATTCATATAGCAGGGGTGACCCAACAAGAGAGGACTGGGATGCCTCTAAAGTGTACAAGTAGAGAACCAGCTCAAACTGCAGATGTGTTCCTCCTTCAAGGCAAGGATACCCTATAATAATATATATATATAATTGTTTCTGTTGCTAAAACTACTTAAAAGAAAACTTCCAACACTCTGAAATAACGATACTAAGTATTAGACAATTTTAAATAATACAACAATATTTACATAGTATGCAAACTGTGTCAAATCTGTCAAGTTTAGCCTGCTCACTCAGTGTTATCCAAATGGTTTATAAAATTATTATCCACTATAACTTCTAAATGGTGGTGATGTCACAGCTAGAATGTACATGAGCGTGTGTGGTCATATTAAGATCATGGTTCCCAACAAAACTTCTAAGACTAAATGAAGCTTTTCGGCACGCTTAGCAACCACCTGTGAAAAATTCTGATTTGTTGTCATCAGCCAATCACACCAGAGGGAAATACATATTTCTCCATAGTGCTTCATAACGTGGCTAGTGCATTGCTACAACAGTCAAATTAGATTCTGTCCATAGGAAATCATATTGTTTCAAAAAACTTTGCTGATGCATAAAAAGTAAATTTAACTTTTGAGCTGCTCCTTTTGCATGCTAACAAAAGCCTGCTATTTCATATTCATGCCAAATATAGGAGTTCCATTTCCTTTATAAAAGATTCTGATGTTTAGGATGGATATTATCAGAGACGTTGGAAGTTTACCATTTTGGGTTTGTAACCAACTATAAAGCAAATAATAGATACACTATTTAATTCTAGTTTACATGATCCACCATTGTTATAGTTATTATAAAGAACATTTGGGTGTTCATTTTTAAGAATAGAAATTACCTAATTTTGCAGGAAAAGCCACATCTGTAGTTTACCTAGTTCCCAAACTGTGGGTCAAGGGAAGCTTCAATGAGCAGCAAGCGTTTATTTGCTTACCTGCGCATGCACTCCAATGCTTGTGTGAACACCTGTGGAGCCATTCCATACTCGTGTTGAAGGATCAGACATTGCTCCAGCGTTACAGACATGGCTGTACGGTCCTTGGCACTTTTACAGCTTGTAAATCGAACTCCATTTAGTCGTCGGCATATCTAAAAAACATTTAAAGTGGGTTACAGTTCTAAAAACAGTAAAAACAGATTGTGCAAACAAACCACTTAACCACACTCTTACTTCTGAACTTTATGTATTGCTTTTATGGTTCACATTTGTAGTCATGATGCATAAATAATACTATTTACAATACTGTAAAACTAGAAATACTATCAGTGCCACAAGACTGCTCCATCTATAAAAATAGGAATGATAACAGCGCTCCCTCCCATCCATAAAACTAGGTGTATAGCAGCAGGCTTACTGTAAATATATATACAATCAGTGACAAATCCAGTACTCAAATTATATAAAATAAATATGTATTAAACTACAAGTCTACACACCAACATTTGGCTCCAGACAACAGCCATTTTTCAGAGGGATATTTAGAGAACTCCCATTCCTAATTTCTTCTATTAATACAAGGATGTCATAGGCATGATACAGTTTGCTGGAAGTATAATTTATTATGTCTTTTTGTTAACATGGTTTAATTGAAAGGAGAGACAAGTAAACTGATCTGTTGGTCCGGAGAAATATAATATTTTGATAGTCAATGTGAAAGCAGTACAGTCACAGGCAACATATCGCAAAGTGTAAACAATTATGGTTACTTTTACATTTATATATTTTAATCACACTACACTAGTTGGGGAGTTCAAATAACGTTAACATATACAGACTGATATTTTTACATTTCCTGTGAAACTAGACTTACCAGATATGCTTTACATTTCCTATAAAACTAGCCCTACCAACAAATGCAAATATATTGCTAAACAAAAAAGGATGTTGAGGTATCACCTTTCTTTTTAATAAACTAAAATCAATTGCTAACATGCTTTCAGAAAGTAAAAAAATGAAAATCAACTACAGTGGATATAAAAAGTCTACACACCCCTGTTAAAATGTCAGGTTTCTGTGCTGTAAAAAAATGAGACAAAGATAAATCATTTTAGAACTTTTTACACCTTTAATGTGACCTATAAACTGTACAACTCAATTGAAAAACAAATTGAAATATTTTAGGTAGAGGGAAGAAAAAAATAAAAATAAAATAATATTGTTACATAAGTATGCACACCCTTAAACTAATACTTTGTTGAAGCACCTTTTGATTTTATTACAGCACTCAGTCTTTTTGGGGATGAGTCTATCCGCATGGCACATTTTGACTTGGCGAGATCTGCCCACTCTTCTTTGCAAAAATACTCCAAATCTGTCAGATTGCGAGGGCATCTCCTGTGCACAGCCCTCTTCAGATCACCCCACAGATTTTCAATCGGATTCAGTTCTGGGCTTTGGCTGGGCCATTCCAAAACTTTAATCTTCTTCTGGTGAAGCCATTCCTTTGTTGATTTGGATGTATGCTTTGGGTCGTTGTCATGCTGAAAGATGAAGTTCCTCTTCATGTTCAGCTTTCTAGCAGAAGCCTGAAGGTTTTGTGCCAATATTGACTGGTATTTGGAACTGTTCATAATTCCCTCTATCTGAACTAAGGCCCCAGTTCCAGCTGAAGAAAAACAGCCCCAAAGCATGATGCTGCCACCACCATGCTTCACTGTGGGTATGGTGTTCTTTTGGTGATGTGCAGTGTTGTTTTTGCGCCAAACATATCTTTTTGAATTATGGCCAAAAAGTTCAACCTTGGTTTCATCAGACCATAACAGCTTTCCCACATGCTTTTGGGCAACTTCAGATGTGTTTTTGCAAAATGTAGCCTGGCTTGGATGTTTTTCTTCGTAAGAAAAGGCTTTCGTCTTGCCACTCTACCCCATAGCCCAGACATATGAAAAATACGGGAGATTGTTGTCACATGTACCACACATCCAGTACTTGCCAGATATTCCTGCAGCTCCTTTAATGTTGCTGCAGGCCTCTTGTTAGCCTCCCAGACCAGTTTTCTTCTCGTCTTTTCATAAATTTTGGAGGGAGCTCCAGTTCTTGGTAATATCACTGTTGTGCCATATTTTCTCCACTTGATGATGACTGTCTTCACTGTGTTCCATGGTATATCTAATGCCTTGGAAATTATTTTGTACCCTTCTCCTGAGTGATACCTTTTAACAATGAGATCCCTCTGATGCTTTGGAAGCTCTCTGTGGACCATGGCTTTTGCTGTGGTATGCAACTAAGAACATTTCAGGAAAGACCAACTATAGCAGCTGAACTTTATTTGGGGTTAATCAGAGGCAGGTGTATGCTGACTCCTATTTAACACGATTTGGAATGTGATTGCTTAATTCTGAACACAGCTACATCCCCAGTTCTAAGAGGGTGTGTAGACTTATGCAACCACAATATTTTTCTTTTTTTTTTCTTCCCTCCACCTAAAAGATTTCAGTTTGTTTTTCAATTGAGTTGTACAGTTTATAGGTCACATTAAAGGTGGAAAAAGTTCTGAAATTATTTATCTTTGTCTCGTTTTTTTACAGCACAGAAACCTGACATTTTAACAGGGGTGTGTAGACTTTTTATATCCACTGTATATGCAGTCCTGGGCAATACCTTTAATATTGCACTTATGTGTTCAAATTTAAATTTCCAACACAAGTACTGGTTGTAGAAGATAAATAAACAAAGTACTGTAATTTTGGTTCTATGCTAAAAGTACAAAGAGCTATGCACTGTTACAATACACCTTACTTCAACCTTTTAATAGTGAGCCACAATATCTAGTGGTCTTCCAATGCATTATATGTGGCCCACCCACTAACCCAAACTAAAGACTGTTCTGTATGTACCTATTTCACATATGTATTTTGCAATACATTGACAGCAACTCAAGCTCTTGGTATAAAGCCTTCAACAAAAATGTTGATGGACAAGACTACCAACTTTAAGCAATATACTTTCACAGATATTGTACCTCTGCAGCTTGCCAAAGGATGTCAACATTTTTGTTTTTTCGTGCATGAACATTTTGTCCAAGGAACCTAAGCAGCTCAGGGAGACAGGTCTGACTGCGTGACCGGGGGAGACCTAAAAAAAATAAGATACAGTTAGTCACTCAATGTCTAGGCTAGATTCAAATTATATAGATTAAAATGCATCCCAGAATCACCATTTCCTCACAAAAATAGTGAATTACTTCATAATGTGTTGTTCTACATGGGTACACATTCAGGGAAAGCAACTCTAACTATTCTTTATCACCATATCTATAGCCAATGTGTTATATCTGAAGTACATATAGAAACCTCTCAAATCTATATGTTGAGCTTCAATTGTCTATTTCCCAATCCTGAAAAAGAAACATAACAGCTTCATCTTCACATCTGTATAACATTGGAAAAAGATATAGGCTGTTCTCACAAGTGAGGCAGCTTACACATTTATCAGTATAGTCCAATCATATAGAGACACTAAAGCACGTAGAATCATTAGATATCTTACATTTCTCACTTGCCATAGACAGCCAATTTAAAGGATCACTGTGGTCATAAGATTGAAATATACTCTTTTGGAGAAATGCACTTAAAAATAGGCAACATGTTATGGTGCTGTTGTGGAATCTACCTTTTTAGCTTCCAGTGACCTATTTCCTGAGGTAGGATATGTGATATCAATGTGGCAGTAATAACTCACTAGCAATAATGCAAAGTTCATTAGTTTACAAGGACACAGCCTGTTGAGAACTTGTCAGAAGCAAGCTCAGTAAGGAAAATTAAAGTATGCAGTAAAGAATAATACCATGCAAGTAAAACATTTAAATGCTGTGTTTATTGTTTTAACATCTAAATACCCATTATGCCAATTATCAAGTTAGGTTATTCAAAATACAACAAAATTGACTACAGTGCTGCTTTAAGCTACTATGTAATAGATCATGTGTTACTTTGCTTCAAATCTGCTCATTAAAATTCCTTGCAGAGATCACAAACCCTCCTGACACACATCAAGTATCAAATGGATATAATATGTTAATGAAACACTCATCCAGCCAGTACCAATTTTCTATTTATTTGTTTCTATAGAGTTAAACCTTGTAAATCAAGGCGTGTGTTACTAATTTTTGAAGAGTACTAATCCTTTGCACTGACTCATATTAGAGGTATGTGTATATGTTACAGGAGAGAGCGGTGTGTGTAAATCTAGAAAAATGTATGCCCTTACTGGAATTTCAGTTTTATTTACATATGCTATACACACAAGGGCACAATTTGAGGTCAGGTGAATTATTTCTAGGCTAGCGGCCCAGTTTGATATACTCCTTAGGCTCACATTGTGACCATTTATGTGCACATCAAGAAAAAAGTAAAGGAAACAGTACAATGTAAAATGAAAATGCAATATCCAATCTCTGAAAAGTATCTTTAAATGCAAAGGACTTAACAAGCAAACATAACAACATGTTTTTTATTATAGATGTTTAGTCATGACAAAAACTGATATGTATTCACTTTTCATTGATGGCTGACCATTAAAGGATGTATTATTTGCAATTTATTGGTTACTTGGGCAAAACAGGGAGCTGTATACAGGAACACTATACAGCAGTGACTAGTTGCAACCTATTTCACTTGAAGGGCTTCATTTGTGTTTCCTGAGTTTTTTAAAGCGCTTCATAGTGTTTTAAACTTTTTTTATTTAAACCAAAGCAAAACTGTAAATTGCTGTGGGAAAGTAATTAGTTGATAATAAAGGTTTAAATAATTATTAGGAAATTAATTGAAGAGTATAATTGAGTATTATTACCTAGTTCTAGAGAATTAAAATGAACTGTTTTTGTTGAAGGGGGCCTTGCTCACCCCTCAAGATAACAGGCATGGGAAGTGCCTGAGGGCCACATGGGGTCGTTGGGCAATCTGGCGATTACCACTGCTCTACAGTATATTTACATTGCTCATCCATCAGAATATGTGATGGCTACCTGTCATTACATTGCTCATCCATCAGAATCTGTGATGGCTACCTGTCATCACCAAACAGTTAAGTAATGATACCACTGGGCTAGAGACCCATCTCTTGCCTTGCCAGTACAAGAAAGGCAATTTAAGAGAACACAGAATGACACTTACTTTACTTTTATACTTTATTACTGTGGGGAAAATGGTCTGTTCTTACTTTTTACAAGGTCTTGATTTGGGCTAGAAGCCTGAAGCAAATAAGCCATCTGGTACTAAAAACAGCTTTTGGTAAGTAAAAACAAAATCTAATACAGAAGTTTCTCAAACTAATCCAGTCATGGGATGTTCTCAAGAAATGTGTAATTGTAGAAAATTGTAGAAAATGATTAGTTGCAAGCTGAAATGTTGCTCCATATCAGCATATTGTACTTAAACCTTTTTTTGTGTCATATTTTGGCAGCAAAGTGGATAATAGATAATTATTGGAAAAATGTTGATTTACCATGTTGGCCTTTAATAAAGCGGATAGTAAAAGAGACATAGAGGGTTCCCATTTTTAATATTAAATTAATCCACCTAAGTGTTTATTTGGATTGTTGAACAGAATGTTATTAACAAGTGCTTAAAAGCTCAGTTTTTACTCAAAGAATCCATTCAAACAATCGCTGCAAAGGCCCACCCTCCTGCAGCTTATGCACACATTGTTTCTATATTACAAGATATACAGTGCCTTGCAAAAGTATTTACCCCCTTGACTTTTTACCTATTTTGTTACATTACAGCCTTAAATTCAATGTTTTGTTAATCTGAATTTTATGTGACAGATCAGAACACAATAATGTAAGTTGGTGAAGTGAAATGAGAAAAATATATACATAAAACTATTTTTTAGAAATAGAAAACAGAAAATTGTCATGTGCGTATGTATTCACCCCCTTTGTTATGAAGCCCATAAAAAGCTCTGGTGCTACCAATTACCTTCAGAAGTCACATAATTAGTGAAATGGTGTCCACCTGTGTGCAATCTAAGTGTCACATGATCTGTCATTACATATACACACCTTTCTTAAAAGTCCCCAGAGGCGGCAACACCTAAGCAAGAGGCACCACTAACCAAACACTGCCATGAAGACCAAGGAACTCTCCAAACAAGTAAGGGACAATGTTGTTGAGAAGTACAAGTCAGGGTTAGGTTATAAAAAAAATATCCAAATCTTTGATGATCCCCAGGAGCACCATCAAATCTATCATAACCAAATGGAAATAATATGGCACAACAGCAAACCTGCCAAGAGACGGCCGCCCACCAAAACTTACGGACCGGACAAGGAGGGCATTAATCAGAGAGGCAGCACAGGGACCTAAGGTAACCCTGGAGATGATGCAGAGTTCCACAGCAGAGACTGAAGTATCTGTACATAGGATGACAATAAGCCGTACGCTCCATAGAGTTGGGCTTTATGGCAGAGTAGCCAGAAGAAAGCCATTACTTTCAGCAAAAAAACTAAATGGAACGTTTTGAGTTTGCGAAAAGGCATGTGGGAGATTCCCAAAATTTATGGAGGAAGGTGCTCTGGTCTGATGAGACTAAAATTTTACTTTTCGGTCATCAAAGAAAACGCTATATCTGGCACAAACTCAACACATCACAAAGAACACCATCCCCACAATGAAACGTGGTGGTGGCAGCATCATGCTGTGGGGATGTTTTTCAGCACCCGGGATTGGGAAACTGGTCAGAGTTGAAGGAAAGATGGCTGGTGCTAAATACAGGGATATTCTTGAGCAAAACCTATGCGTGATTTGAGGCTAGGACGGAGGTTCACTTTCCAGCAGGACAATGAACCCAAACACACTGCTAAAGCAACACTTGGGTGGTTTCAGGTGAAACATGTAAATGTGTTGGAATGGCCTAGTCAAAGCCCAGACCTCAATCCAATAAAAAATCTGTGGTCAGACTTAAACATTGCTGTTCATAAGCTCAAACCATCCAACTTGAAGGAGCTGGAGTAGTTTTGCAAGGAGGAATGGGCAAAAATCCAAGTGGTAAGATGTGGCAAGCTCATAGAGACTTATCCAAAGTGACTTGGAGCTGTGATTGCTGCAAAAGGTGGCTCTACAAAGTATTGACTTTAGGGGGTGAATAGTTATGCACATTGACTTTTTATGTTATTTTGTCCTATTTGTTGGTTGCTTCACAAAAAAAAAAAAAACATTTTCAAGTTGCGGGCATGTTCTGTAAATCCTCAAACAATCCATGTTAATTCCAGGTTGTGAGGCAACAAAACACGAAAAATGCCAAGAGGGGTGAATACTTTTGCAAGGCACTGTACTAGGCAATAACAGACTGTATCTCCACAACCAATGCTAAAATGCTGCTAAGAGTCTGTGATTGGCTAAAAAGATCTTAAAGGATTAAGGCAAATATATACAACCTGAAAACTAAAGATTTTATAGTTAATTAATACTAAGAAATATAGGATAACTCCGGTATTGAAAGCTGAACCAGAAGAAGCTTATAGTATCAAAGTCTAATCCTGTATCTTGAACTTCAGTTTAAATCTGATTTGTTAATTTTGTTTATTTTTACAAAAGTTATGAGTCAAAAGTTATGAGGCAATGCCAGGCCTAAAATCATTTCTCACATATAACCTATAAGAACTCTATAAGATCCCAAACTTCTCCTCTTAAACATGACCTGATCACACCAGTTAATGCTTCCCTACTCTATGCATGTCCTTTTTTTAACAGAAGACTCAGAACATATGATCACACCTTATACAACTCTAGCTTTCTACAGAACGCGGTTTGAGAAACACCAAAATAAACAAATGTTTAAAATCTTGAATTTAAGCCTTGTTCTACTTACAATCCTCTGGCAAGACCTCTTTGAACTGCTCATAATAAGAATTTAACCGCACTAAGCTTTCAACATTTATAATCTCCTGCAACGATGTATCACCAAACCTGTGAAAATGACAAAGAATAATCAGTCAGAATAGGAGATAATGTAATAGACGTAATTATATCCCCTAATGAGGCACTCAAGCTTTAGTAACTGAAAACCTTTTTCAAACCCATTATGATATAACTGGAATGAGACCAATAGGAGTTGTGGGGCGTTAATATCTTAATAGTATCTTTATAAAATGAAGACGAAAACAAGTGAAACATAGAACAGCAGATTAAGGAATAGGTAAATTTTATAATACAGGGAAATATGTTAAAAAATGTATAAAATGTGCCTGGTGCTTATAAAATTCCTCAGACCCACATAATAACAATGACAATGCAGCCTACTCCTCAGACATATAGTGGGACCTTTAGAAACAGACATTGTGTTGGGGGTATTTGCTCTCACTGAGGCTCAGCTACAGATACTGAACTGCCAAATCCTGAAAACAAATGTGAAGCATGAAAAAAATGAGGAGGCAGCAGTGTCACTATGCTTCCTTGTGAGACTAGGGAACTGTACATTTTATGAGCTCCAGATAAATTTTCTTAAAATGTAATACTATTTCTCCAGTATTTTAGTTAATGTAATGTTGTTTTGATTAATCTGGTTTTCTCCCATTAAACAGAAATACACAAACTGTCTGAAGATAAGAGTTACTTGATCCAGCTGACGTGAACAGAAATACTGTTTTTAAGGAGTAATTTACTGTATATACTCGAGTATAAGCCAAATTTTTTAGCCCTTTTTTTAAGGCTGAAAAAGCCCCCCTTGGCTTATACTCGAGTCATCCTGTGTCTCTTCCCCTCCCGTGTCACTCCAGTCCCGTGTCTCTTCACCCTCTATCCCTCCCCTGTGTCTCTTTCCCTCCCCTCCCTTATCATCCTCCCTCCTCAACCCCCCTCCTCATACTCAACTCCCCTCCTCAACCCCCCTCCTTACTTTACCCCTCTCTAACTACTGCCCCCTCTCCCTTTCCCCTCACTTACCTTCCATCAGCAGCTGCTCCTCCGCGCGTCTTCCAGCTGTGTCGCGACCCGGCATATGCTAATGACGTGACGTCACATGCGCGTCGCGTCATTAGCATTGGTGGGTCCCGACACAGCCGGAAGGAGAGCGGAGGAGCAGCTGATGGAAGGTATGTGAGGGGAAAGGGAGAGGGGGAGGTAATTAGAGAGGGGGGAGGATGAGGAGAGAGGATGTTGAGGAGGGGGGTTGAGGAAGGAGGATGAGGAGGGGGAGGTAAAAGGCACGGGAGGGGGAAGAGACACAGGGGAGGGAGAGGGGGAAGAGACACAGGGGAGGGAGAGGGGGAAGAGACACAGGGGAGGGAGAGGGGGAAGAGACACAGGGGAGGGAGATGGGGAAGAGACACAGGGGAGGGAGATGGGGAAGAGACACAGGGGAGGGAGAGGGGGAAGAGACACTGGGGAGGGAGAGACACAGGGGAGGGAGAGGAGGGGAAGAGACACAGGGGAGGGAGTGGGGGAGGGAGAGACACAGGGGAGGGAGAGGGGGAAAGAGACACAGGGGAGAGAGAGGGGGGGCACAGAGGGCACACAAGAGGGGGACACAGGGGGCAGCACATTTTCCACCCTCGGCTTATAATCGAGTCATTACGTTTTCCCAGTATTTTGTGGTAAAATAAGTGCCTCGGCTTATACTCGGGCCGGCTTATACTCTAGAAATTAGATATTATGGAACCCTCTCCTTTCAATAGTATATCTGAAGCAAGTACATACTTTTCTGCCAAGGTCTGTTGTTCATTGATCCCCACATTGAACAGTACCGGTTGAACTCTGAGCAACATCCCGCTCTGTATCTCACGAGGAAGGGCATCGAACAAGGTGCTTGGTAGCGGTATGCGGACATTAAATCCATCACTTCAGAACGGCAGAAAGCAAAGAGTTACATTACCAGACAACTTCAACGCCATGCACCCTAAACTTTTTGTTTCTTTTTGCAAAACTGAACTATAAAATTTTTATTCCGGTTAATTTAGTCAACATGTGCATGCAATTTTTACACAGAATTATCATGAGTTTAAAAATAAAATTTTCTTGCCACACTTGCACCTTTATTCACATGACTCCGTGAATTTGTTCAAGACTTGTGGGAATATAAAATTTAAACTCAACAAAAAGCAAGCTAATGATCGAAAATTCTTTTGTACATGTAAAAAAATGCAATGAAATGTGTATGCTGCAGGGTGATATGCAAGTTTACTATGCTACTTTTTTTTATGAAAACAAACTAATGAAATGTACACACCGGTTTCCTGTGATTACTGGCAGCATGTCGGCAGAGGAGTTGGATATGGCCTGCGTAACTTTAAATGTTACATTCCTCAAGTCCATGATTCCTAAACTCATATCCTCCAGCATTGCCAGCTCCTCTCCTAGCAAAAATAACAGGAAAACCCCAAACGATCATTAGTTTAACTGTTCGCATATTAACAAGGGTACAAAAACAAAACGTTAAGAAGAAGCAGCGGGGCTTTAGCTATTTGAAATACTGGTGACATTAAAATGTATTATTTGAAAGCAGGATCGGTTGATGAAGGCCCTCACAATTCTCCTTTCTGCCAGCATCACACAACAAAGGTACCAAGAGTAATAGTATTTCAGAATTCTATTACCAGCTTGGTCTTAGCAATTGATAACCCAAGCAGTAATATTTCAAAAATTAGAAAGGAAATTGGCAATAGAAGAATGCAAGAACAAAATGTTATGCGTTGAAGTTGGAAAATGTAGTGGTAATGTGAGAAAGTAAATGATGAGGGTAGTAGTAGATATGTGGAACATCCTTCCAGTAGTGGCAGGATCTAACACAGTTCATGCCTGGTCAGGCATAAGGCTTAGAATGTGCAGACTAAACTTATCTACCACCAAATCCATGTTTCTAATATATCATTTGTTTTCTGAAGCTTAAAGGACAGTCTGAAATTTTCATTGAGCTATTTGAAAGAATTAGTACTGATAATTGACAAAACATTTTTAATGAAGCAAAAAATTAACAACAACCTAGAAATGCATCACTTATTTGCAGTCCCGGCCATCTTCATCCTTAGCTTCTAAAACATGCCCTATGTGTATGTTTTATTTCAAGTAGCTCATTACCACACAGTGCTGTTTGTACTTTTATAATGTATCTGCTTTTCAAGAAGGAAGGAGCATTGACAGTTGAGGCCTAATGGATAGAGGGAGCTCTTTTTAGAACAACAATGTCCATGACCATACCTGCATATAATTGCATATAACAGGTGGCAAGTTATAGTGTATTTTTACTTTTTAACTATTGTTAAGTACCACAACAACCAGTACTATTTAATGACGATTCAGGAAGGAAGATTGATGCTCAAAACATTGAGCTCTCTCTAGGTTTAACTGAAAATGTAAAGCTCATGAATATCTCACCGTAAGTGCTGAGGAGACTCTCAAACTGAGCCAGCAGGCCGATAGTATAAAGCTGTCGCAGGAACCCATCGTGATGCAAACAGTTCCTTAGTTTGATAATAAAGCCACAGATCAGGGCTGTCAGCTGCAGAAATACAGTTATGTTATATGCAAGCAGAATAGGAACTAACCAGATAGGATAAAAGAGCAAGATCGGATTACAGTGTGCTCCTGAATTAAGGGCACGCTTTAGGAAAAAGATTATGACATTTTTGTTGTTCATCAGATTCATCTTGCAGTAGAAGTATGAGATAAGTTTAACCTTTGTGTGGGGTAAAATTATTCAAAGATAACCATCCTTATAAAAATAAACTGTCACAATTATCGCCACCCCTAGAAATTCTTATGAATACAATTTAATTGACATATATCGCCATTCATATTTTAGCTTTTTTTAATCACACCTGAGTCTTTAGGAGCTTTTAAGTGGTAAATACCCTGAGTAATTCACCAACATGGGGAAGATCAGAGCATACGCAAATGAAATAAGCCAAAGGTTTTTTGACAGTTTTTTTTTTACATCTTTACAATTCATGCAATGGCTATGAAAAACTGGAGTTTTGATGAACCCACTTGGAAGACGGCAGGAATTGTGTTTTACTCCCACAAATAATGGAGAGAATAGTTTGAGAGGCAAAATTGTCTCCATTGATCACAGTTCTACAAGTCTACAGAACTACAGCTACATGTCACCTCAATGCCAACAAGCTATTTAGCAAATTCTAGGAGTTTTCGTCTGGCAGGCATTTTCCAAACGTTGATTGTGGTCAGATGAGAATAAATTAGACTTGGACAGAGAACTGATAGGTAAAAACACTGAACATAAATAGACAACATTTAAATCCTTACTACATATACATACTTATCACCATATACCAAGTGGGAATAAAAGTAAAAGGAGTAAATTACATCCATTGTGGGTTAAAAATGATACGGAGTAAAAGACAGGCATTTAAATTATACAAACAAGAGGGGACAGAGACTGCTTTACGGGAGTACAAGGAAATCAACAAGGCTTACAAAAGGGCGATTAGACTGGCTAAAATAGAAAATGAAAAATGAATTGCAAAAGAGAGTAAGAATACCCTAAAATATTTTTTAAGTATATTAATGGGAAGAAGGCGAGGAAGGAAGATATAGAAACATTACAATGTGAAAGAGGCCATCTGATAATTAGTGACCAGGAAAAGGCAGATGAGCTAAATAGGTTATTTTCTTCTGTATAAGGATGGTACCAGTGGTTGGGACACTGCAACATAATGGGGCTACACTACCCTTGCCGAATAATTGGTTAATGCAGGAAGTAATCCAAAAGAGGTTGGAAAATATAAATGTTAATAAGGGTACTGGGTTCTGTAATAGCCAAGCCATTATATTTAATTTTTCAAAATTCAATCAACAGAGGGTCTTTACCAGATGACTGGAGAAAAGCAGATGGCATACCTATATTTAAAAAGGGAGCAAGAGCAAATTCTGGGAATTCTAGACCAGTGAGCCTCACTTCTGTAGTGGGAAAGCTTTTAGAAGGGTTAATAAGAGATAGTATAAAAGAATATGTCTATTTGAACAGGATTATCAGTAGGAGTCAACATGGATTTATGAGGGATAGGTCATATCAAACAAATCTAATTTAGTTTCTATGAGGAGTTTAGTAGGAACATGGATCAAGGCAACTCCGTGGATATAGTCTTTTTGGATTTTGCAAAGGCTTTTGAAACAGTGCCACATGGGAGACTATTGTGCAAACTAAGAGATACAGGAATTGCAGTAAATATCTGCTCATAGATTGAGAGCTGGCTAAAAGACAGGAAGCAAATGTTTGTTGTAAATGGAACATACTCAGATTGGACTAATGTGGTAAGTGGGGTTCCTCTGGGTTCAGTATTAGGTCCTCTCCTTTTTATTAATGACTTAGGAGGTGGGACTGGAAATTAGTGTCTCCATTTTCGCTGATGACACAAAGTTGTGCAAGGTAATTAAATTAGATAATGATGTGCTTTCGCTCTAAAGGGATTTTCGAATAAATGTAAAGTTATGCATTTGGGAAGGAAGAATAGCCATGCAATTTATAATCTTAATGGAGCAAATCTAGGGGTATCAGATATTGAGAGGGATTTGGGAGTGCTTGTGGACAACCACTTAGGTAACAGTGCTCAAAGCCAAGGAGTAGCTGCAAAGGCAAATAAAATATTAGCATGCATTAAGAAGGGCATAGAAGAAAGGGAAGCAAATATAATTCTGCCACTATACAAATCTCTAGTACGCCCTCATTTGGAATATGGAGTACAATTTTGGGCATCACTTCATAAAAGGACATTTTAGAGATGGAAAAGGTACAGAGGAGGGCAACAAAACTAATAAGGGGGATGGAGGGGAATGAAGTTATGAAGAAAGACTAACCAAATTAAACGTATTTTCTCTAGAAAAATGGCGGCTAAGAGGAGATATGATTACCTTATATAAATACATCCAGGGTCAGTATAAAGATTTGTCAAGGGAGCTTTTTGTGCCAAGAGGTTTTAAACTGATAAGAGGACATCCCTTAAGGTTAGAAGTAAAAATATTCCACCTTAATGAAAGAAAAGGGTTCTTCACAGTAAGGGTGGTTAATCTGTGGAATTCTCTACCAGAGGAGGTGGTGACAGCGGATTTGATAGATAACGTTAAAAGGGGACTGGATTTATTTCTAATTAAAAAGGGAATTCAGGGTTATCCTGGTTAATTAGAGATAGAGTATTGATCCAGGGAGAAATCTGATCGCCAGTATCTGGGGTCAGGAAGAATTTTTTATTTTTTTTCCTTTAAGACGATTGGTAAGTTTCACTTGTTTTTTTTTTATTTCTGTTTGCCTTCCTCTGGATTAAGTAATAATTACAAAATAAATAAATAAATAATTAAATAGTTGATTAATAATTAACAACTAATTAATTAATAACTAATCCACATATTGCAGATGAGAGGAGATCTTAAAAGGTTGAACTTGATGGACTGAAAGTCTTTTTTCAACCTTAATTACTATTTAACTATGTAAAGAATAACTTGTTCGAAAATTGACCTTTTTAAAAATCTTATAATCCAGAGGTGACATGTTTCACTCTGAATTGAGAGGTTTCACTCCAAAAAGAGACTTTAACACATATGAGACTAACTCATGCATCTCACCAAGTATCAATACATGAATAATATAGAGACTAATTTAGGTGTCTCAAATATAGTAACTCTAGTGTAAATGAGACTAACTTGTCTTATACAGCAATAGTAATTTCACTCTTTCAGTACAATCACTGAGACTTTACTAGAAAACAACGACTATAGTGTTAATGGAACCAACTTGGGAGTCTCACAGAGCAGGAGTGATTTAACTCTTCCAGAAGTATTATTTAAATCAATCCTCACAGAGTATATAAAATTCAACTGAGATTAGAATTTGGGAGTAAAAGAAAGTAATTTTAGAGTCTCATATAGTAGTAGAAAATTTGAAATTTTGCGGTAAAAGGAATAGAAACATGTTTCAAAGTGTAAGTCATACTAGACAAAATAAAGCAGTGTGAAAATTGAGACAGATAAAAGGGAAAATGACATCTGAGAAACAATTCAATTGAAACAGATTTTCTTTTATGGACACAGCTGATAAAATATACCTGCTGAAATGTATAATATATTAAACAGGCACTATTTACTGTTAAAGCACAAAAAGAAACAACACAAAGGTTAAGATATAACGGTGGAACAAATTAGTAATTTGGCTTTAATAATTAAGCTGAGTTTAAGGACAAGTGAGGACCAAGAACTCGAATGAATACGTATGGAGAAACCGTCTCAGACCCCTTTATATGTGTTATCCTGCGTCAAAGAATTATAAGAGAAACTCAGTTCTGTTAACTTTTTTGGAAAGATTTTTATTTTCTTTGAATAATTTAACTTCAATGATTTTCAGTGTAAGATCAAGCTGATAACCAAAAAAGACTATGAAAAAACATGTTTATTGTTTATCTCAGGGGTGCAAGTAAATAAAAAAGACAGCTCTGTAGTTAAAGGTAGAAATATCATTGGTAAGTATCTTAAACACGCATCACATATCAGAAAAATACTTTAGGTATGCCTTGATGTGATGTCATTTTGCCAATGTTAAATATAAAGTAAAAGGAAATGCACATAAAATGTACTGTAGCTTATTGTCACAGTCACTTACTGTATGACAGAAAACCACGTCTCTGCGGTACTGGAGGCTCAGATACATGGCGATGGTGGGAGCACTATCCTGCATTAGCAAGAATACCATTGCTTTCTTGGCTTTGTCACTCATCATAGCTACACAATCTGTCAGTGTACTCAGCAAGGGGTACAGGGCCTCACTCCATTCACCTAAAGTAGAGAAAAAACAGTTTGGACATCTCACTTCAAGCATCAGAATAGAGGAAAAAGCTTTCACTTATTAATGTATTGTGTAATAATGTAAAATAAAAATTTACAGTGATAAGACTTTAAACACAAAATAATAGAATAACAAAGATGAAGGAGAATAAAAGATATACAAAAGAGAAAATAAAAAAAACTAAGAGAGTCTCTCCAGCTAACTAGTATATCCATACTCCGCTATCCTCTTGGCTAGTTTTTTTGTGTCATTTTAATATTTTTTAGGTGATGACATGGTCACATTACCTTTATTTGCCCAAGTTTGACTTTATATCTATATATTACCTCTTGAACCTTTTTAATGCAAGGGTTATATGCATAAAATAAAGCATTTTCATGGTAGCACAATCTGCAGTAGCAAAAAGAGAAGTCAAATAAAAAGTGCAAACCTTGGTTTTGAGAAACGAAAGCCATGAATGGAGCACATACCTGGACCGGGTTCTTCAGTTGCCGAGGAGGAATCTGCACAGAAATGGAGGTGCAACATGCATGATTAAGGGGCAGCAAAATAATAATAAAAAAATAAAGAAATTGCCCATTAGCAAATTAGGTTTAAGCAACCATAATAGGTTGATCAAATTAGTATTAAGCTTGCAATAGGGAATTAGACACATAGCAAAAGGAGTATTTGCCAGCAATACATGGGTAGGGTCTGTATCTGAAGGAATATCTGCGCAAAGACTAAAATTAAAAATGACAAATTTAGCTGCCTTTAATGAGATTTCTTGATGTAAGCAGAAAGCTTACTACAATGCATATAGTAAGCTGTATCTTTGCCACAAAGTTAGGATAACATTCAAGAACAAATAGGGTAACAATAAATAGTGTTTAGATACAAATAATAAAGTTGCATATTATAGTTCCCCCTGATTACCAAACAAGCTGGAAAAATACTGAATAACTATGCTTGTAAGCCCTTGAGATTACTATAGGAAGATCAACATGAATACTTACCTTAGTATCTAAGAAGTCAGTGCTACAAAAATGTATATCATAATGCAAACCTGGGAGATTCAATACAGTTATTGCACTGCATTTTGGAAACTTAGACAGGAACATGCAATGATGCCCACAAAGGCTTCGCTCTTTAATCCAGAAACCATTTCAAACATGGCACCTTTTAAGCATTTGCCTGCTGTATTACACACCTTTATATATAGGCTCACACAAGCACATGGTTTTGACAAAACAAAGATAAAATGTCTACAATTATAAACAGACTTTTACAAATGCTTATAAAAGCCACACACACAATGAGCACACACAAGAATTTGGATTATAAAAGCAGTGTTGAGAAAACTTTTGATGCAGCCTCAATATCAGAAATGCAACTGCAATGTCAATAATTTTCTTAAATTTATTTTTTTTGTGATTACTAAACTTCCAACAAATATCTGCACCAGTCTGAAAATTGTTTTGTTCAACAAAAATAAAGTACACCTTTTAGATTTGTTGTTTTCTCACTTTTTCATTATCGTTAAAATTAGCTGTGAATATTTTATAAATTATTATTATTATTTTAAAAAAAAAACAGATGCCAGTGCAAAAAGCTTGCTGAAATGTGTATCTCAAAATATGAGACATTATCAAAAAAAAAATAAGGATCTGAGCTGAAGAACAAAACATCTCAAGTTCTCTTTTTTAGATTTACTTTTTTGTTTTTGTTTTACTGCATTATTTTCCTTAATACACAAGCTGGAAAAACGATACTGCAAGCTATGCTGGATGTAATATTTTCTAAATTTACTAAGAGGCTTCTGTTTAACAGGAAATAATTATGCAGCAGTCAAAATAATTACTAAATCAATTGCAATAAATTAAAAATAAAGTACTGCAAAGTCTAATTGGCCTAATTTGTACTTCAGTTACCCATAACACTACTCTGCAGTTGACTACAGGCATTACTGATACTGTGGCGTTAAGGCGGCAGGTCCAGCGATAAAGGGAATTAATGATTCAGTCATACGCACTTGTACATTGGGGATAATGGCATGCGGGATAGGATGGAGATGATGATGGTGAGAAGGCCTCTTCATCGAAGGCCTTTGGATTTATCCAGTACGCTCGCCTTCTCTGATTACCTTTCTTGCTTGAGCAGCTGATTTCACAATGGAAGACATCATCACAACTGTCACTATGCAAACGCTCCTTCTGTAGAAGTTTGTCTACCCGCTGGATAATGCATTCTAGGCTTTTTTCCACATTTGACCAAACCTTATCCTAAAAATAATAAATAAGCCAAGTATTATTTATCAGTGCGGTCAGCTTAAAGGACTTTATTTTGCTGTTTTGAATAACCAGACAATATGCAAATGTTTTACAGACTAAAATAAATAAATTACAGCATTTCATTTGTAACTATTTTATGCTTTTTTGCTTTAATGATAACAGACATTTTATCTTTGAAATAATTACAAACATGGGAGGAATGGGAGGATCTGTGGATTTAGATTTGTACTCACTTCTGTTGAAAACATTCTCTCAAGAGCACACTTGATAATAGAACTCAATGATAGAGTCTGACATGATAATCCACTACATGAAGATGGAATCCCCATGACAGAGTCACATAAATATACACCTTTCTCAAAAAAATGCTCTCATGTTCCTATCTTTTATACCTGCTACGGAGTTATTTTGTTATATACTTCACAAGCATGTCAAGTTTTTACAGTGGCCCTTTAATAACATTCTGCTATAACGCTTAGAAAAGTACTGAAGTCTTTACAGAATACAAAAACATTCCCTACACATATATACATATGTATATATATATATACATACAACTGTAATTTCTCTAAATTGTCTAGATCCATTTACTAAGTGCCTCTCTAGGAACTGTATACACAAATGAATGTGGCAGCAGTGAATTCCTGAGATTTTAGCCACACTGTCCCTTCTTATTGATTTATTTCCTTGTAGGGGAAGGAACAAGATGAAAGTATAAAATATGACTTTGTTTTAAGTATTTAACAAATTAAGAAGCATATTCAAAATGGTTAAGTGCTGGAAAAAAATGTTATTAAGCGCCTCGCTATCTCATGGGGCATATGAACTAGGATTTGCCAACTCCAACACTTCACCCTTTAGTATATAAGGTCTACTGTTTATGTGGACTGATTTAATGCACATTCTTCACCCCCTTACGTTACACTCATTGGGTTTACTTATCTGAGCAGATATTTGGTTAGACATATAAACACTATAATGAGCTGCAAATCTATAGAATTGTTCACAAATATGCTTTATTCGGCACATCTAAACAGAGTGTTAGTTTGCATATCTGCAGCATGCTTTTCTAGCAAATAAATTTACTTTATTTATGACAGAAAGGTATATGTATATGCCATATCTTACAAAAGTATCCAATTGAAGTCATTTGTAAAGTTCCCAGATAACAATAAGTTTAGAATGATCATTTGGTTTGATATAGTGCAGATTCCCTTCACAACTCAATATATAGTATGTAGGGCGGGGGGGGGGAGTATTTGATCCCCTGCTGATTTTGAATGTTTGTCCACTGACAAAGAAATAACCAGTCTAAAATTTTAATGGTAGGTTAATTTTAACAGTGAGAGGCAGAATACCAAAAAAAAAAAAAACGCATGCCAAAAAGTTATAAAATTGATTTGCAGGTCAATGAGGGAAATAAGTATTTGATCCCCTATTAATCAGCAAGATTTCTGGCTCCCAGGTGTCTTTTATACAGGTAACAAGCTGAGACTAGGAGCACTCTTTTAAAAGGTAGTGCTCCTAACCTCAGGTCGTTACCTGTATAAAAAAAAAGACACCTGCCCACAAAAGCAATCAATTATATTCCAAACTCTCCACCATGACCAAGACCAAAGAGCTGTCCAAGGATGTCAGGGACAAGATTGTAGACCTACACAAGGCTGGAATGGGCTACAAGACCATCATCAAGCAACTTGGTGGGAAGGTGACAACAGTTGGTGCGATTATTCGCAAATGGAAGAAATACAAAATAACTGCCAGTCTCCTTCGGTCTCACCTTGTGGAGTTACAATGATCATGAGAACGGTAAGGAATCAGCCCAGAACTACACGGGAGGATCTTGTTAATGATCTCATGGCAGCTAGGACCACAGTTACCAAAAAAACTATTAGTAACACACTACGCCGTGAAGGACAGAAATACTGCAGTGCCCGCAAGGCCCCCCTGTTCAAGCAAGCACATGCACAGTCCTGTCTGAAGTTTGCCAATGAACATCTGATAGATTCAGAGGAGAACTGCGTGAAAGTGTTGTGGTCAGATGAGACCAAAATCGGGCTGCCTATAACCCCAAGTTAATAATCCCAACCTTGCTGCCTATAATCCCAACCATCCCCACCATCAAACATGGAGATGGAAACATTATGCTTTGGGGGTGTTTTTCTGCTAAGGGGACGATGGAAGGGGCCATGTACAGTCAAATCTTGGGTGAGAGCCTCCTTCTCTCAGCCAGGGCATTAAAAATGGGTCCTGGATGGGTTTTCAAGCATGACAATGATCCAAGACACACAGCCAATACAACAAAGGATTCACTCAAGATGAAGAACATTAAGCCCATAGAAAATCTGTGGAGGAAGCAGAAGGTTCAAGTTGCCAAACATCAGCCTCGAAACCTTAATGACATGGAGAGGATATACAAAGAGGAGTGGGACAAAATCCCTCCTGAGATGTGTGCAAATCTGGTGGCCAACTACAAGAAATGTCTGACCTCTGTGATTACCAACAAGGGTTTTACCAGCAAGTACTAAGTCGAAGGGGTCAAATACTTATTTCCCTTATTGGCCTGCAAATCAATTCATAACTTTTTTGACATGCCTTTTTCTTTTTGTTTGTTATTCTGTCTCTCACTGTTAAAATACACCTTCCATTAAAATAATACACTGATCATTTATTTGTCAGTGGACAAACATTCAAAAATCAGCAGGGGATCAAATACATTTCCCCCCACTGTGTGTGTGTACATACATTTTATATATATATATATATATATATATATATATATATATATATATATATATATATATATATATATAAATATATATAATTATCATTATTATTGTTTATTTATAACGCCCGACATATTCTGTAGCGCTGTACATAAGTTAAGTTCCAGACAAAGATAAATACAAATTAACACATAGCAAAGCAAGGAGAGCCCTGTCTTTGAGCTTGGAATCCAGTGTCCATGGTGCTTTCCCTAAGCACATTGCAGGAGTGAGGTTTTGAATGTTTTGAGGCAGGAGGATAATCTGGTGGAGCAAGGCAAGGAGTTCCAGAGAATAGGGGCAGCACGAGAAAAGTCCTGAAGGCAAGAGTGAGGAGGGGACAAGAGTTGTAGAAAGAAGAAGGTCATTAGCAGATCAAAGAGGGCGGGTGGGGGAGTATTTGGAAATGAGAGCAGAGATGTACTGGGGAGCACTATTGTTGAGGGCTTTGTAAGTTAGGGTCATGATTTTAAATTTTATTCTAGAGGCTAAGGGAGCCAGTGGAGTGATTGACATAGAGGTGATGGTGACACTGAACGTTGTGTACGGAAGATGAGTCTAGCAGAGGCATTCATAATGGATTTAAGTGGAGATAGATGATGAGAGAGTGTATTAGGATTTTAGTAGTGTTTAGTGTAAGATAGTGGCAAATTCTGGAGATGTTTTTTAGATGGAGAAGACAAGATTTAGTTAGTGATTGTATGGGAGGGATGAAAGACAGAGCGGAGTCCAGTAGAAACCCAAGGCAACGGGCTTGGGAGGTGGGGGTGATGATGTCATTGTTGACAGTGAGAGAGATGTGAGGAATTGACACTGTAGAAGATTAGGAGTTTGAGATGGTGGGTTGACATCGAAGAGGATATACTAGAGAGGCAGTTTGAGTTTATTAGGGTACCAAGTGAGGATGTGTAGATGGAAAAGAGGAGGGGGCCTAGGACTGATCCCTGTGGTACGCCAAAAGACAGGGGGTGAGGAGAAGAAGAGGTGTCGGAGAAGGAGACACTGAATGATCAATTTTGTAGGTATTATGAGAACTGCAAGAGAAAAACATATTTCTTGCTCAGGTTTCCCAGAAATACAGTCATTGTAGTGTATTTCTAGGAAAACCTTGGAAACCCGATCGAGAAATACGTTTCTCATCTTATTTTTAGACTTGCAGATGGGCTTACAAATGTTTTATTTGCTTCTGTACTCTGTACGGTGGAGGGCTTCACTTGCTCTTTTGCTCACCATATACTACATTTATGTATATTCATATATAGCACTAGATACTATGAAGATTAGTAAACACTAACTTAGCCATACTGCTGAGTTTATCAGTTTAGATGCCTCTTGTGGTTTACATACCCATTCTTCTTCATGCCAGTCTACATGTAGAGATGATCTGCTGTTGCGCCCTGTCCACTTTGCCACCAGAGTATCCTGGTCATTCCGAAGCATGACCTGATCAACCTCTCCTGAGGTGGGAGATGCTTTAGAGGCTATATAGTCTGGTCGAGCAGCATTAAGTCCATGTATTGCATTGGCTAACAATTTGCAGTCACAAACTGTGACCAGTTGTCTTGTCTGTGCAATTTAAAAGAAAAACATATTTCAATACATTTGGAATGAAGACACAATATAAAGCAAAATGCATTATATAATATCAAAAACATTATTATACATATTTATTCTGCAATACTTCTAAAAAAAAGATGCATATAGTTTGGTATGGATTAGTATTTTTTATATCCATTTCAAACAGCCTTACAATGTACAGTGGATATAAAAAGTCTACACACCCCTATCAAAATGGTGGGGCTTCTGTGCTGTAAAAAAATGACAAAGATAAATAATTTCAGAACTTTTTCCACCATTAATGTGACCTATAAACTGTACAACTCAATTGAAAAACAAACTGAAATATTTTAGGTAGAGGGAAGAAAAAATATAAAAAAATAAAATAATATGGTTGCATAAGTATGCACACCCTTAAACTAATACTTTGTTGAAGCACCTTTTGATTTTATTACAGCACTCAGTCTTTTTGGGCATGAGTCTATCAGCATGGCACATTTTGACTTTGCAAGATTTGCCCACTCTTCTTTGCAAAAACACTCCAAATCTGTCAGATTGCGAGGGCATCTCCTGTACACAGCCCTCTTCAGATCACCCCACAGATTTTCAATCGGATTCAGGTCTGGCCTCTGGCTGGGCCATTCCAAAACTTTAATCTTCTTCTGGTGAAGCCATTCCTTTGTTGATTTGGATGTATGCTTTGGGTCGTTGTCATGCTGAAAGATGAAGTTCCTCTTCATGTTCGGCTTTCTAGCAGAAGCCTGGTTTTGTGCCAATATTGACTGGTATTTGAAACTGTTCAGAATTCCCTCTATCTAAATTAAGGCCCCAGTAACAGCTGAAGAAAAACAGCCCAAAGCATGATGCTGCCACCACCATGCTTTACTGTGGGTATGGTGTTCTTTTGGTGATGTGCAGTGTTGTTTTTGCACCAAACATATCTTTTGGAATTATGGCCAAAAAGTTCAACCTTGGTTTCATCAGACCATAACACCTTTTCCCACATGCTTTTGGGAGACTTCAGATGTGTTTTTGCAAAATGTAGCCTGACTTGGATGTTTTTCTTCGTAAGAAAAGGCTTTCGTCTTGCCACTCTACCCCATAGCCCAGACATATGAAGAATACGGGAGATTGTTGTCACATGTACCACACAGCCAGTACTTGCCAGATATTCCTGCAGCTCATTTAATGTTGCTGTAGCCCTCTTGGTAGCCTCCCAGACCAGTTTTCTTCTCGTCTTTTCATTAATTTTGGAGGGAGCTCCAGTTCTTGGTAATGTCACTGTTGTGCCCTATTTTCTCCACTTGATAATGACTGTCTTCACTGTGTTCCATGGTTTATCTAATGCCTTGGAAATTCTTTTGTACCATTCTCCTGACTGATACATTTTAACTGTGGACCATGGCTTTTGCTGTGGGATGAGACTAAGAAAATTTCAGGAAAGACCAACTAGAACAGCTGAACTTTATTTGGGGTTAATCAGAGGCACTTTAAATGATGGCAGGTGTATGCTGACTACTATTTAACACGATATGGAATGTGATTGCTTAATTCTGAACACAGCTACATCCCCAGTTATAAGAGGGTGTGCAGACTTATGCAACCACATTATTTTTCTTTTTTTTTTCTTCCCTCCACCTAAAAGATTTCAGTTTGTTTTTCAATTGAGTTGTACAGTGTATAGGTCACATTAAAGGTGGAAAAAAATCTGAATTATTTATCTTTGTCTCATTTTTTTTACCGCACAGAAACCTGACATTTTAACAGGGGTGTGTAGACTTTTTATATCCACTGTATATATATATACTGCCCATGGCATGAAGTACATGAGAATCATTCATTGTAAAAAGATGTAGAAAGTAGAAAGGCTTAAGATGTCAAGATTCTTCCCTATACATCTTTCCGTAAAAATGTGTTTAATGAGCAGACATATACAGAATTTATGGAGTTTAAGGTTAAAAGCAATACTTTTAAGTAAATGTTTTATATTTTAAATACTGTTTTATACTACAAATAAATTAGCATAAATAAATTCCACTTCTAACACCTAAAACTCTACTTGAAAGATTTCAAATCCCGTTGGATAAGTTTATAAATAAACATAGATCCTTCAGGATTAGAAAGTCAGTTTTGAGAAGGATAGATGTTAAAGGTGGACTTGGTAGTCCATGTTTAAGAAATTATTATGAAGCAGTAACTCTATATCATATTTTAAGACTAGCTAATGATAATGAGGATATGAAATTTGTAGAGATAGAAAAGTCCATCGTTGAGAGGGTAGAACTGGTGAAAGTGATTTGTAGTAGCCATGATGAAAATAAAAGACTAAGAGGCCTACCAATAGTTGTTATACATTGTCTTAAAAACTGGTTTCGACTAAATAAGAAATTTAACTTAATACCCTTCCCGTCTCCTATTATGCCAATCTCTCTCTTAGTTAATTATAACACTCAACCATCTATCATTAAGTGGGGAAAATGGAACTTTGTGTATGTTCAGGACTTGTTTGTGGATGATAAGTTGAAAACATTTAATAATATAACTAGGGACAATGGTGTGCCGCCACATCTATGGCTTCATTATATATCTCTTTAATAACAGAGGTGACTAGGATTTTTGGGAAGCAATCTCCTAGAAGAGAACTAAACGACCTTTGAGTGCAAATTAATCAAGGGTGATTATGTTTTTAATATTTCGAACTGTAGGAATATTCTGTAGCTAATGACTTCCTATTGTAAAATCGGCAGCAATGGAGAAATGGGAATCTGATTTGGGTTTCTGCTTATAGATGGATGAATGGAAGAGTGCCTTGTTGGTAATATATAGAAATATAAGCTGTGTACCCTTGCAGGAAATATATTTTAAGATTCTGCAGAGGTGGTATTGAACTCTCAACACTGTGGCATTTTGGGAACTCAGGCGCATATTTGGTGGAAAAGCCCAAAGATTTACTCTCTTTGGAAAGAGTGCATCTGCAATTTGTCGAATATCTGTAATCATAATGGAGACCTGTCTCCTGAATTGGTTTTTTAAATATTTTTCCTCAGGGTTTCGACCCTACTAGCAAACCTTTAATTATTAATTTACTAGGGGTGGTTAAGAGGTTGGTCTCACTTAATTGGAAGGAGGGCAAAATCCTGACATGAAGGCGTATTTTGACTAACCTGAAAAGGAATAGATTGTTGGGAAGAGATTTTGCCCAGAGATTTCCTAAAGATACTCTTAAGGATAAGAATAAATGGTTAAAAAGGGATCTATTTATTGTAAAAAATTAGGGTCAGTGTCTCAATAGCTATAGAATTTGGGTGTCTAAATAGCATTCTTCCGTTACACTGTTCTTATTATGTTTTGTGTTTAGACTGTATGATGGATGTTTGTATTTTTTTATGTAATTTTGTATGTTAAAAAAAAGAATAAATAAATAAATAAATAAAAATAAATTAGCACTTCCTGATTAGGACATTGAGAGATCTGTATTTTGTTTTGTTGGCCCTAAAAATACAAAGAACAAAGAAGAGTGAAGTCATTTCAGATGCCTGCCCCTACACTAATTGCTAAGGCAATGGAAAATAATAATGTCTTGAAGCAAAATGTTATAACATGATGTTTCTACCCTTGAGCAAATAAAATACATAAAGAGTAACAAGGGGAGATCATTCTTTCAATATTTTCAAATTCATATTGTACTGTCTATAAACTTACATTTTTAAAATAGGAACTAGAGTAATAAAAAGAATCAAAGAAACACTGCATTAAATTAGGCATTATGCCACCTGCACGTACCTTATCTGCCAATATGGTGAGAGTTCTCTCAAGGCCATTGGCGGATCGATCCTTCGCTGCTCTGGAAAGTCTCTCTGCATAATAACTAACTTGTGTTTTCAGTGTGTTGATGTGTGCAATGATCTCCTTCGCCCTAATTATATCCTGTGGTATATAAACTATAGACTGGGGGCACGCAGTGGTACTGCAAGAAAACACACAAACATCTTAAGTAAGATATATTTCCATAGTTTGTATCAAGGAAACGCGTTAAAATAATATAAACATATAGTGAGTTATGGATTTCACACACAAACATTAAAACAATGACAAAATAAAATGAGTACTACATCACTGACCCAAGTAATGTACAAACAACAGACTGACTGTATAGATCTTGTGTTTTGGTGACATGCTAAATGATTGTCTAATACATGTTAAATGGTAGTCCATATTTTCTGTCCTGCAATCAAAACTGAATTTATCAACAGGTCCTAAAAGGCTGTGACAAAAATGAACTTTTTTTGTATCAAAACGAAGCTGAGGACTGCCTGTGCTGCAAAAGAAATACTAATATTACAGTTTAAGATGTAAGACATGTCTAATATTTGGAAGAGCTCTTTTAAAGGGTATCTGTAATGTTCATTCCACTATATCGCAGGGGTAGTTAATAGATAGACAGGGGCCCGAATTATTGATTCCATTTGTTTTGGATCTTCACTGCATTATTACATTTACCAACATATTGTCCCGAAGCTTCCAAATCCTTAAAAAAGTTATCAATGGCATGGTGTTTCTTGGCTCTCCTTCACTATGTCTTCTTGCCATATTTTTCTGAAGAAAACATATAGAATCTAGACCTTTGCTTCAGTTTTACAGATCAATATGGAACTTGGCTATATTGGCTAACCCGCTCTAACAAATTAACATCTATTGATGTGTTCACTTCTATCATTATTGGTATTATGTCACAAATGCCATGCCTAAGCTGAACTGACAATTTGTCAATAGTTATGGCTGTTTTAAAAGGCTTTTATAAAATACTGTCACCAGTGCTAAATGATATAGGACCCATTTGATTTAGGGAAGCAATTTGCTATCTCACCCATTATGGATTTCACTGTGCTATGTCATTGTGTGGCAAGCTTTGCAGGGCAAAGACATCTGACTAAAAGAAAAATTATCCAATTTTGCAACACAGACTTCACTAAGAAAACTGCATTTTGTTCAGACAATATTAGATGTTTCCCTGTAGATTAAACATACTGTAGAGCAGGTATGGTCAACCAATTTACATATGCAGTCCCTCAAAAAATAAAATGGGTCGCACAATGCATTTAATCCTTTTTTTTTTTTTTTGTTACATATAGAAAAAATAGTGATATTGTTGTGGGGAGAAACGGAGGTATACTAATGGGGAACAGAGGTATAGATATTGATGGGAAATACTTTTTAAGCAATATGCTTTTTGTGCACTGGACTGTCCCTACCGCTCCAATGAGCGTATATTGGATAACTTACAAAATAAATATAATCCAAACGTTTATTTTATACTTTCCATTGCACTAAAATGAGGACAAGATTATTCTTAGAATCGTCTTTCAAACAAAGCCTTAAATTTGGCCTAATTCCACATGGTACATTGTTTTACTATAGTTATAATTGTACAGTGAATGGAAGTTGTGTTTCTGCGATAGCACCTTGTAAAAAAAAAAAAAAACTATTAAACCAATGAATTCAAAAAGAATACACAAACCGTAAATGAACACATGCAGAAAAATCTAATTCCATCCACATCCGCCAAGACCCCTTCCCTCGTGTGCTTTGTAGCACAGTGAGTTTAAGGAGCTTCCCTAAGACAGTGCAGGGAAGTCGTTGCCAAGCAAAGCACTGCAGCTGTATATGAGACATATTTCATTCCTCCATGCAAAGGACATTTGGTTTCAAGCATGGTAACAGTACACAATCACATCTTCTACAAATGCAGTAACTGGGAAACCTGGCCTGTGTTTGTTGCTTTTCATGCTTGCTGGCTATATCCTTTTAAAGTACCAAGAGATAATGTCTCAAAGCTCCTTGTGTCAATGTAAGTTGTGCACATCAAAATATTACTCTGAAAAATAAACAGTAAATAAAAACATACCAGCAAAGTGTCCTCTAGATTTTATTAGAATCAAGATGTAAAACTAGAATATAAAAATGTCCTGGACACAATCATTCAGCCCTTAAGGTTGATTAAATGCATCTTACCATATAGAGAGAATGCCTTGCACCAAGTAGGCAGAGGACTTTACCAAGGTTTATCAATAAGGTGTTTGGATATTATATACTTATATTCTACTGCAATAAATCCTTCTTAATAAAAATAAAAAAAGCCACAAGACCAGCATCTCCCTATTGGTCCACAGTTACTCATAGGATAGTCATGTCTCCTGTACAGAAAATAGTAATCTAAAGTGTCAAAGCTTGCTGCCCACCCCATCACACAGTAACTTGCTCTGAGGAGAGAGGGGTGCCAGCATGGCAACAACCTAGGCATGATCTCAGTGAAATTTAAACATTTCTAAACTCTAATTGAACAAAAATGGATGTCATTATGATGGGTGCAAACTACTCTTTTGGAGACATGACCCGCTTCTCCACTATAGCATCCCAATAAGACACACTTGCTTCAAGGTACACCTGGGCTAGCTTATGCTCCTGTAATAAGGCAGGTATCTATTTCAGTGGGGAGATTTATATTCACTTTCCTGCTTCAAATTATGCTACAATTCCAAATCGGTACGTTTTCTGTAGACTCCTCAAATATGTTCATCTAAAACTCAAAAGTAAAGTTTATTAAGCAAAGCAATACAAAAGTGTGAAATGGGAAACCATATGCACTGGAAAATAACACCCACAAAATGAGATTTTGAACAAAAGATGTTCTTAAAAAAAAAAAAAGACACAAATATAACATTTACAAATGCAGCAACACAGTAAAAAAACTCACCAACTTTCCTCAAAACTGCTACAAGGAAAACAAAACCAATACAAAATTAGATTACTAGAACGCATAATTTACATTTTTCACTTTAATATGCAATTATTATTTAATGCAAGCTTCCATTTTCTTTACTAAGCCTACTTCTTGAAGTTTCTGTCTCAATATGTGTGTTCAAAGTCTTCATGTGTGTTCAAAGTCTCCTCCCACTTCACAACGAAATCATTTGAAACTAGAATGAATGAATAGATCCCACAGCAGCATAACTGCACATACATGTAATTTCAATACTGAAGCTTTAGCAATGGAAAACATACTGCCTCTGTGAGAGAATAAGCACACCAGCATGGTATCTATGATTTGCTAGAGCCCACATATCTGCAGAGCTATAAGGCAGTGGAAAGAAGCAACATGTACCCTATGTTTTCTGCTAAGACACAGCAATGTTATGTTTTATAAGTGCCAGGATTTGTGTTTTTAATACAAATTACATTTTTCCATATATTTCAAAGTGATCTAATGCAGTCCATTCATTAATATATTTTTTTTTGTCCTTTATTAACTGACAGTGAAATAAAGAAGTCAATCCATATTTTAGTCAAGAGAATAAAACAGACTTAGATAGCATGTTCTTATACATAAGAAGCAGAAGCAGTTAGGTCATTGTCAGGCCTCTGTTCTAGAGTGATCTTCATTGTGAAAATTATTCTGTTTTTAAATTAAAGTGCCTTTCTATTATGCCATATGAAGCTGAATTTCAGCTGTGCTTGCCCCAGGACTGTGAAAGTCACAAATTAGTCCTTTTAATAAGGTAATGGACACAGGCACACACTTTAAATGAGGAGCACTATATAACAAGGGTCTAGGGCCCTCATTCAATTGCAATTTAGCCAATTGAATAGGGCTCTAAATAAGCACATAACATATATTTTTTAAAGAAGTTTTTAGTTTGTAAGCATCTATCCAAAAGCAAGGTTTTCACTAACTAAAAACTTCTTTAAAAAAAAAAATGCTATGTGCTTATTTAGAGCCCTATTCAATTGGCCAAATTGCAATTGAATGAGGCCCTATGTATCTTATAAATAGTGTACATAGGCCCCTATTCAATTAAGCAATTGTAAGTTACTGGAGCCTGTAATGGAGCCCGTAAACTAATTTGCTATTCAATTGTCATCTTTTAGCGAGCTGCAAACCAACTACAGGTTACAAATTGAAAATCCTTGCGGTTGTCAAAATCGTAACTTACACCCCATCTAAGCCTTTGATCTTTCAAGCCCGCAAAAGTCGCTAAAATTGCAAATTGCTACAATTCCTCAAGCCCACAAATGTTTTCACACCCGTAAATGGCAAATGTAGAACAAACTCCTACAGGTACCAGATAGGAATCGCAATGGGGTGTAACACCTGTTCGTAGCACTATAAATGCAAATAAAAAATCAATACTGCACTTTGAAAAGAAGGAAATGCCATGAAAGACATTAGAATTAATTGCACAACAGTCTCAAGCTCGCAAATCTGCAATCAAATTTTTTTTTTTTTAAATGTTTCATTTTGGTGTTCTATCAATCTTAGGAATCAATGAGTTACTACATATCAGGCCACCCACATGGACTATAACAGTATCGTCATTCATTCTTATTATTTTGTACATTGCCAAATTGCGAGTCTGAGCACATATTGGACTTCTATACGCTAATTGGTTGATGTGTAACCTCCATTTTACTGATGTAATGATGGCGGCCTCATTTACTATTGGCTGTTTCTAAATGGGCAGCTACAGCCTTGCTTAACTGATCATGTCCATGCTCTGAAATGCTACATACGGTTGCATGGTTTACGGTTTCGGACAGTAAGTTGCGGGCTTGTTCAATTGAATCGCTCTGTAATTGTAGCAGATTTCAATCCTGCAGACTTACGGCCTATATAACGTAATCTGCGGGCTTGCAATTGACTAGGGGCCATAGTGTTTAAGGAACAAAATCATGGTCCGAGTTTTCCAGACTTATACATATGATTACACGTCCTATTTTGTCAGCGTCGTATCAACCTAAATAGCTCTTTAACGATCACCTAATTTATAGCCAGATATATGTGTCTTTTGCACCACAGTAATGAGTGCTGCAATGCGCTAATTCATTGAACGAAGAGGGTGTGTATATTACTTTAACATAACTTCAACCATATTCTCTCCGTTTTACATTTAATCAACAGTTACATGTTTTATTAATTGGAAAAATAAATGTATATTCATAAGATTTTTTTATACTAATAGATTCTGCAAGAATAAAAACAGAATCGAAATATACGTACTGTTTCTTTGCTTCTTCAAACTTGTGCAGCTGCTTCCTCAGACCCCCAGATTTAAAGCCTTGGCAGTGGGCAGCTGGAGCCCCTATAGTCACAATATCATAGTTCTGATCTGCAAGGCATAAACATCATATTGCTCTTCATAAAAAAGTTGTCATTTTTGTAAACCAGTAGTTTCAACAGCTACAGTAAACACAGATGCTCTTTCCGATTAGGTATGACATAAAGACAGACCTATGCAATCCAAAAACAGAGGACCCCTGGGGTAACTAAATGTGTACTCAGTACAAAGTCAAATAGTAGACAAAAGAAATAACTAAACATGTCCACCTAATAGCAACTCATACTGGTGACAGTGTAATTAGAAAATATAGTAACAAATTAAAAATACAATATTAGGTTTTGCTAATAACAAGTACAGTTCCCCTTTTGCACTTTAATCAGTAGTCCAAAAACAAGAAAGAGCACCAAATGTAGGTGTGAGCTAGGACAGGGATATAGGAATATAGTTGCTGGCATTAGGGAGTCTGCCATACCTGTATCTTGGGAAAACAGCGTTGGCGCCATCCCTTGTCGAGAACAAAAAAAAAAAAAAAAAAAATTTGTTGTGAAAACTGAATGCTACCACAGCGTAAAAGGAGAACACAGTTCACTCTTGTGTAAATACTCAATAGTTGAGTTAAATAATGCAACATTATGATCATACAGATCTGTACTCCATATGTCGTAGAGATTATTTTTAACTGATATGTTTTGTGTATTACATCATATTTAAAAAGAAAGGATTGTTTAAGGATTGATTTGGTATTTGAAAAATTACACTATCAAATAATCAGCATGGCTACGGAAAATGTTGTATTTATATAATATCGTTTATTTATGCTACATTACAAGGTACCGTATTTGTGTGTGTGTGTGTGGGGGTTCAAATGAAATGTCAAAATCAAAATGAAAAATAAAAGGCATGTCATAATGGGAAGTGTCGGAAAAACATCCATCCACTCACTACCTGGCATTCAAGCTCTACTTTCTTATTGATATATAAACTAGGACATAATGAAAAAATATATAATATTAAAAGAATAATAGAAGATATCACCAATTAACTTATATTTTGTTATTAAAATGAAAGCATTACAATATTAATTACATTCATTTCCTCTTAACACTGTATAGTAATTAATTGAATTAATTATTTCTTCAAAGTAATGGCAAGAACCCCAATTAATAGTCAAATTAATTTTCCCACTAAAGTGGTTGAATAGCACTGTATATGCTAATATGAGTTGAGTGCAGTAAATCTCACTTTAACAGTATTCTTAAGGATCTAAAATAAATGGAAATTTTAGAGGTGAAATATGCACAGATTATAGTCAACCTTGTTTGTTCTCAGAAATAATGTTTTAAGGAATACAAAGCTGTTTGGGTTGATTCTGTAATATACAAGTAAACATGAAATATTGTGAAAACAATAAGTCAGTCACAGTCATTAGTAACTCATGATCTAACTGGTGGCTGTAAAATCCCATTAATGAACATGTCATTAGGAGGCCAGGAGTCAACTGGTAAAAGCAAAATCTGACAAATGAATCCGTTACTAGTTGCCCCCCAACCAACTGGCCACCGCAAAACCTGGCAAATTAGTATGCCAGTCGCACGTCAACCAGTTGGTCACTGTAAAACCTGCCATATATGTCAATAATAAATCAACCAGAAGATTTGTCTTTATAAACCCACCAACAAATTTGTTGTTTCAAAACCAAGTGAGTAAATTAGACTTTGTGAAACCAGTTATCCAGTTGGGTACTGTGAAATACATTATTAAACTATTTTACATTGCAAAACCTTAGACAAACAAAATAAAAAGATGCAATCTTTAAGACAGATTTGCTGTGTAGGGGCCTCAATCAATTGCAATTTGGCCAATTGAATAGGGCTCTATATAAGCACATAGCATATTTTTTAAGTTAGTGAAGACCTTGCTTTTGGATAAAAGTTCACTAACTAAAAACTTCTGTAAAAAAATATGCTATGTGCTTATTTAGAGCCCTATTCAATTTGCCAAATCGCAATTGAATGAGGCCCAGGTATCTACATGCTTTATTAATACAAAAATGTTTTCAAGAATATTAATGTAAAGTTACACAAGAAGCAAGAAATATCCACTGGTTTCACTTAGGATGCAAATCCAATTAAAGTTATATTTTTTCTTTTAAATTTCAAATTTTTATTCATTGGAATATATATTCAGCGCTCTGAGGTCTTACGTTACAAAATAATAATTAGCAAATAAACATTTTCTGTTAACGACGGGAGCATTTCTCAAATTATTATATACAAATTATGTACCTGATGCAGTTTCATCCTGAACTCTCATTCTCTGTATGTGCAAATTAGTAGGGACAAATTCTAGTTTCTTATCAGCCTTTAAGCTACTTGCTTTAAAAGAGACACCTGTAAGGCAGAAAAAAATAACATATATTAAAATGTTTAAATAAACTACTGGCCTATCCCTAAATACTCTATTATACAAAGCTCACACCAGCAGGCCACTTTGGTTGTTAGCAATACAAGCATGTATTACATAGCAAGCAATGTTTCTCTGTAACAAGTTTCTATGATATTCCTCTAAGGAGAAGCTATTATTATTATTATTATCCTTGATCAAGACTTTGGAAGTTCAGGCACATTTGTGTCAATCGAATAAAACTTTTCAGAAAACAAACTAGGAAAAATAAAATTAAAAATCCATACATTTTCTACATTTTTGGAAAATGGAAGACTTCATAGTTTTCTTATGTTTCTGCAGTGTATATCCTCAAAAACAGCCTGAGAATTACCAGACAGAAATGACTGCAGGCTTTCAAATGTAATAAGCAATATCCAGGCATTGAAAAAGAATCTATTCCCAGAAATGGCAACAGATGAGGAAAGTGAAAGTAATTTCCTACTCATTTAGTGTAATTAGAAATAAATACAATAAAACAATATTTGTCCCAAAACCATAACCGGTGGAACTGGATATTTTTTATTTAATTTTACGGAGCTATGCATCACTATATATTTGAGTAGTTCAAAAAAGACCTACACATGTTTGTATATATTTTATAAAAAGATGTTATAATAATCACAAAGAAAAGGCACAAACAAGGGGCTACAATGACAGATCTTATAGCAGCAGTCAGTGATTAAATGATAACACAACTCTCGGTAAAAAAAATTAAAAAAAATAAGACTAAATCCAAAAAGTAACCATATTGAAACAAATATTTATATGAAAGTATTCTCCAGTGAACTAAATATGTCTTAACTGCTGACAAATACAAACACACGGTGTCAAAGCTGGGCCTTTCTGTACTCGGATTAGAAATGACATGACTATTATCTGGTGCATGAGAAAGAGGAACAACTTTACATGTCTGTAAAGACACTGAAATAACTGAGCTACCGCAACCCAGCGTTAATCAAAACAGTTTACCAGGAAACATTTTACAGTAAATATAGAAACTGTGTACGGACAGCACTGTGCAAACCCATGCTGTGAAAGTGCTGCTTGTATTATGCCAATACATTTAGAAAACTGAAGAGTGGTCAGTAGTCTGGAAAAGGTCAGTCTAACATCATAATCACAAAAAAGTCAGTGCCAATGAGTGGTCCCATTCACTCATTTCACATGCCTGCAAGGTAATACTTAACATCCTGCAAGCACAACTATATATGGACCGGGAACTACCAGATGTGCAAGTTGGTATTTTACAATTGTCAATTTTTGCTGGATAACAGAGAAAGCAAGAGAGTTCCAGAAAAACATTTACCTCAACTTCATAAACTACTCTAAAGCCTTTAACTGTTTAAATCACAACAGCATGTGGCAAGTTGGGAGTACCAGATCATCTCATTTGCCTCCTGAAGAATCTGTATGTGGACTAAGAAGCCACGGACAGAACCAATCATGGGACAACCAAATGTTTCAAGATCGGGAAAGGAGTGCATCAAGGCTGTATATGGTCACCTTAACCAACTTAAACAAGGAATACATCATGCATAAGGCCAGCTGGATGAATGTAAAGCTGGAATCAATATTGCTGGGAGAAATATCAAGAACCTCAGATACGCAGATAATACCACTCTAATAGATGAAAGTGAGGAGGAACTAAAGGACCTATTGAGAAGGATGGAAGAAGAGAGTGCAAAAGCTGGCCGGCTGCTCATCACCAAAAAGACAAAGATTATGACAAACAGCAATTTTAGTTTCTGGCAAGAAAGCTGTAGATTTGCCAAAGGCGCTCCTTGCCAGCAACTGTGACCCTTGCAAAATTTACGTCGTAACGCAAACAAAATACGAGACACGTTACGACCCATTACGACCTTGAAAAACCGTCCGCAACACGCGCACATGTAAACATGAAAAATACAACAAATACACACAACAAATACATAAAAAGCTTACTTACAGGAAGAGGGAGCACCCAGGACCTCGAAAACTAAAGTTACACCTCAATTTAACTCAAATTAAAAGAGTTTAGACACTAAAAAATTCTCTAAGCGAGAGAAAAAATGGCAGCCGAAAAAAACGAAAACGAGGCTACAGCAGTCTAAAGACGCAAAACACCACCAAACACCTACGTATTTGCCGAAAAACACCTGCGAGATTAGAAAACAAGGACGCAACCCACGCAACCCCAAAAACATTACAAACACAACAAATACAAACAACAGACACATAAAAAGTTTACTCACAGCAAGACCCCCTCTGAAGTTACACGTCTATTTAACCACAAATTTCGGAGATTAGAGACCAGAAAATTACCTAAGCAAGAGAAAAAATGGCCGCCGAACAAAACGAAAAGGAGGCTAAAGGTCCCTAAACACGCAAAACACTACCATAAACACGCAAAACACCACCAAACAGCTACGGATATTCAGAAAAAGCCCAGCAAACAGCTACGGATATTCCGAAAAACTTGCACGACATAGAAAAGGAATATTACGAAAAACTTGCACGACATAGAAAACGAACGACGCTACATCAGCCACATTATATACACCAAACACCCTTAGCTCACTTACAATTTCATTGCCGTCATTTTTTGACGGGCAATTCGCAAGTAATATATAACTTTAAGTAGTTTCTGAAAATGTCCTACATTCTAGAATGTACAGAAGGATACATGATGTACATCATTTCTGTCTCCAAAACAAGGTGTAAAAGGTGCTGTGTGTGCTTTGAGACAGTTTAACAGTGTCCCCAGTGGTATATTCAGATATATGGTATCGGACCTGCCTCATCAGCACAGAGTCCAAAACACTTCGAACTACTTTCACAATCCATCAAAGGCTCTAAGTTCAAGGCTCTAAAGTACATGCACACTAAAACAGTAATTACAATTTATTATACAGACAAAAAAGTTACTCTACAAAGTACAGTATTATGTAAGGTAATACGAAACCATATATGGTACTGTCTCGATAACCACAACATATTGCCTGACCTTTGTATTGATGGAGGTTGGTCAAGTTTTCTTGGTACGTCAATATTATTGTTTGATACTGAGTCACTATCTGTCTGCGGAGGTTTTCCCAGCAAGGAGACAGCTCTCCTAGTTCTTCAAGTTCACACACCCTGACAGGAAACAGGGGAAAACCATTCATTAATAAACCATTATTTTGCAAGAGAAATATATTCACCGTGTGTAATACAGTACAGTGACATTAATACAAAATGAGGGAAAGCAAGGAGGGCTACGTCTATTTTAACTATATAGTAACTGAAATATAGCTAGTGATATATGCTGTTCCTTGTGCATCATTTCCTTCCATTACGGAGACCATAAACACATTCAAGGTGTGAAAACAGACATTGTAAAGGAATCTCACTTTAAAGGAGAGTAAAAACATCATTATCAGAGTTATCTCCAAACTGTAAGGATATCCCTGCTTAAAGGGCCACTGAATTTGTATACAATTTCACATTTATGAAATATGTAATAAACTAACATTAGCAGTTAGTGAAGGCAGGAACAGAAAAGCATTTTTAGAGAATAAAAAACAACCTATATTTAGATGACTTGGATTGTGACATGGGGGACAGAGTTCTAGTCTGTCTGCCCCTTTTGGGGAGGGGAGAGTTATCCTATGTGGTTTTATACTGTCAAGAGTTCCACTGAGAAAGGCAATTTCCAACAGTACCAAACAGAGATCTTATCTGAATCCAAAGTTTTTCCCACTTGTGCTGGGCTTAAAATCATTTTAGGAACAAATGCAAAATGCCTGACAACATTAACGTAAAACTGAATACAATAGATACAAATTAAAAGCATTATTAATTTTTTACACAGTGTAAAGACATGTTTCACATTATCTAATCAAGTTCTTCAATAGATCTTGCTATAAATATGACACTTTTATGGTCCTTTAGGCACAGATGGGGTTCATCATAATGACTGAGCCACTGAGTAACCCACCTGCAATCAATTAGGGATATCCTTAAAACCTAGCCAGTTAGTGGTCCTTGAGGAAATAAGTGGAAAAACATTTACCTAGAGCACTGGTCCCTAATTATTATTCTGATAGACACAAGTCCAGAATATTAGGATAACACCACCAGAGCACAGGCAGCCCAATACATATGGTTGAGCCACTGATTAGTATACAGGCTCAAGTAGGGATATCCTCAAATTCTGGCTTGTTAGCAGTAAATGGAGAAAACAGTTAGGAATTAGTGATCTAGAGCAGGGATCCCAAAACCCTGGGCCGCGGCTCAACACCGGTCCGCAGCATCTGTTCAGCCAGGCCGTAGTGCCTTAAAAACAGCAAAAGTGCTGTTGGTCGTTAGACGGCGCTGTGAACATTTTTAACCAAGTGTAAAGTGCTTTGTAAACAGACTTTTTTTGTGTGGAAGCCCGGCCTGCACCCAGACATTGTGCTGCCCGTCAGATACTTCTACATCCAGGCAGTGAGCAGCGATGGCCACAACCTCACACACTCCCTCCAGGCTGTGTACCAGGGAGGAGTCCGCACTTCCCCAGTCCATGAGCCTCTGCATGCAGCACTTACCCGGGAGTGTGTAAGGTTGTGGCCATCCCTGCTTACAGCCTGGATGTAGAAGTATCGGACAGGCAGCACAATGTCTGGGTGCAGGCCGGGCCCCCACACCAGGCTCCTCTCTGCACTCATATCACCAGGACAGACAGGCCACTAGGAGCCAGGCATGCAGTGACACACAGGCCATGTGTACCTCCAGCCCTGGGCTGCTTTGACTAATCTATAACATTTGATTCTTTTGCATCTTCGGCGAAGAGGGTGCTGGTTGTAACTGTTAGAGATATATACTGCCATTGTGTGTCTGAGTAACTACACTGAAAGTATGTGGGTGTGTGTGTGTATGTTTGCGTGTAGTGGGTGTATATACCGTATTTATCGGCATATAACACGCACCTCATTTTAAGAAGGAAATTTCAGGGATTTTTTTTTTAATTTCAAATAAAGAACTTTAAAGCAAAATCTTCAACCTCAACCTCCCTCCTCATCCTCAACCCCCTCCTCAACCTCCCTCCTCAACCCGCCCATCCTCAAACCCCCTCCTCCAACCCCCTTCTCAACCTCCCTTCTCAAGCCCCCCTCAACCCCCCATGCTCATCCTCCTTCCTCAACCCCCCTATCCTCAACCCCCCTCCTCAACCTCAAACCCACTCCTTATCATCAACCCTCTCCACATCCTCCCTCCTCAACCCCCCCATCCTCAAACCCCCTCCTCAACCCCCCATCCTCCTTCCTCAACCCCCTCCTCAACCTAAACCCCCCTCCTCAACCTAAACCCCCCTAAATACCTCCCCCTCACTTACCGGCTTCTGCTCCGGACTCCGCTCCTTGACCAGGCGCGCATGTGACGTCACATGCGCGCCACGTCATTAGCATATACCGGGTATCCGGTATATGCTAATGACGTGGCGTGCATGTGACGTCACATGCGCGCCGGGTCAAGAAGCGGAGCGGAGGCCGGAGCAGAAGCAGGTAAGTGAGGGGGAGGTATTTAGGGGGGTTTAGAATGTGGAGGGGGGTTGAGGATGAGGAGGGGGGAGGGAATATCGGCGTATAACACGCACACATCATTTGCCCCCTATTTTCAGGGAGAAAAAGTGTGTGTTATACGCTGATAAATACGGTATATATATATATATATATATATATATATATATATATATATGTGTGTGTGTGTGTGTGTGTATATAAGTGTATGTTTATGTGTGTGCGTGGTGTGTGTTTATATGTGTGTGTCATGTATGTGGGTGGGCCATGAAAAAGAAAATTCAATTGAAACGGTTTCTGGTGCCAAAAAGGTTAGGGACCACTGATCTAGAGCACATTAATACATTACATAAAAAAAAGCAAATTAAATAATTGAAGCTATATATGTCAGCTTTCCTTCAATAATAAGCAAGTGGTGAGAGAAGGTGCTCTTATTTTTATTTGCTTAAGGGAAATGCTGTATTTCTAAGATATTTATCTCTGAACACTAAACAGGAACTTATTAGCCACAGTCAGTTATTCTAGCTGCGTTACATTATTGTTACACATATACAGTGACTATCACCTCCTCCCATGACTGTATGCCCAAGGAAGATGTCTCTAAATCCCCTATGCATGGTATGTGACAACAGCTTACCGAGCAGCATCCTCTTCAAGTAGTAGTTTGACAAACTGTCTGGGGATGTGTAAAGACAGCACACTCTCAGCCATTTGCTCTAATATTCTCAGGTGGTTGCCATCTGTGGTAGGAAACCGGTACATCCGACAGATAGAACCGCCAAACACTGGAAAGTAACAGAATGGACCATGAAACGCTTCAGTCAACACAATTGGTCTGCAAAACTCAACATGTAAGAGCTGAAAAAGTTTAGTGAATGAGCCAAACAAGAACCATTTATATATGTCCATTCTCATAAATTATGTATTCTATAGGAAAACTGTAGGTGAACAGAAGTGATTTGTATGGAAAATGTCCTAATTTCTAGAGTGGATGTGATGTCCCTGGGGACTGACTAAGTGTGCCTCAAGAAAATGACCAAAACCCTGAATGTTCTGGTGTAAGGGGACACAACATATACTGTTATATGGAATGATAAATTAGGATGGTTAATTGAATGAATGGAATAACAAACTGAGGGTTTAATGGCAGAAAGAAATGAGGAAAATGAAAAGAAATCGAAATGGGCTGAACAGAACAACAAGGGGCAGGAGACTATACCATAATAAGTTTGGTGAGTGATTGGGAGAATGTGTGTCTCATGGAATAGTTGGTCTTATAAAGTGTGATGTGTTACTTAAAAAGGTTGCAAACCAATTTCCTAGAGGTCTTAAAGAGATACTGAAGTCAGCATATGTGTTTTTTTACCATCAGATAGAGGTTGAAAAGAAATGTGGGTTTTTCTCTTTTTGACATAGTTGCTAAATTAAACAAATTATGAGCTTTTGAAGTCTGTGGTTATACGTTGCTTTAAATTTTCACTTCAATCAGCAAAATACATAATGGACTGAACCAGCTACCGGCACTAATAAGAACCAGCAGTATTTAAATTTCCTGCATTAGTTACATTGTTCTGTTTCACTGCACATCATATAGCAGAATAGTATAGTGATAAAATCCAGTGACCATTACTTATTACTATTTTAAGACTGAAAAATTGCATATCACCTATAATAGTTGTGGACATACGGGCCATTGGTCACACTTTGCGAGCCTCGTGAAGCGAGGCGAGCCGTTGACACCTGCACCAAGATCGTTGCTCATGTTGCGGCCCACAGGGCCACCACTGTGAGCCTCGCAAAGCGAAGCAAGCAGTTGAGCCACGCCACTGTGAGCCCCGCAGGACATAGGCTGCAATGAGCGCCAAAGGTGCTCATTGCACTGAAAAGCGAGGTGAGCAGTTGAGACATGCGGGACTTAGGCTGTAATGAGTGCCGAAGGCCAGTAGGACTTCACGCGGTGCACAAAATTACGGCCCATAGGACTTAAGAACCGAAGCACGTAGATGGACTGTGGGTCTCGGAAAATTACGACTTTAACAGACGAACCATGGAACTCAAAAGACCTGCTAAAAACAACAAATATGCCTCCAATTAACTTACACAAGTTTATTGGAGGCATATTTAGCGTTTTTTCCCGAACAAAGATAGCCTAAGCGAGAGAAAAAACGGCACCCGAAAAATCGTAAACACGACGAAGACAAGGCCAAAAGACGTAAAACGAGGCCGAAAGACGTAAAAACGAGCTCAAAGAAGTAACACTTCAACCTCAACACTTAATCCAAGCCAGTAACATTTAACTCAAAGCAGTAAGACTTAACCCGGGTGATTTCCTAGTAAACTATAAAGGGTATACAGGAGTGGTATAAAAGATTTAGTTTAAAGGAAAAAAAAAAGAGAAGAACAGGGATTCAAATTCACAACCTATAATTCTAAGGCAGAACCTTTTAATCAGTGCACCATGTCTCTGCTTGATAAAGAGGGACTTATACAAACAAAAGCTAAGAATGACAACATTAAGTTGATTCTTGCTCATTTAAAAAAAAAAAAAGTCGGTCCTTTCCTTTGGTTGGCGGCCAGCGCTGTGAGTGTGCTTCAAGGCTGCTGTGCAGCACCACCTAGTGATTGGAATGCAGCAGCACATGGTGCTGCGTGTAGTGCTGAAGCGCGCTCCGCCCATTTCTTATGTGAAAGAATGGGCTGAAACTGAAGCGCGCAAGAAAGGGGAGAAGAATACCTGAATGAATGGAGAGAAGGGTTAGGGTTACAGTTCGGTTTTAGGTTTAGGCTTGGGGTTAGGGTTGGATTTAGAGTTAGGGAATATAGGTTAGGGTAACAGTTAGGCTTTAGGGTTAGGCTTGGGGTTAGGGTTGTGAGTAGGGTTAGATTTAGCGTAGGGTTAGGTAAGGGGTTCGGGTTATTATATTAGTTGCTGTTGCTCTTCTACTCTGTACAAATGTATGTCATAATTTTGACAATGAGAATAGCAGCAGCACAGAACGGTGAGAAAGGATCAAGCCCAAACCAGGTTAGCCCCCTAATGAAGCAAAGTAATACTGGGGTGACAGTCACATTTAATGTCAGCTTTATTTAGACTTTCTGTAGTTTCAATAACCAATAACCCATAGAGATACAATACACATTATATTATTAAAGGAAAAACAGAGACATTTACCGGATTTGAGTAATGTGTCTTTTCGCAACGAGGCATATTTTGAGCGAATTCCTAGAGATTCTGTTAAACTTTCATCAACAGAAAGAACGGTCTAAAATGGACAAAAAAAAAGTGATTGAACATATGGTATATATGAATTTATCTGCAAGAATAAAACAGGTACAAAACTGGACTTTGTGAATTAAATGGAATTCGTAAAGTTATTTTCTGCTCAACCTACAAATTCATCATAGAAATAGTTTAAGGGATACCAAATGGGGAAATGCTGCAGTACAAGAAAAGCAAGATTCAAATACTTCCTTCTCTAATTGTCAGTAAGAAAATAATAAGTAATTTGTGTTATCTGAATCCCAAGTCATATCTAACAATGCCTCATTATTAAAGGACCACTGTAGTTCAACAAAAGATGGACTTATTTGTCAAGTATGTATCAAATCAACAACATCAGTATCTATGTAAGTCATGGACATTAAAAAAAAATTGGGGAAAATCCATGTTTTTTTTAACTTTCTTATGATTACAGGAATTCATTTTGTGTTTTTTATATCACAACCTGAGAAATGAATCATAAGTGTTTGTCTTTGTAGCTACCAGTTGAGGATGGGGAGGGCAGGAGGGAAAAGGGAGAAGTCCAGAGTGTTTATTTGATAATAGGATAAGATTGAAATTGACACCACATGCCTTTCCCCTCCCAGACATGTTGCATTACAAACACACACACACACACACACACACACACTTCCTTGTGGCATTCAGATGCTTTCGGTAGGGGATGGTACAAGTATTTGGAACTGGCTTCCTTGTGGCATTCAGATGCTTTCAGTAGGGGATGGAAAAAGTATTTGGAACTGGTTTCCTTGTGGCATTCAGATGCTTTCAGTAGGGGATGGTACAAGTATTTGGAACTGGCTTCCTTGTGGCGTTCAGATGCTTTCGGTAGGGGATGGTACAAGTATTTGGAACTGGCTTCCTTGTGGCATTCAGATGCTTTCAGTAGGGGATGGTACAAGTATTTGGAACTGGCTTCCTTGTGGCGTTCAGATGCTTTCGGTAGGGGATGGTACAAGTATTTGGAACTGGCTTCCTTGTGGCATTCAGATGCTTTCAGTAGGGGATGGAAAAAGTATTTGGAACTGGTTTCCTTGTGGCATTCAGATGCTTTCAGTAGGGGATGGTACAAGTATTTGGAACTGGCTTCCTTGTGGCGTTCAGATGCTTTCGGTAGGGGATGGTACAAGTATTTGGAACTGGCTTCCTTGTGGCATTCAGATGCTTTCAGTAGGGGATGGAAAAAGTATTTGGAACTGGTTTCCTTGTGGCATTCAGATGCTTTCAGTAGGGGATGGCACAAGTATTTGGAACTGGCTTCCTTGTGACATTCAGATGTTTTCGAAAAGGGGTGGAACAAGCATTTGGAACTGGCTTCCTTGTGGCGTTCAGATGCTTTCGGTAGGGGATAGCACAAGCATTTGGAACTGGCTTCCTTGTGGCGTTCAGATGCTTTCAGTAGGGGATGGAACAAACATTTGGAACTGGCTTCCTTGTGGCGTTCAGATGCTTTCAGTAGGGGATGGAACAAGCATTTGGAACTGGCTTCCTTGTGGCACAGTTTTAGCACACAATTATTTTCAGATGCTTTTGCCAGTTTTAGGGAAGAACAAATTCATGACATAGTTCCTTAAAACAGCATAAGGTAAATGCATTTTAAGAAGTACTTTAAAGAGTCTGAAATTTTAAAAGGCAAACATTTTTCACCTAGCCTGCATATATCTGTAATTATTCCAGATTTAGTTTACAGTGCAGGCAATTAATGTTTGGTGATATAGAAAGCTTCAGTTTAAAACATAGATTCCAGAAGAATGTAGTCTGAATCTCTCTAGTCTCCATAGTAAGATCTTGGTCTGCTTGCAGGTAATACTCACCCTCCCGTTAACGGTGTCTGGTGATCTGGTCACGGGGGTCCGCTGGTCGGTCTTTTCCTCCATTTGCCAGCCTATAACAGTAATATTGCCCACACGCTCCTGCTCAGCAGACCTGCAGGAAATGGAATTCATTTTTTTCTTGCTATCTTAGTTTGTATAAAAAACATAAAACACACCTACCAGACAGATACTATGTCAAAGGTAATATGATGAAGCCACTGTTTAGAACACTGATATTTATCTTGGGAGTATCTCTGAATTTTATGACCTTAAGAAATAAGGAATGCTAGGCAATATTATCTGCTCTGTGTGTCTTGACCCATAGTACCTACTAATGCTGAACAACCCTGCAGTAAACATGGCATTTAAATCCATGCCAGTAAAGTTTTATTGACTATGACTGGATTCCTTATCTGCCTGAGTAGATCTACAGAACATAACTCCTAGCCCACAGATATTTTATAGATGCCAGGGCTAGTTACAATCAAAGGATACATATGCAAAAACTGAATTTATCAGTATCAATTTATTGTGTGTTATTATATTTAACTATAGCCTTCTTTTAAAATTATTTGAAAAGTATTAAGAAAGGATGGTAAAATAAACTTAAAAACTATAACAAACATCAAATTCAAGAATCCATTGCTAAAAAAGATACCACAAAAAGATACCCCTGAAATGTCAAGGAGTGTTAAAGGGACACAGTCAGTTGTGAAAGAACAGGTCCTACACATAAGCATTTTAAACACTTTTAAAATACTATGGACTCAATTCAAGGCCTTTTAAAATTACCCTAAAAACAAAGCAGTGCAAACTAACCTCACTTTCACATTCCAAAATACTTATTAACAGACTTATTAGAGGCATATTTAAGTTTTCTGGATTATGAATGAACCTGATAGAGAGGAATCAATAGTGTATGAAAACATTTTTTTGCATGAAAAAAAATACCATAATAACATTAACAAATTCACCCTGATGTTTGCTAAATCTCTTGAGTTTTCAAGCAGTAGCTTTTGTGAGTTAACACCCCTGGATATCGCTGCTAAAATTAGAAAAACATTCATAATTTGTTTTGGCCAATCAAAGGCAGCTAATACACTTTAATACATTGTAGCAATCTGTCATAGCAGCTTGTGCATGAAGCAATCATGGGATGTGTAGTCCTCTGCACAAGGAAGCAGGCAGAGCCAGACACTGCTCTGTAAGGTCTTTGAATTGAGCTGCTGTTGGCTTGAAGGTTAGTAAAGGGTTAAAATCCGTACCCAACTGCAGTATTTCTATTGGTAGGTATACTGTGCCTATGTGTATAGAATGACTCTTCCTTCTGCAAGGGGAATTACAGGATTCCTTCCTGCACAAACTGCCATTACTGATGGTTACATTGTATTAAAATGTATTAGCTGCCTGTTATTGGCTAAAACAAATTATTAATTTTATCCAAATTTTAGCAGGGATTTTCAGGGGTGAGTTTGTTAATATTTATTTAATGTTATTTTTTCATGCCAAAAAATTGTTTGCACACACTACTTATTCTCCTCTGTCAGATGCATTTAAAATCCAGGAAGCTCAGATATGGCTTTAACCCTGATGGATTACTGGTTGTCTAACCAAATGAAGAAAATGGTAAAAGCCATGCTTATGTGTTGTATGTGAAAGAATGTGAAGAGCCAAGAAATTATGCAAAATATTAAGAAATCAGAAAAGTTTAAATTAAACCTAACACTTCTCTATATGCCCTTTGGCATCCTGTATCTTAAAAACACCTCAGCATTAATTACCTCTAATGAACAGCATAATAGGTACTAACCATAGTGTTAAATGTAATCTGTGGTTCCTCTCCTGTAAGACGTCTTTGACAGTAAACTTTCCAAAGCCCAGCAAATACATCTGCATGAGATGTGGAGAAATAAAGCAATTTAATCATAGCAGCTTACTTTCAGACACAATGTCCCTTGGTTGTTCTAGCTTTGTGAATATTTGATATTTTCTCAAGGGATTATAAAGAGTGTTTCATTTGTAGCACCAAGGTACTTAAACCTCTCCCAGTACAATACTGTACCTACAGCTGTTTCATTATGATTGCGTGGGTGAGATATTCCTTATAGGCAGCCATTAATTATAATATAAAAAAAGCAAAACGCGTCAGGCAGCTCTGAATATCCATCACACTAACACAGTATGAAAGCATTAATCCCACCACTGAATGAAAAAAATTATACCAGCTCATTGCTACATTTTGCTTTGTGTAGTAATAGTGCAAAGAATGCTGAAAAATGACTCCTTTTTAAAACAAAATGAGTGTATACAAAGCTACTTATTGTTTACATCGTGTTTGGTGTCATATTTTGATTTGTGTAATAAAAGTGGACAAGCTTCTTACGGTTCCCTGAGATCGGTCTTTGACATCATATACCGACAGCTTGATCTGGGTCATCCTATTTATGAGCGAGTCTTGGAAGAAGGCAATGCTGCTCAGAAATATTGGGTTACTTGTCCCCTGCAAAGAAAACGGGTACATTGATGAAAAAAGCAGAAGGAGGTGTAATGATCCCAATTTGCAATTCCTGAAGGAAGAGATGATTCACCTTTGCTAGACATGAGATGCAGAGGTTCAAAAAAAGACAATAGCTCTGCATGCTATCACATATATAGTTGTGAGCGTACGAGTTGTTGCTAACGCTGCGGGCTCGCGTAGCGAGCCGCGGCCCTCGCGTAGCGAGGGCCGCGGCTCGCGCAGCGAGCCGAGGCCCTCGCGAAGCGAGGGCACTGCCCGAGGGTCTCAGTTGCTGCAAGGAGCGCCGAAGGCGCTCCTTGCCAGCAACTGAGGACCCTCGCGAAGCGAGGGCCTCAGTTGCTGGCATGGAGCGCCGTAGGCGCTCCATGCCAGCACCTGAGGACCTCGCAAAGCGAGGGCCGCAGTTGCTGGCATGGAGCGCCGAAGGCGCTCCTTGCCAGCAACTGCGACCCTCGCAAACTTCACCTCGCAACCCAAACAGTACGACACACACATTACGACACTCGCAAACAACATACGACACACGTTCACACACATTACGGACTCGCAACACTCGGACGCAACTCGCGAACATTAGAAAATGTCAAACACAATACATACACACACCACATACATAAAAAACTTACCTACACCAAGAGGGAGCACCCAGCACCTCAAAAATACAACTTACACCTCGATTTTACTTCAAATAAAACAGTTTAGACACTAAAAAAAAAACGAAGCGAGAGAAAAAATGGCCGCCGAACAAAACGAAAACGAGGCTACAGCACTCTAAACTCGCAAAACACCACAAGAAACTCGCAAAACACCACAAAACACCTACGGATATTCCGATACAAACGTATAACACACATTACTCGCCATTTCTCGCCAATGCGGAAGTACACGACTACGCTAACGGTTTGGTCTCGCGCACGCACAGTGTTACACTGCACACATTCAGCACGCTTACACAGCAGATCCACACCACTAATGCTGCAGCAACATCAAAACACATTCACAGCTCTTCCACACAATGCTTTAAAATAGGTAAAGTATATTCATTTATTAATGTATTATATATTTCATTATTACACACTAAACAGCATTAGCTACCTTACAATTTCATTGCCGTCATTTTTTGACGGGCAATTCGCTAGTATAAGCAAGAATGCAGAGGTTTCATCTCCAGGAAGTTATGATTGCCATTGAGAAAAAATAATGAACGTTTAGATGTAACATAATATGAATTAATTAATTATGTAATACTCATATGTAAAACATCAAGAAGCAAAATGTAAATGTTATAAGAAAATATTTGTTTGTATCTTGGTTTATTTATTTAAACAAACTGTATTGTTTCTATACACTAAAATAAAATAAATGTTTCATAAAAACAATTACACTGCATGAAATTGTAGGTGAAATGACTGATTCAACAAGAAACCGTGTGAATACACATTATATATTGTAATGGCTATCTGAATATGGTTACATTGTCATTTTCTGAGACTCTGTAGGCCCCAGAATTTTGGTATAATTCACAAAGACTTGGGAGAGTGTTTGTACCGAACGTAAATACTTAATGGGCCACTGCAAGTCAAGAGGAGTATAGGAATACATTTTGTGTTTGTTATATCAGTTTCTGAGAGCTGGATAAGGGGGGCAGGGGGATTTGTAGTTATCAGTGGAGAGGGGAATGAGGGAAAGACCACAGCCTTTTTTATAATAGGATAAAACTGAATTGATAACACAACCCTTCTTCCTCATTGGCCCACAAGCAGGACATTGCATTAAAGGATGCAACCATAGCTCTTCAAAAATGTAAATGCCCCTCTCACATACACACAACTGCCACCAATGTATTATAGATTACACCAGTGTAAGGCAGGGGCATCAATGTATAATATTTTCCTGTTTAAGTTTGCTCTTAGCAAGACTCAAAGTTTATATGGGTGTGTATATGTGTGTAATTATATATATATATATATATATATATATATATATATATATATATATATATATATATATATATAAATATATATATATATATAAATATATATATATATATATATATATATATATATAGATAGATATATATATAAATATATTTTTTCCCAATGATCTTTTAACAAGCAAAAGTTTATTTCACACTGATGTGAAAATATCAATTTCTTTTTTATTATTTATGGTTAACTATTCATTAATTTTAGCCCGATAACCTGATCCTGAAAGCTTGTCATAAAACCCTATCCAGTTAGCCATTAAAATGTTTCATATCACAACCTGTTTCATGATTTCCCACAGCTATCACTGTACCAATCTATACTTATTTCTTCTGGTTACAAATAAGTGGAGACATTCCTCTCTCACAACCGCTTCCTTACCTCTATGATTTCCGTCTGTGCATGCTTTGTCCAGAAAGCTTGAGGTGGAGTAGTGACACTAACAGCAACAAAACTATTTGGTTTCCGATCCAGTGAAGGTGTAACCAGCTCGCTGCAAGCTTTTGGAAAGAGAAACCAAGAACAAGTTAGATGCAATCATATCCTAATGCATACACTACACAAAAAAGTTAGTTCTGACATTTTCTTCCCCAATAGATCTTCCCCAATGCACTATGCATATTGGTGGTAAAACTCTGCACACAAACTGAACAATACAATGGATTTTTTGGTACATATAGTCAAATGTATATGAATTTCAGACGGATGGCCAAAAATATGAGGCAGCTTCATTCACTCAAATGTTATATTACAATTTTCCATTACAAAAAGAGTAATTTCTTAAACATGCTGTTTTTAAGATATTTTTAAAAATAGTATCTTTATTTTCTGATAAAATTAGTAGGACACTTAGGTCCTGTTCATCAAAGATCTATCTGTACGTAGGAAAGCAAAAAAGTGTGAAAAGGAAGTAAAAATATGATCACAGGCATTTTGAGCACAAGGTACAGTTATTTTAAGACAAATATCTTACCTAAACTAAATTCTAATATGGGCTCATCTGGGTCCTGGACATTCCCTGTAAACATAAGAGAACATCTGTAGTAAATAGCGCTAGAAAAGGTTAGAGCCACGAATAAACACTATGGCCCTCATTCAATTGCAATTTGGTCAATTGAATAGGGCTCTAAATAAGCACATAGCATATTTTTTTTAAAGAAGTTTTTAGTTAGTGAAAATCTTGCTTTTGGATAGATATTTACTAACTAAAAACTTCTTTAAAAAAAATATGTTATGTGCTTATTTAGACCCCTATTCAATTGGCCAAGTTGCAATTGAATGAGGGCCTAAGTAACCAGCAAAATACACTGAATAGAGAAATAAGGCATTCATATATAGACATAAAGACAAAGTTTAGGCAATCTATATAACTGAAATTAGTGCATATCATGCCCCTAATATGTTCCAAGTTTCTCCTGAGTACAGATTGAAAGTAGTACAAGTCATAGTGGGAGAGAGAAGTGAATTAAAGAACCGCTGTAGTTAAAGACATAAGGCACTTGTTTGAGAGTATGTAACAAATCAACAATAGAGGCCATGGAGATAAATAGATATTTAGAGAAAAGTAGTTTTGATGACTCTGTTTATGAAAGAAGGAATCTGTCCATCTATCAGTGGAGGGAGGTAATAGGGAGAAGTCAAAAGACATAATCTTTCCACCTCTAAGACTCAGGAGCAGGCTCATTGTATTAATAGATGAAAACAATGCTCTCCAGAAATATAAATGCCCCTCTCACAATCCCACACAACTTATTTCTTCCAAAGTACCATGGATGCCTCCAGGACCCAGCAGAGGTATCATGATTTACTTTTTATAATAAAAAAAACTAACTCTATGACATTTTATTGTACAGTGCAAAGGTCAACAAAGTCCAGGCTTAGAGCAGGGCATTTTCAGATGACAGCAGGCTACACCAAGTTGTAGTAGTCCATATCCATAGCAATGTTGTGTATAGACAGTGAGGGGTAGTGTAGATGATGGTGCTGGCCAATAGAGAGCAATAGCTAGTCGTGGAAGAAAAGTAAAAGTAATGGGCCTTCTTTCCAAACTGCTGAGATCAGGATCAGACCTCCTGTTGCCCGCCATCAGGTATATAGCGTCAAAAGGGATTAAGCGAACATCTTTCTGAAAATATTTTATAAAACTTGAGTTGTATTTATTTTTTTGCAGCTGTTGTATTTTTATTGCAGCCACCGTGCCATATAAATGGATTCAAATCAATTATTTCTCTTTTTCTTTGAAACAGAAAACCAACCTATGGCATCTTCATGGTGGGAATTAATTTAAATACATAAAAGTTTTTTTTTTGCTGAAAATGTTATTTTATAATAAAACCCAGTTTTATTTCTATATTGGATTTTTAGTAACTATGCTCAATAATGGGCAAAATGTTTGTAGAAAATAAAAACAAAATAAACGCAGTCTTTATTATTTATTCATTTATTTATTTATATGTAATTATTATCGACATTCCATTTTCTTTACTGAACTGCTTCTTTCAAAAACTTTCTTAGAAAAGTAATCTAATGTGCTTTTTCCTAAGCATTTTAGTTATTACTTTTCCCTATAGAAGATGACAGAGTTTTCGGCATTTAAGAAGATAGCTTATCTGTGTGGAAGTATATCAGCAGAAACCAAAAAATGGTAGATACCACCGCAATACAAATGCATATAAACCTTTTCGAAGAACCTGAAAATGAGGAACACGTTATTAGAATAAAAAAAATAAAAAAGGATAAAGCCACTAACCTACCATTCTAGTTTTTAGTGAACAACTTCCTAAAGTGGAAGAAGGATTTTAATACACAGTAAAGATGAAGTAGCATCATCAAGTATGTGATACATTAACTCTCAGTATGCCTTAATAAATTGATATAATAGCTAGCATGAATGCTGCTCCCTTCTATTAAGGAATAAATATAAATATATATATATATATATATATATATATATATATATAAAATCACATATATAGTTGTGAGCTTGCAAGCTGTTGCTGACGCTTGAGGGCTCGCACAGCGAGGGCCGCAGTTGCTGGCATGGAGCGCCGAAGGCGCTTCTTACCAGCAACTGAGGCCCTCGCTTCGGCGCTCCTTGCCAGCAACTGCGACCCTTGCAAAATTTACGTCGTTACGCAAAGAAAATACGAGACACATTACAACCCATTACGACCTCGCAAAAATAGTCCGCAACACGCGCACATGAAAACATGAAAAATATAACAAATACACACAACAAATACATAAAAAGCTTACTTACAGGAAGAGGGAGCATCCAGGACCTCGAAAACTAAAGTTACACCTCAATTTAACTCAAAATAAAAGAGTTTAGACACTGAAAAATTCTCTAAGTGAGAGAAAAAATGGCCGCAGAAAAAAAGGAAAAGAGGCTACAGCAGTCTAAAGACGCAAAACACCACCAAACACCTACGTATTTGACGAAAAACACCTACGAGATTAAAAAAGAAGGACGCAACCCGCGCGACCCCAAAAACATTACAAACACAATAAATACAAACAACAAACACATAAAAAGCTTACCTACAGCAAGGGGGGGCACCCAGGACCTCTGCAAGTGAAGTTACAACTCGATTTAAGCACAAATTTCTGAGATTAGAGACCCGAAAATCACCTAAGCGAGAGAAAAAATGGCAGCCGAACAAAACGAAAACGAGGCTAAAGGTCCATAAACACGCAAAACACCACCAAACAGCTACGGATATTCCGAAAAAGTCGGACGACATAGAAAGCGAAGGACGCTAAATCAGCAACAGCCGCATACCACACATTAGCCGCCATTTTAGAACAATAACTTATATAATGCGGAAGTACACAGCTACGCTAACTGATTTGTCTCGCGCACGTACACTATTCGACTCCACATTTTCATCACTCTTACACAGCAGCTCCACACCACTAATGCTGCAGCAACATCAAAACAGATTGACAGCTCTTCAACAGAATGCTTCCTGGATATATTACTTCAAAATAGGTAAAGTATATTACTTTATTAATATAGTATTTATTTTATTATTATATACACCAAACACCATTAGCTCACTTACAATTTAATTCGCAATTTTTGAAATTCGCTAGTGTATATATATATATATATATATATATATATATATATATATATATATATATATATATATATATATATATATATATATATATATATATATATATATATATATATATATATATATATACCACCAGGTTTGCACACATCTCAGGAGGAATTTTGTCCCACTCCTCTTTGTAGATCCTCTCCAAGTCATAAAGGTTTTGAGGCTGATGTTTGGCAACTTGAACCTTCAGCTCCCTCCACAGATTTTCTATGGGATTAAGGCTGGCTAGGCCACTCCAGGACCTTAATGTGCTTCTTCATGAGCCACTCCTTTGTTGCCTTGGCTGTGTGTTTTGGGATATTGTCATGCTGGAATACCCATCCACAACCCATTTTCAATGCCCTGGCTGAGGGAAGGAGATTCTCACTCAAGATTTGACCGTACATGGCCCCGTCCAACTTTGGTCCCTTTGATGCAGTGTAGTTGTCCTGTCCCCTTGGCAGAAAAACACCCCCAAAGCATAATGTTTTCACCTCCATGTTTGACGGTGGGGGTGGTGTTCTTGGCATTATAGGCAGCATTCCTCCTCCTCCAAACCCAGCGAGTTGGGTTGATGCCAAAGAGCTCGATTTTGGTCTCATCTGACCACAACACTTTCACACAGTTTTCCTCTGAATCATATCGGATGCTCATTGGAAACCTTCAGACTGGCCTGTACATGTGCTTTCTTAAGCTGGGGGACCTTGCCGGCGTTGCAGGATTTCAGTCCTTCACGGCGTAGTGTGTTACCAATTGTATGGTAATAGTATCTTTTCTTGGTGACTATGGTCCCAGCTGCCTTGATATCATTAACAAGATCCTCCCGTGTAGTTCTGGGCTGATTCCTCACAGGTCTCATGATCATTGAAACTCCACAAGGTGAGATCTTGCCTGGAGCATCAACCAAGTAAGACTGGCAGTAATTTTGTGTTTCTTCCATTTGCAAATAATCACACCAACCATTGTCCCTGACATCCTTGGCCATGGTGGAGAGTTTGGATCAATTGATTGCTTTAGTGGACAGGTATCTTTTAAACCGGTAACGAGCTGAGATTAGGGGCACTCTCTTTAAGAAAGTGCTCTTAATCTCAGCTCGTTACCATATAAAAGACACATGGGAGCCAGAAATCTTGCCGATTCATAGGGGATCAAATACGTATTTCCCTCACTGACCTGCAAATCAATGTATAACTTTTTTGACATGCGTTTTTCTTTTTCTTTTTTCTGTTATTCTGTCTCTCGCTGTTAAAATATACCTACCATGAAAATTATAGACTGATCATTTCTTTGTCAGTGGACAAACGTTCAAAATCAGCAGGGGATCAAATACTCCCCCCCCCCCCCCCACTGTATTTCATAATTAAGATACAGCAAACTAAAGTCTGCAATATCTGATTCACTTCATTAGTCCTGCAAACAGAATATGCAAAACAATCATGAAAATAACTGAGAAATTGGCTAAACAGAAAATACATTTTATCTGGTGAGTGGGTAATGTTTGGAGGCCAAATATACAAGAAAACTATTATTATTCTATAGTTATAAATGTGTTTTGCAACACCAAACACTTGTCTTATATCAAGGTGGCAAGTGTGTTAGAAATAGCATAGAAGAGTACAAATGTGTCTGCAGGATCACTGCACCATAAAAAAAATAATTGGAAACTCTAAGTCTAACAAAGAACATAAGCAAGTAGGAAAAAAGTCATGAAGCTAGTTCTAAAATTACAAGTTTTAAATTTTAGATGAAACAATTTTTATTGAAAGAAAATAAGGTTGCGCCAAATCCAAATATACATTGCAAGATTGACACTAAATAGAAGCAATTAGCATTATGAAGGTTAATCCTTCATTTTCATTCCCTTAGTTTTTTGTTTTATACATTTTCAAATGACACTTTGAAATTAGCCAGCAATGGTTAGTATTATCTAAAAAACCACAACCAAGAAAAACAAAACAAAGCAAAAAAAAAAGGGGGGAGGGGGGTTGAAGAGGAGAGCCTGAGGCCTCAAGGTTATTCTTCGCCATCTAAAACCAATGTATAATGTTTCCGCAGCTCTTGCAGTCAGCCAATTTGCAAGGTCCAAGCATCCCAACAGGGAGCCCATCTTTTATATCAAGTTCTGCCGATATCATTGTCATTGAATAAATAAATATATTTTCCTCAAGACTTCTCCAAAATCAGTGGTAATTGCCTTCCAGGTTTAGGCAATGATGATTCTGGAGGGTAAAAAAAAAAAATCTGGTTTGACAGAAATTGAGCTTCCTTTGAGAGACCTGGAATAGGGAGGCCTCACAACATTTCTAAAATGGCAAAGTTTCAATCCAACTATGAGCTATTTTAGGGCATATGTCAAGGATGAGTTTGAGAGTTGTAATCTGGCTGGGTGAGATACCATCTCATAATAGTTTTATAGACATTCTCTCCCAAAATTACATTATGGAAGAAATTTGCTTCATTTTTGTAAATTTTGCTACATCGCGAGTCGTCTAAGGTAATGCTAAGTTCAGCTTCTCAAGAAGTCTTGTAAGGAAGTTTAATAGATGTAGCATGGTCAATTAAATAATTATAAAGGGTGTAAATATTTTTCGTACTATTTGAATTGTATATGCAACATTTTTCAAAATGGGTTTCCTAGCTGACTTATATCATAAGATATGAGCTAGAATGGAGTTAATCAAATCCAGGTTGAGCGGTAGGTGATGTTTCTTGCTGAAGTCTGTAGGAGACCAATGTTGGATTTGATCTCTCTGCTGTATCCTGGGGAGTTTATGACACATTGATGGAAGTTGTGTGTATGAGAGGGCATTTACATTTCTGGAGAGCTATTGTTGCATTTCCTAAAGCAAAGAGTCGACTTTCTGGACCAGAGGAAGGAGTATGGTATTAACATAATTGAATAAGATTGAAATTAACACAAACATCCTGTTCCCATCTTCCCCGCCCTTCTCTCTGCTGAAAATAGACATAGACATCCTTATGATTAAGCTCTGAGGAAGTTAAGTAACAAACACAAAATATACTCCTATACTCAAACCGAGTCTTCCAATATTCTGATATTCCCAAAAAATGTTTTGTGGCAATGGCTTATACAGCTGATAATATTGTTTGTTTTGTATATTCTTGACAAAGCATCTTTTTTTTTTTTTACTGCAGTGGTCTTTAATGATGGCTGCATGCATAGTTTAATGCTATAATAAATAAACAGTGGTCATGAAGGTCATGTTTGATTTTAAGATCACTTACCCGCCAGGGACAAGTCCACCATGTCATGAGAGATGTCAATGGTGGAGCGGGGTCTAGCACCATAGCGGGGGCTGTGTTCTCTCGTTGACATTTTGTTATGTGCAACTCACAACTCACATGTTAGGCACAGTCCTTCCAATGGATCAATGTCATGATACCTATAAAGAAAAGAACAGAATAAACATAACTTAAGCAATGCATTAGTTATGTCATTATAACCTATATTGTTTGATGAAGCTGTAATTTTCTGTAATTTTGAAGAACTGTATTAATATATACAGAAAAAAAGCCTGAATTAAAAAAAAACTTAATAATAATAATAATAATAATACAAGAAGACTTTAATAGTAGAATACAAAATTGTACAAAACCTATACAATTAGAAAAAAAAAATCAAAACCAATACTTATGTACCACAATGTAAGAGTACATACAGCAGGTTTCTTGATATAACAGTAGTCCTTCAAATGCTATACTAGATATATTTTTCAGTTCTTCGTCAATCAAATCACTAGCTGATGCAGTTTGATATATAGGGGGAAAGCTCAATTTGATACATTTTAAATTTTAACAAAAAAAGAAACAAGCACAGAACAGCCTCATAGTGCAGTAAGCAGAGATTATAACATGTTTTTCTATTTATTAATATTTAAATAAAAAGCACATTCAAGGCTCTGAATAAAAACTCAACCAATCCCCTGGAAAAAACATTGTTCTTGATTTCTTTGCTGGTGCTCGTCTATTGTAATGGATGACCTTCTTGTTTACCTGGAAAACCTTTGTAGAAGCTTGCTGATGAGATGTAGACCAGCAGGGCTACTATAGTAAACAGGTATTAATATATCTAAATAACTCGTATCAACCCAATGCCTTTCGTCATTATATAAAAAGAAAATATATCCTGTGATCACTATATATATATATATATATATATATATATATATATATATATATATATATACACACACACATACATACATATATACACACACAACAGAGTATGCATTTTGTCTATAACTAAATCTTAAAATGTCTACTTACTACACTATGAGGCTGTTCTGCACTTGTCTCTTTCTCTTGGTTTTCCTGTCATTATTTAATTTACCTGAACAACAAATTGTTTTTATCTTACTGTCTATAGATTGCACTAGCTGTTTTTCACTCTGGTCAAATATTTCCTGACATATTCAGCATTGTTTTTGCCACCATGGAGACAGACAAGAAGACTGTGGTCCAAATTAGCTGATTGAAGCAGCTAATTGGTATGCAGTAGCTGTTAATTTTAATAACAACATAGATTAAATATCATCCTCTGAATATACCTTGTTAAACAAGACCAATTTAAATACACATACAGTTTTATCTGCAATTCAAGCAAAAGCTATATATCCAAAAAATATTTCACTTGTTCTTAGCCTAGATGCACATAAGAGGTACATTTAATCTGTATTTTTCAATATCAAAATGTCCTTCAATTTTTTTAAATATTACATGCAACACCTAAAGCTTTTTCAAGAAATAACGGTATTAACTCATCTGTGTTTCCTCTAGAAAGAGGAACACAACACAGTTGTCCCCTTTCCCCAATACTTTTTAATTTAGCTATTGAACCACTTATTAAAATTGTTGATACCCCCAAATCACAGTAATAAATATGAGTAATACAATGATACATTTGCAGTTTGTCTAGACGATTTACTTTTATTCATTACTAATCCACATCTCTTAAATTTACAATATTGTTTCAGATGGACCAATAATTCACTTATGTTGGATTCAAAATCCCCGCCCCCCCCCAAAAAATATATTTATATTCTATTAATATTCTCCCAATAGATTTACAAAATGGAAAATGGATCAATCATTCTTCATAAGTAGATATCATCTACACCATATTTAATTTCCATTTTTTATTATATCCACTATAAATGTTATCTTTACTGCACTCAAAGCTATTTTTAAAATAATTAATATCAGATTTAATTCATGTGGAATAATAAAAAATAAAAAAAACGTACTTTTATTTTTAAAAGTGATGTGCAAGTATTTTGGTTGTGTTTATTTCCCTACTTTAGAAGAATATAATCAAGCAGCCAAGTATATACACATTTATTGTATTAGCCATACCAATACATAACAATGTTGCCAAGAAATTAGTTTAGCAATGTTGTTACATTTAAAAGTAAAATATATACCACAAATTAAAAAATAAACTATTACCATGGAGAAAATCTTTATCCTGGCATAACATTAGGAAAGGATGTGGATTAAATCAATATTTATTACATTTTAAATTACCCTCAATTCCTCTTCTAGGCCCATAAATAGTTAATGACTTAATTAACCATTTTACACTAAACCTAAACATATATTTACAAATAATTACTCAATATCCACATTTATCCTTACAATGTCAACATTTTGTACAAAGTGTTTTACAACAACGAACAAAAACAATAAAATAGCTTCAAATACTAAAAAAACATTTTTTGGATCACATTATTTATTTATCTTATATAATATTATCAGGACTTGAATAAGTAATAATAAGTTCTCTCCAGTGTAATAGCTAATTGGCAATTTTATTTCACTGCCTTTGGTAATGCCCATTTATATTAAATTACTAGACATTAAAACATAATTACTGTATTAACACTATCAGATCTAAAACTTTGCCTAATAGTACAATGGACATTTTTTGTATCATACCAACAAATTAAATATCCGTGGTTTATTATAAAACCTTCCACTTAAAAAATTACATGAAATAGAATACAATATTTATAAATGATAGATTGGACATAAGCAATCATTCATAAAGAAACTCAAGTGTTTTTTTTTCTATTAAACATGGATTCCTTCTATTAAAACATTGAATGCCTTTTTTTTTAGTCTTTTATTAGTTAAACATACATCACTGTACCCAATGGAAAAATTATTAGGACAAAATACTTTAAAAAATATTTGAGACCCATGTTTGTTCATTGTTCGTTTATATATTTTTATATATTGAAAAGGTTTCTTTATGTAGTATACTACACTAAAACCATTTAGGATACATCTTATACTACTATATTCGATTTTTCATATTTCAAAATCATATTGAAGATTTAAAATGATTTGGTTGGAGAAATGCTTAAAACCTAGATTTGTTCTTTATACATTTTCTCCCACTGTAATGTGTGTAAGTTAATTTAAGGCATGTTTGTTGTTTTTTTCATGTCTTTTCAGTTCAGTGGTTCGGCCGTTAAAGTTGTAATTATACGAGGCGCACAGTGAATGAACGGGTTTCGGTCCTAAGTCGTACGGGTCGTAAGTCCTGTGTGCCTCAACTGCCCGCCTCGATTTGCAAGGCTCGCAGTGCAATGAGCGCCTTCGGCGCTCTTGGCAGCCTAAGGCCTGCGTGCCTCAACTGCGGGCATATGCTTAAGGGAAGCCAAGTTTAATATGGTTATGAATTGCAAGAGCAAAGTTTTGGGGGCACGTTTGCATGTCCCTGCCAAGGGTCCCAGAATGCAGTATAATAACTGTATTTCTCTGAATTCTGGGCATGAAACAAGTTTTTTTAACTTGTTTTAGATGTTCAAATGTGAACACAAATGTACTATATATATATATATATATATATATATATATACTAGCGAGTCTCAAAGTCGCGTGAAACTGCTTGCCGCCTAAGTCCTGTGTACCTCAACTGTGCAAAGAGCACCTTTGGCGCTCATTGCGGCCTAAGTCCTGCGGGGTTGACAGCTCGCCTCGCTTTGCTGGCTCGCAAAGCATGACCAACATCGCAAACGTTACCCACAATGACAACTATATATGTGATGGGCATGTCAGTGTGGATCATCTCGTATTCAATGATCATATTTTAATGAGTACATTTTGGGAAAAGTTTTTCGGTAAATTTGTCACTTTCTGAGCATCCAGTGCCTACATAGTGCCTAGACCGGTGCCAGGGGAAGATCCTTTGGGTTTTCGGTGGGGCTTCTCAGTGTTGGGATATCATCCTATTTCATTGGTTTAGGAGTGGGGCCGATATCTGACACACTTATCTTTTGTGAAAATGTATTCTCCAGTCTAGTGTGGCTGCACAAAGCATCTCTGGATTTTTAAATGGACACTCATACTGTACTGAAAATGTTGATGCATTCTGGGTTAGTTCTTGGAGAGGTGAAAAGTTTTCATCCACCTTTGTTATCCGGATATTCTATTGCACCAAGCATTTAGTAGTGGGCAGCTGCTAGTATAGCACAGGGGCAGGCATCAGCAGCTAACTAGTGACAGAGTATTGGGAGAGCTCCCTAGCCCCGTGCATTGTACTTAATGGTTCTGTGCAGAACGTGGGTCTAAAAGAAACTCTGTTTCCACAGGATGTATTTTCCTTTGTAGATCATCAGTTGTTGCCTCACTCCTCTTATCAATGTTGGGTTGTAGAGAGTGGCCTCAGCACAAGGCAATAAGTCCTATCATGTTAGCTTTCAGTGTCATAATGCTGTAGTATCTACCACTATAATTGTTTCTGTTTCCATCAATGATCTTGGATTCTGTCTTTTGTAAAGAAGCCGTATCCAATAGAGAGCATTTAAATTAGTGATATTTCATATAATTTTAGACTGGACCAGGCAAACCTGTGGCTTTATTCTGATTTTAATGCTCTCGGGTATACGAAGCTCAAAATAAAATATATTGCCTAATGTTGGCAGATCCCCATGGAATGATAGAAGTTTCATCTTTTAATGGTTGATGTTGAATGAGATTTTAATCAGGACTGAGTTGTCCTGACAGGAAGCTGGTTCAGCTTGCAGGATTTTCAAAATGGCCATTCACCTAGAAAGTCTGCTTTTGTTCCTAATAGGATTGGTTGCATTTTATTTTAAATCAAACAAACAAAACATAAAAACAAACAAAAAAATATAATCTAAACAAAAAGCCTTGGGAGCCCGTTCTTACGTATGGAACGCTGTAAGTTGGTAGTATGTACTCCAGGGGCCTCGTTAACAACTACATTGAACACGGAATTGCTGGATAGAACAGCCATTATGAATAGCCAATTGACAATAGTAATAAACAGTAGAAACAAATCACAGTAGAATAACCATACTCCTCACCTTTCATGCAAACTAAATATCCATGATGTAAAGTGCCCATGACACATTCTTAAAGAATGTATATACAAATGTTTTATACTAATGGTGTCCTGCTGCTGCTAATATGGTCAGTTGGGTATAACATTTTTTTCCTATTTTTAGTGTTTGTAACAAATCTCTGAGGTCCTTTAACTTTATGTTGCCAAACTTGTCATGTTTTCCCCACAAATTAGTTATGCCTTCTAGAAGAGTACACTTTGCATGTTTTAGTATAAATTGAATTGCATCGATGGATAAACAGGTTGAAAATGCTTGTTGTATACATATAAGGCAGTTTATATTTACAAAGTACACTGTTGTATGTAATATTTAATAGGAATATTACAGTGAGCCTGTATATAAATGTATATATCCAGTGTCACCATCAATGAGTTGGGTGAAGTGTGATATACATTGTTCTTCCAAGTTATTCAGGTTCAGGGGAGGCCAAGGGTTAAAGGTGTTCAGAGGTTGAAAAAGGGAATGATGACATTTGGGAGGATAATCAGAAATGTAAATCTTGGGTTATGAAGTTAGAAGAGGAGTTTAAGCTATTGAAATACAAACAAAACAGGATTGATGAACGATTGAGAAAAAATAACCGGAGAGAACAGGGTATCCCAGAGAGTGTGGAGTATAAGAATTTGAAGGGTTATCTACTAAAATTGTTTAACTCCATGTGTGATTAGTCCCAAATTGATATGCTACATAGAATTCCGCTGCCTCAAATTTCTTAGGGAGGCGCCACAAGATATCATTGCTAAATTTCAGCATTTTTCATATAAGCAAATAATATTGGTTGCCAGCAGGGAATTAAAGAAGCTGCCTCCCCCTTTTGTGCAAGTATCGATATTTTTGGATATATCTAATGAGGTATTACAAAAGAGGAAAAGCTTTAGAGAATTTATAAAAATACTTAGGGAGGAAAAGCTTAATTATAAGTGGGGTTTTACATCAAAAATCCTTCTCTTTAAAGATGGCCATAAGACTGTTATTAATTTGTTGAGGGAAGCTAAGCAGTTTCTTATAAAAGAAAAGATTCAACATAGCTGGGAGACTGGCGACTCCCCCATTGAGAACAGTCTGTCTGATTGGCAAAAAATATAATTAAGTGGCTGAGAGGGAAGGAAGAATCATCTCCCGTTTTAAATCTTCGTGGTATGCTATTCATCAAGATTATATAGGAGTAAAATTGTCAAAAAATGTTGTTGGGCGGTCTAGTATTGCTCTGGAGTGTAGTCCTCTCACTGCCCAGAGCTTAGTTCTAACAAGAGTATTGTCTCACCGTCTAGAGGATTTTAATGTATTTTGGATGTTTGTGTGTATGTTGTTGTGGAGAGGACTAAATTACAAGGAAGGAATTGTTAACGTTTTCAGCACCCGTTATTTTTAGAGGGCCCTACATGCATCAATAACCTGTGAATTTTAGAGTTTTTCGGGATGTATTTAAAAAGAAAATATATTCAATTGTGCACACTAATTGTAAAGGGATGATTTTGTTCAAGGAAGATATGAATATATGGATTTTGCTCTTAGTTGTGGGGATTAACATTAGGTTTTATAGGGAACAACTGTTTGTGGATTCCAGAGTTTTAGCGGATCGATCTAATGGAACAACCTATTAAATTAATCACATTAAATGTAAGGGGGTTAAACTCTCCTTTTAAGAGAGGTATTTTATCGAAGATCTTTCATAAGGAAAATCCTGATTTTATATGTGTACAAGAGACACATTGAGTAATCGGTATGAGCTATGTGCTCCTTCTTGTTACAAAAGAAAATCTAGAGAAACTGCCATCCTTATAAAAAAAAAAAAGTAATTTGATACAGGAAGATTACACACAAATAGATCTGGATGGAAGATTCTCTATTTTGATATGTACAATTAATAAAGTGATGTACACTATTTCAAAATTTGTATACTCCCAATCAAAATCAGAATGGTTTCTTAAATAGAATGATGAAAATGATCCATAGGATAGGGAAGGGTAATCTGTTGGTTACTGGAGATCTAAATATGATACTTGATTCAGAATTGGATCGTAATTCCAATGGGCCAATTAGATTGTCAAAAGATGTATCTGTAATTTCTCGTAGGTTTCAGGCTATGTTACTGAAATCTAATCTATATAGGACGCGTGGAGTACATTCCATCCCAAGGAGAGAGACTATATGTTTTTCTACAAACGCCACGGGTCATATACGCAAATCGATTATTGTTTAGTTGATCAAAATATAATCAGTAAAGTAGATATGGTAATGATTGGTGTGATATCCCATTCAGATCATGCAAATGTTACTTAATGTATCAATAAGAATCCTAGTGCTATAAGATCTAAGAGGTATAGAATAGATTTCTCTTTACAAAGATCTATAGAAGATAAAAACTATATTGGTAAACAAATTGTAGAATTTGTGGAGTTGAACAAAAATTTGGTAACCTCGAATACAACTGCGTGAAATGCCTTAAAGGCTTATGTTATAGGTATTATGTTTGCCTTATCGGCTAAAAAGAGGAAAGAAAGAGGAAAGTATTTGCAAGATGTATATATTCAACTTAGCAAGTGTACTTTGGCAAATAAATTGGCCCGGATAAGGAAAAGATACTAGAAATTTAAATTATACAGAATCAAATTTTAAAAAAAAACGTTACGAATAAATGCTAGTATATGGGATGCACAACAAAGACAGTATCATTTTAGCAATAAAGCTAATAAATTATTTGCAAGACAATTCAGTAATAAAAAAATTGTCTTGAGAGAATATCGGAGATAATTGAAACTGAAGGGAAATCTTGTACTACCCAGGTACAGATTGGGAAGGCTTTTCATAAATTCTATTCTGAGTTTTTAAATTCAATTAAATAACCTAAAATCACAGACCTATAAAGGACTATTAAGGAAGTGGATGAGGGGATTGGCTCTCTTAAATTAATTAAGGCGCCAGGCTCAGATGGGTTTGACAGTTGCTTTTATAAGACCTTTGCAAACTTAATAAAAAATCTTCTTAAAGATGCATTTAATCAAATTAAAGATGGAGGCAATGTAACCAAAGAGATGTTACAGGCCGTTATTAAGACGATCCAAAAAGAAGGGAAATATATTAATAAATGTTCCAGTTATAGGACTATGTATCTGGATATTAAAATGCATGCAAGAATTCTGGCCAATAGATAAAAATTTGATTATGAAAGACCTAATCCACTACGATCAATCTGCCAGACAGGGCCTGAATAACACACGCAAACTCATCGATATTAGATTATTGTAAGCATAAAAAGATCTCGATGGTTACTTTAGCAATCAACGCCGAAAAGGCTTTTGATCGCCTTAACCGTGATTTTCTTGAGATGACTTTGCAAAAATGTGGTTTTGGTAGAGGTGCTGTCAAGGCCATAATGGTCCTGTACTCAAGCACCTCAGCATTCATAGTAGGTCTGGGTTTCGAATCGGATGTTTTTATGATTAACAATGGAACGCGACAAGGGTGCCCCTGGTCTCCCCTAATCTTTTCTTTGATTATTGAGCCTTTTGCTGAAAGAACCAGAAATGAGAAGAAAATTAAAGGGGTTGTAATTGCAATAATAAATACTTAAATTACCCTCTTTGCTGATGACGTGATTATTACCACTACAGATCCACTTGCGTCTTTTATCATGATTATAAACATATTCCACCAGTATGGGGAGGTTTCTTACTATAAGATTAATCAAACTAAAACACAAACAATTATGTTTAATCTTGATAATTTAACAAAGTTGGAGCTTAAATCAACGTATAATTTTACCTGGAACCATAACTCTATCACACATGTGGGTATTGAGTTAGTATGTAATATTAATCAATTAATTAGGAATAATTATGAAAAGTTGTTAGATAAAATTAGAGTACGGTAATTATGGAGACTTGGAAAAAATTAAACCTGTCGTGTATAGGAAGAATTACTGCGATTAAGAGGTTCATCCTCCCGAGAGTTCTTTATCTTTTTCGATGTATTCCGCTTCAAATTCCGAGGATGTTACTTAAGAGACTTCAAGACATGACTGATACATTTATAAACAAACGGAAAACGTTTAGGATTAGTAGGTCAGTTCTTTGTAGGACTTACGTTAGTGGAGGTCTTGGTACTTCCAGTTTGGGTAACTATTTTAGAGCAGTAGCTCTCTTTCATTGTCTGCGACTTTTTCAGGGTAATGATAATTTGAAATTTCTAGAAATAGAAAAGACTTTGAGGTCTAAAGTCGACTAGACCAAAATTATATGGAATAAGCCGGTTGACAAGAGTGTGATTCTTAGACAGCCTGTGGTGATCAAGTACTGCCTTAAAAATTGGCACATTATTAATAAATAATATGGATTGGTACCAGGTACGTCTTCTTTAATTCCACTCTGCTTGTTAGGGAATGGTAATGTACAAAGGTCACAAATTAATTGATTGGAATCAATGAAATCTATTTTGTATACAGGATTTTTATGATAAAGATAAAATTAAAACTTTTAACAATATAGTAGATAATAATGCCGTGCCTCCACATTTGTGGTTTCATGCCTTGAAATTAGAGGTGACCAAGGTATTGGGCAATTTGTCCCCCCTTTCGCAAACGAACACATTTTTAAGATAAATTGTGTAGGGACGCTTATGCGTTTAGCGTCTCCAATTGTAAAAAAATCTTAGATTCCATATTTCCTGTGGGAAAATCCGCGGCGATGCAAAAGTGGGAACATGATCTGGGCGTCCAAATAGAAATGGATGAATAGTTTGGAGCTTTGACCTCAATATATAAGAATGTCCTCTGTGTTCCTCTTAGAGAAACACATTTTAAGATCTTACAGAGGTGGTACTGGGTGCCGGTGAGATCTTCTGAGATTGACCCAAAAGGTTGTTTGGATAAGTGTTGGAGAGCTTGTGGCTTGCTAGGGACTCCGGCCCATATGTAGTGGTCCTGCCCAAAAATGAATTCATTGTGGTTGGAATGTATTTCAAATGTATCAAGTATATGCAGCTTTAATATTAAACCTACCCCTGAGTTAGTGTTATTTAATATTTTTCCTTCTTACGTTGATTGTACAAGTAGGCAACTTATTATCAATGTTTTATTGATTGCTGGTTAGTCTCCCTAAATTGGAAAGAGGGTAAGATCCCCACTTGAAAGGGTGTATTAACAATTATTGAAAGGAACCGATCTTTGGAGAGAGATTTTGCTCAAAAGATGCCCAGTGATTCTGTTAAGGACAAATTGAAGTGGGGGAAATGGGATACCTATATGTGTAACGTATAATAAGGATTTATCTGTGCTTTGCCTTTTTCTTTTGTCTGTTCTGTTTTATTCTTTCTTTTCATTTGGGTTTCTTTGATGTACTCCTCCCACTGTATGTATTTTGGGAGTGTGTTTGGGTAAGAGGATGTATTATTTTTTTTATCCGCTAATAAAACATACAAATACAATATTTAAAAAAAAAACACAAAAAAAACAACTCAGGCTTATGTCAACAGCAATCTATCCTCCAAAATATCTCTCAAGATTTATCAAATTCTTAATAATGGTTTATTATGAACAAGGTCTATATATTTTCATTGATTTATACCAGGTTGCTTGGATATATTTTAATAATAATCAGCCATAGTTTGTGCAATTTTATTTTTTTGTTTATATTATGGGTACAAGACAACAATGGGTTTTGAAATGCTTTCAAAATTATGTAAAAATAGGTAAAGAATAAATAAAAAGTAGGAGAACAGGTATTTTAGCTCATAACTTCTTGTATCAGATCAAGAAAGCTACAATGTAAATGGTTTAGAGAGTCACAGGCTTAATCCTTATTATCTTTGCAGTTTCTCAATGGCTCAATTACTATAAAAACAATAGTTAAAACGGACAACATCTTCGTCAAAATCATGTATAATTTAAAAACTTTAAAAAGCTTTCCCACAAGATTTTCCAGCCTTTGCCAGCAGTTTCAGTGAGTTCCATTTCCACTTTCCATTTCCAATCCAAAATTAAAAAAAAACAATATAATTTATAAACTGGCTTTGTGATCTGAACAAATTGTGGGTACTATGGGTGTAGCTATTCTAGTTGCCAGTTACATATTTTAAAAATACATTTTTAATAAACCTAGCAGCTTCCTATAAGTACTTATTAAACTGAAAGTGTTTACGTTGAACCTGAACTCTAAAACGTACTAATTTATTTTGTTGAATTAAAGAAAAGAAATATAAAACTGATGTTGTAAAACCAATAAAATATGTAGTTTACAATGGCTGAGAGAGCTTTAGAACTTTGTATTAGTACCAAGCTAAATTGAAAATAATAATATAAAAATATTCCATTTATATTACACAAGTCTCCTGGCATTTACTCCTTTTTCTATGATATTTTCCTATTCATTTCTAGCTGATCATTTTACATGTTAGTCCACTAATAGAGTACAAAGGAGAGTAGAAGACAAATGAAAAATTCCTTTTTATCTGCAAAAAAGTATGTCTGGCTTATACGGCTTAATCTGACTATTCCTCAGTGGCAAAAATTTAAAAAAAAAGACGAAGAATAGCTTTGGCAGGAAAAGTGAGCTCACTGAGCTGAAAGCGTCAGAGGGCTGAAAATAGCATGATATACAACATAAATCTAATCTGTGTTTTACACATAAAGCAGATTTTTCCATCTATGTCACTTTTGTTACTGATAAAACCATCAAAAGAAAATAAAGCATCACTGTATGCCTACTTTACACTTCAATGTATTCACTTCATATACAGTGGATATAAAAAGTCTACACACCCCTGTTAAAATGTCAGGTTTCTGTGCTGTAAAAAAACGAGACAAAGATAAATCATTTCAGAACTTTTTCCACCTTTAATGTGACCTATAAACTGTACAACTCAATTGAAAAACAAACTAAAATCTTTTAGGTTGAGGGAAGAAAAATAAAAATAATATGGTTGTACAAGTCTGCACACCCTTAAACTAATACTTTGTTGAAGCACCTTTTGATTTTATTACAGCACTCAGTCTCTTTGGGTATGAGTCTATCAGCATGGCACATTTTGACTTGGCAAGACTTGCCCACTCTTCTTTGCAAAAACACTCCAAATCTGTCAGATTGCAAGGGCATCTCCTGTGCACAGCCCTCTTCAGATCACCCCACAGATTTTCAATTGGATTCAGGTCTGGGCTCTGGCTGGGCCATTGCAAAATTTGAATCTTCTTCTGGTGAAGCCCTTCCTTTTTTGATTTGGATGTATGCTTTGGGTCGTTGTCATGCTGAAAGATGAAGTACCTCTTCATGTTTAGCTTTCTAGCAGAAGCCTGAAGGTTTTGTGCCAATATTGACTGGTATTTGGAACTGTTCATAATTCCCTCTATCTGAACTAAGGCCCCAGTTCCAGCTGAAGAAAAACAGCCCCTATGGACTGTAACACTCCAGGCAGGTCTGTCAGCCACTGCTCTGATGTGTTCATCGCTTTACTGACCTCATGTATCCTTCTCCGCGCCTTTAATTTTTGTGTGAAACTATATATTTATACAAAAAGACAGAATATAGGGGATAGTAAAACTTGTAGAGGAACAGATAAAGTAAGTGAAGGTGGTCCAGCCAAGGCAGGATTAATTTGCTTGGTGTTAATGGGTCTATTATAGGATACTGATATATGGCTTCTCTGGAATTGCTTCCAATGTTGGATAGAGAAGGGCAGGTTATGTTAGGACAGGGATTGATACATTTATCTGAAAGTTAGGAGTCAGACAAACATTTTTTAGGAGCCAGGTTATGGATTATATATAGAAATATATGCAACAGCTCAAACGTTGGGAGCTAGCAGTACAATTTTAGGAGCCATAGCTCCTTGGGTTTGTCAAGACCAGTATTAGGAGTAATACTAGAACAATTCTATAATAGGGAAAGAGAATAGGTAGAGAAAAGGTTGGCAAGCTGAACAAAGGCAAATTGGATTGAGATGTCAGCTGAATGCCAGGAAAAAAAGACTGAATAAATTAAACTAGAGCAAGCTAAAGAACGGCCCTAAAATATGTTTATGAAACATTCCAAAACAAAAGTGAAGGTAAATTGTACACACAGACATTTCATTAAAAAAAACAAAAAAAAACAATATGTGACGAGATCAGTCTCGTCACTGCGAATTGGAGAAGCTTGGTTGCCCACATTCTGCCGTTTGATTACGGCCCATGTTGACTTTCCCCCTACAAAGACATGGAAGCCATGCTTCATTTGGTCAGAAAGGACTATGATCTAACTTTTGAACCACTGGACCAATTTGTATCATTTTGACACATTTTTGTATTTGGAGTATGCTGATTCTGAAAATGTATGGTTTATGTGAATGTGATGCATACTTTTAAAGTTATGAAAAATGTGTAGAAATGTGTTACAGATTCTGACCATCCCCCATTAGGTAAACACAAGAGATAGCAGCAGCTGAGCAAGATCCTGAACAAGATAAACCTCACATGGTGTGGCCAGGACTTGAACAAAGGGCCAGTATATGGGGTTTCCCCAGGGGCATAGTCCAGGAGGACAAACAGGAAGTGTCCACGGGGACAGTCTGGGTGAGAATGAGCATAGTAGCCACGCCTGGGGTTGGCCCATGGGAGGAGTCTCATGGTTCCCACGTAGGGACCCTATCTGATTGGCCAGAGGTAATTAGGGGTTGACCAAAGGTAGTCACTGCCCCTACAGTGTATGTGGAAATGGTTTTTATATTTGTCTTTGTTTTAATAAAGAAGAGAGTGCACTGCTTGACCCTCAAACACAGAGCTTATGTCTCATGCTTGGGGGAATTCATGGTATGCTGTTACAGACTGACTGCCAGGAGTGTAAGCATTTTGGGGTGCTTTTCCTGTTCAGCTGCTAGCGGCTATTCGTGAGGTTCCAGTTCAAGGCTTGCAGTATATTCCCCTTGGATCCAGTTCTTGGGGATTGGGTGTCTTGCAGTAGCTGTCCCTATATCACTGGACGGGCGGATCGGCTAAAAAGGCCTTGGCGCCCCCTTATATGTCTGGGGGTACCGTTACACAATATATATATATATATATATATATATATATATATATATATATATATATATATATATATATATATAAACAATTAATTGTGGAGAGTCAGATGGGCCAACGGTCTGGATCACATTTTCCATTATTGACTTGGCCACATTAGATCTGCAAAACCACACAGAGACTGACAACATGTTTCATTTCAATAAAATCTATGGTGGGACTTTTTTTCCTCGCAGCACAGTACACCAATCTGATCTTTAGAATGTGGGGTGAATAGTGTTTAATGAAATGCACCTCCCATGTTACTGATCATCCAAACAAGATCTATCCTAATACCAACTTCCCCTCACAGTCACAATCAGACATGTTGCACAACATATGCATGTCCCCTTAACTCCCATATCTGCACTAACCGGTCCACATACAATGGACATCCTGCTCTCTCAACACAGTGATGTATAAGTCTCTATGCAGGCTGAACATGGTTTCTGCCTGCCATAAAGTGACTCGGAGCAGTTTTGGCCAATCCTGTTTTCCATCAGATATTATTAACCTTTATTTAAAAAGCACAAACATGGGTGTGGCTAAGCTGCTGGAGAGGAAAGACATGTCCTGCAAGAGCTCCAGCTAAGGCCTGGGTTAATCTGGGACAATCGACCCCTATAGATGCCCTGAGTGACCAACAAACAATATCACTAAACTCAGAAGACCTAGGGGAACAAATTGATCCCAAAATTACCTTAAAAAAAAACAATAAAATCGGAAGAGTCCCCTGCATGGAATCCCTACCCAGCTGAACTTTTCCCCTTGGAAGCCTGGAGGGAGAGAGTGTGGAGCTGCACTGCTGAGGACATATATAAGCAGGTACAGGGGAGAGGCTATAGAGCTGTGGGGGGAGAAGATAGCCCTGATCCAAGGAAGGGGTACCCAGGGGGGCATCAGAAGCAAATTAGCCCCAGAAAAATTAAGCAATCCGGGGCCCCTTACCCACATATCCCCATCAAAGCTCTCCCCATACCCTGGGTCCAAGTAACCCAGCCCAACCTGTCTACTTAGACTCAGAACATTAAAAGTACACTGCACAGGGCTCACTTACCAACCAAACAGGATTACAAAACCATTTGTTTTTCAAGGCTAGTTTCCAGGCCGAATCCCTGCTTGTGTAACAGACTGTACTAGTGGAACTCTACTACCACCTAGTGGACAAAGTTCAAAAGCACCAAGCAAGTAAAAAGAGACAACCAAAGCTCAATTTTCAACTATAAGCATTTAAGCTATGACCACTTTGGTTCAAGAACTTTTAATAAATCCAAAAAGATGTAACTAGCAAAAAGCCCAGCAATATAGGGACGCTAACAATTGCTCTGGGACAAACCAAGTGAAACCAGGTCTCTGGCAACAACTTGATCTACAATACTCTCACTGAGATGGCAGGTGTTGCCACGAGAAAGAACAATAAAGGGATCCAATCTTACTGCCTACCCAAATCTTCAGCAAGTTCTCCCACCAATAAAACACCCACAGCCGCAGTCCACGCAGCAACAAGCTCTGAAATGTCAGCGCCTAGCACTAAAAGTGACATCCAGGACCTTAAAGACCTAATATCCAACTTCAGAGAGGAGGTCAAATCAGACATCCGGAAGGTGACAACAGAACTAACCACAGAAATTAAAAAGGTGGACGATAAAACAACAAAACTGGAAACTAAAATTTCAGAAATAATGCAACATAACAACAAGCTAACAGAGGAGATCTTGGCTTTGAAGGAGGAACAATCTAGACAACAGTTGCAACAGGAAGATCTAGAAAACAGATCTAGATGACAGAACATAAGGCTGAGGAATGTGCCGGAGTCTGTCAAGGACCTACACGCATACCTAAACGATCTATGTGAATTTCTCCTCCCAAACATACATCCAGAAAACTTGAGAATGGATCGGTTTCACAGAGCCCTAGGATTCCGTTCATCTCCACAGGAGCGCCCAAGAGACATCATTGCCAGATTCCACTACTACTCCACCAAAGAACTGTTCATGAAGGCCGCAAGAAAAGGCATCCCTCCCATCGAGGGGCACACACCGCTGCTTTTTTCTGATCTAGCCCCGACTACCCTTGCCAAAAGGAGACAACTGAAACCGGTTCTGGACTGTATCCTGGCTCAAGGATGGAGGTATACATGGGGTTTCCCTTTTCGCCTCAATATATCCAAAGAGGGAAAATTCTTCACCATCAGAACACTGGAGGAAGGCATTAACTTGCTGGCGGAATGGAACATCAAGGTCACTGTCGGAGAGCAGTTACAACCAACAGAAAACCCGAGAGGAAGGAGTCCTCCCATGAACGGAGAAAAAGACTTACTACAATGAGTTGTCACTTATTTTGTTTCTCTGTTTTTTTGTCTTTTTTTGCTTCATCTTCCTCTCTCTTCTTCTCTCTCTCTCCTTGTTTTCATGCTACTCTGACAACCAAAGCTAGTTGAATCTGAAAACGAGTAGATCCAATAAGGTAGCACCCACACCAGTGAAAGTTCTAATACACACTATAGACAGTTAACCCAGGCTGTAAAGGCAAAAGCAACACACACCTAGAAGGCGTCCCTACGGGCGCTAACACGTAGACTTCCAAAAACCCCTACAGTAGGGAAAGTTTAGGCGGACCAATTCAGTGTCAGTTTAGAGACACTAACTGGCCCACCAGTAAAATACGAAGAGGACAGCAAACGCTCTCCTCATAGTAGTTTAAATTACCACACTTTATTTAAGTAAGGAACACAATTAAGTTCAAACATACTAAGAGCCTTCCTGACCAACAGTAAGACACACAAACAGACTCAAGTACTTAGACTTCTTACCCAGGATTACCTTAGGGTTCCCCACTAGAGGAAAAGTAGGAACTTGCTTAATTACTGAGCCAGGTTTTTATAATTCCGAAAGTTTAAGTATAAGCAATTTGGCTCATACTCTGTTGTCTTTTTTCCTTTGAGTACAGATACTCTCCCACACAGCCAGCTGCTGAGCAGTCTTCGGGCGGAAACCAGCAGGAGGCACAGGATAACGAAGTAACAGGCTTCCAGAAAGGTGAGATAGCCATTTAGACACACCAAAGGGTCATACACCTCAATAAGAAATATGGACATTGTCATTGCGTCACACAACGCTCATGGTCTGAACGAACCAATCAAGAGGGGGGTAGCCTTGAGAAATTACCAAAAACTAAATCTTGATATCGTAATGATTCAGGAAACTCACTTTAGAAAACAAGCACTACCAAAATATTGGGGGGGAGTCTTTACTCAGGCATTCCATTCGACCGCAGATACCAAACAAAAGGGAGTCACGATTTTGTTCCACAGAAGACTCAACTTTCAGTTAAGTAAAATTCAAACAGATAAAGATGGCAGGTTTTTAGCAGTACATGGGACCATACACGAACGTAAGGTTTCATTCTTGAACATTTACGCCCCGAACACAGATCAAACGTCATTCTTTAAAAAAATACAGAAACTCACAGATAGCTGGGAAGACGGACTTAAGATAATAGGAGGAGACATGAACGCGGTCTTAGACCCGCTCAAAGACAAGTCAAACGATTTAGGTTCACAAAAAATCCCCACAGCGACCAAAGCTCTCAAAAAACTCCTAAAATCAAACTGCATGATTGATACCTGGAGAAACATGAACCCCACAGAAAGGGAATACACATGTTTTTCCGCCAGACATGGTTCGCTCTCCAGAATAGACTATATCCTGATCCCACAGAACGTTACAGGGAACCTAACTGAGGCCTCTATCTGCCCCATAGCATGGTCGGACCACGATCTAGTCAAAATCTCCATGAATAATCTCCTACCGAAAGGAAATAACCCAAGGTGGTCATTAAATCCCAGTATACTGAACGACCCTATCACACGAGATAAGGTCAGAACTGCAATCGTAGATTATCTTGACCTCAATACAGTAGGGGAGATAGACATAGATGGAATTTGGGCAGCTCACAAGGCAGTGATCAGGGGAGTCTGTATACAAATTAGTTCAATCAAAAAGAAAAAAGACCAAGCACAAATCTTACTTCTAAACCAGAAAATTGCTGAAGCACAGAAACTATTTGTTAAAGATAAATCACGACATACCCATGAGAAGATACTAAGTTACAAACAAGAACTAAACACTATTTTAAGAGGGAAAATGGTCAATATCCTACAGCGAACTGAAGCTAAATTCTTCAGATACGCAAACAAGCCCGATAGAATGCTGGCCACGAGACTAAAAGAAAAAAGAGCAAACTCATTCATAGCCAAAATAATCACCAAAAATAGGCAGTTTTTAAACCAGATCAAATAGTAAACGAATTCAGACAATTTTATGCGGACCTTTACAGCAAAACACCCGAATCAGGCACCCCAACCCACAAACTAGAAATTGAAAATACACTAAATAACTTAAATATACCCCAATTAGACTCTATCAAAGCTAAATCACTCTTAGAGCCCATCTCGGTCGAAGAAATACAGGATGCGATCAAATCCACAAAGGCACACGGGGCCCCAGGGCCAGATGGCTATTCCAACCTCTACTACAAACATATGAGCGATCTACTTAGCCCCACCTTACATAAGCTATTTAACAACTTCTTAGCTGGTGAAAAAATTAAACCGGAATTCTTAGAAGCTAAAATAATACTGATTCCTAAACCGGGGAAAGACCCATCCCAATGTGCTAGCTATAGACCAATATCTCTGATCAACACAGATTTAAAAATATACACCAAAATCTTAGCGTCAAGACTAGCTAATCTGTTACCTGAAGTGGTACATCCAGACCAAGTAGGGTTCATTAAGGGGAGAGAAGCGCCAGACAATACCAGAAAAATTGTTGACCTTATTGACATAACCAAAAGTAATGAAGGCCGCGCTATGTTGTTGGCGCTTGATGCCGAGAAGGCATTTGATAGGTTAGATTGGACATTTATGAACGCCACACTGAACAAATTCGGAATTCCGGAAGGTTTTCTGCGAAGCATCGCGACATTATACTCGGAACCAACCGCACAAGTTACATACCAAGGACACAATTCACTAAAATTCAACATCACAAGGGGGACAAGACAGGGGTGCCCTCTATCACCATTGCTGTTCGCCCTCAGTATAGAGCCCCTAGCAATTGCCATTCGTCAGCACACTGACATATCGGGTATACGGGTCGGCCCGACAGATCATAAAATTAGCCTTTTTGCCGATGATATCCTACTAACAATATCAAACCCCCTGGTTAGTCTACCTAATCTATTCAAACTTTTGTCTCAATTTGGCCCACTGTCAGGATTCAAAATTAACACAAGTAAAAGCATAGCCCTTAATATATCACTTCCTCCCACCATGGAAAAACTACTAGCCAATAACTTCCCAATAAAATGGGCCCCGATTCTATCAACTACCTAGGCGTACAAATTACAAAATCAACTAAGACCCTATATGAAGCAAACTACCCAACCCTCTTTAAACAATTAACTAGGGACCTGCACAGGTGGTCAGAACTAAAGATTTCGTGGTTAGGAAAGCTACATGCTGTCAAAATGAACGTACTCCCCAAACTGCTCTACCTTTTTCGGACCTTACCTATCTCGATTTTAGCGATAGACTTGAAAAAAATACAGAAATTACTAATGAGTTTTCTGTGGAACAATAAAAAACCTAGAATAAACAGAGAAACAACTACTGCGACTAAGAAGGATGGTGGGCTCGGATTTCCAGACATTTCCAGGTACTTTAAAGCTGCTAGATTAGCACAACTAGTTAAGTGGTATGTCAGGGACTCCCCCCCGGTATGGGTTCAATTAGAAAAACACATACTAGGGTCCAATGATTTAATCATGCGTCAGTTACTATGGCTCTCAACCCAGCAGGGCTTCAAGTTACCCCAATCAATTCCATCAAGTGTGAGGCATTCAATTTCCCTATGGAAAGATATAAATAAGAGGAACAGACTGCTGGGCCAGGAGTCAGGGCTCAGCCCTCTATGGCCACTTTCAACTAACCCCAAAATAAACTCTAATGCTCAATACAGATGGTGGATTGATAATAATTGCTCAATTGCGGCAGATTTACCGGTTGTTAATCAAAAATGGTCCACCACCGCATTCCTAGAAGACAAACCCCTTCCTCCGGGGGAATGGCTTAACCTAATCGCTATAAACCAAAGATTAAATCACATCACTAAGAATAAAGGAGGGCAAAATATATCCTTATTCGAAAAATGTTGCATTAAATTCCCGGGAGGGAAAGGAAACATCTCCACAATATATAACCATTTAAGCGATTTAGTCACTCCCCCTAAATTACACTATGAATCAGCATGGGAAGCTGACCTCAACATAAATTTAGACAGAGACCAATGGAATAGTATTCGGAAACAAGCCAAAAACACATCACTTAACGTAATTATGAAAGAAAACTCCTATAAAGTTATTATGAGGTGGTACCTAACCCCAGTAAGAATGCACATAGGGAACCAGACAATTAGTGACATATGCGAAAGGGGCTGCAACCAAAAAGGGACTCTAATCCATAAATTATGGGAATGCCCTATGATTAGACACACATGGGTGGACACCTACAAAACCCTGGAGAAACTATGGGGTCAATGCTATCCCATGAGACCAGAAGAGGCCATCCTAGGATTACCGGTAGAAGGGATGTCCAACTCAGAACAATTCCTAACTAACCAAATTTTCCTAGCAGTTAGGATAGTAGTAGCCGCCCATTGGAAATCACCCACCCCAACATTTGAAGTAGTCTTAAACAAAATTGAGTTCGTTCGATCCATGAGCGTTTTGTCCGCAGAGGTTGACCATAACTACAAGCCCTGGGCCTCCTGCTGGGCCGCCTGGGAGACAAGACGCGGCAGATGAATAGGGTGAGTGACACTTCTCCCTACAAAGGAGCTATTAGGGGATCCATAGTAGTAATGGTCTTAATTTACCCAACATCATTAGCCCACACAGTAACCTAAACACAGAATAATCTTTCTATTAGATGCTACCAACCAAGCTCAAAACAACAGTTGGTCAGGAATCCAAGTTCATCATATTTTTCCCATAGTTATGGGACTTCATTAAATATAGTTTTCTCGTTAGCCTTAAGTTATTTAAAAGCTAATATCAGCTATTATAATACCAGAAAAACGGAAAAGGGAGAGGAGTTTTGGACAGGCAGAGGACACACTGGAAACCAAATATGTGAAATACGTTTATTGTTAATTCCTATTTATCACTTCTAATGTTTTTGGTGTACTATGTTATATGTCTGACCTGTCTAATAAAAATCAATAAAAAAAAAAAAAAGCACAAACATTTTACAATGTAAAAATATGTTATAAACAGAAGGTATATAATAAGTGATTGGCTTCTTTGAAATGTGTTTTTTCAAAGATCACACAAAGCTCTTAAATCGAGTGGACTGCCAGATCTAAACATGTGCAGAGGAAGATGGTAAGTGCCAAATTTTAAAAGCTCAAATGGCACAAGAAATGCACTTTCCCTCTCTCAGCCCTCCCTCCACCAAAAGATATGCCCAACAGCCTCCAAACTATCAGGAATTGTTGATGCAATATAAAGTGGAATATTATATACATAAAAAAAATCTTTAAAAAATAAGATTTTCTATAAAAGAGTTTTTTTTAGGCTTACATCGCTGCTAATGCTGTTAGTGTGTTGCATACAAACATATGATCCCCCCCCAAACTAGACTGAACCTTTAAAGGGATTCTGTGGGTTCATATTTTCTGTTTTTTTATATACTTCTGATCATTATTTACTCATCTATTGTCATGTTATTTAAATACTGAAATTATATTGTTAAATAAATTACTTTGATTAAGCCAACAGACTGGCAGATTGTCGGCTTCAGGCAGCGCCACTGATCTACGTTATCTTTTTATGTGTGCTCACTGTGAAATCATACTTCTAACAGATGCTGGCTTAATCAATTCAGATTATTTCATTTAACATGTACTATCATTATGAATATACCAGCACTATAAAAGGTTTAAAGAAAATAAACCAAAGTATTTAGAACAAATGTGAATATACAGGGTCCCTTTAATAGGGAAACTAGATAAGCCTACATTCCACTAATTCATCTAATATTTCAAATTACAAGAGTAAATATGAACTTCCCACTGATGTTCCGATGTACTAGAAATCATACCAGTATATACAACTGTAGTAATACAATGCAAGTATTTTAGATAATTATGTTTTTACCTGTCCTACACAACATATTTTGTAAATTGGCCTTTAATGTGTTCATATTCCTGCCATATTTGTGTAGTCCCTGAAAACAAATTATGACACATAACATTTGCTCTCAGATTTTCTAGGTTTGCAAGAGATTCACCACTTCCATTTGTTCAATATCCATTAGCAACACTTTGCAAAATAGGTCAGTAATAAGCCAACGAATAAAGCAGTACAATCACACTCACCTCTAACTCCACCATTTGGTAATTAGAAAATTCCACCAGGGCCTTATGATGACTTGGCTCCTAGAAGGAAATAAGAGGATTAACAAATCTTAAAAATCTCTTTTCCAACAAGAATTGAAGCATTTAACAATATACCAAGACCAGGCACTTTACTTAAGTCTATTCCGAAACAAGCAAATGCACACTGAAAAACTCTTCAAATCTGTATTTATACTATCTAACAGTTTCTGACATCACAAAACTTGTAATGTCTAAAAATAAAATAATAATAATTAAATGCATGATGGCACATTTGTGACGTCAGTGTCCCTTTAAGAGATTACTTGAGTAGCCCAAACATAGACAGAAGTACTGCAGATTTTTCTAGTTAATTACAGATATATGAAATATAAATAAAAAAAAGGGACATGGAAGGTTTCTGAATTTCACTAGGAAGATAACCTGCGTATCTCTTTTCTTTTATGTACTTTAGTTTATTAAGCAGTGCTTAAAAACTCTTTTCTTCTCTCTAAAATCTTACAAAGAGTTCCTAATTTGTTTATGGCATCTGACATATACCGTCCTGATGAGCTGCAAAGTAGAGAGGCACACATAGTAACCAATCAGTGGCAACCTTCTGCAAAATGCTGTTTGATGGATGGGCACCGATTGGCTAATTTGAAACACTGCATTTCAAAGCCTAGGTATCCACAAGCTGCACTGGGCAGACCCAAACAGGTAAAACATTTAAGATTTTAGGCAGAAAAAAAACAGAGCTTATAAGCACTCCGTAATAAAATAATGTACATAAAAGTAAATAAATAGACATATTTCATTAATTGTGACATTCCATGCCCCTTAAAATATAAATAAACATTTAGGAGGTTTAGAGATGTATTAACCCCAATAGTACAACCACCTTTAGCATTAGATGACAAAGCTGACACACCTCAGTTTGACAGAATAACCTGCTAAGGATTCCCAAGCATATATAAAAGTAAACGTATAAATAAGAATACTTTGCTACTGTGTAAAGCCTACTGGACATTGGTGTAAGTTTGTCAGGTTCAGAAAACACCCTCTACTCCCCTTATAGTGTGTGACCCACAATGTGGAAGAAGGGTGAAACTGCAGTGAGAGCCAAAGCTTCATAAAACAACTGCTGATGACAAAGTGGGAGAAGGGGAAGAGATTTTTTTATGCTAAATAATAAGACCAGAAATCTATTAATTGCCCTTCTGATTTGCCACCCTGTTGTGGTGAAAGTACTTGTGTACTTCAATAAGGCTGTGAGCTATACCATGTAGGGCAAGATCGGCAGGTCATAACTCAATCTTAAAGCTTCTTACATACTGTTTGCACTGTGCTACTGCAAAAATAAATAAATAAACAATGCAGCAAATTACGACCCACTAGGAGCGAGAAGAATGAAACTGGCAGACACTGAACAAAATATAGATAGCCTCTACAATCTATTACTCTTTTGCTCACAGAATTAGAACAGTTTGAGGATTAGCTAGGTGATATAAAATCCTGTATAAAAAAGAGATATATAATCCATTTAAAAAGTTTTTTTACCACTTAATTTTTAGTGCTCTTGATGGTCTAAAATTGTAAACAACGCTTCAATTAATTGTGGGAAAAAATTTATCTTTTTCTTTAAAAAACTTAAACGGAAAACTACTGGTCTTCCAACATTTTAAACCTGAAGTTCCCCAATACATTTCAGACAGTAGCATTTTAAGCTTCCTTATTAAAAAAAATTCAACTTATCTTTTTAAACACAAGTGGATTATACGGATCCTAACTACTTAAAAGTCATAGAAGCCAGAACATTACATCTGCCCTTTATTGAAGTAGAAATCTTACACCTGAATAAAATAGGCATTTTGCCTCAATACTCATAATGTGTTTATACTAAAAAGTCTTTGATATGTTTCTTCTCAGCCAATGAACCAAGAATAACAGACATACAATATGAAGAACAACGCGGAAGAAAGCTTATTTGTATGTGTCCGTTCCCCCCAGTTAAAATAGCAACCTGTTATATGAAGCATATTTTTAAGTCATTTTGTTTTTTATAATATAAAATTCAGCGTTGACAAGGCGCTCTGCACAGGCGTTACTCACATGTCGATTGCCAGGCACTTGGGAGAATTGCGCAACTGTGCAGTTGCTGAGTTTACATAGCTGCACTCTGCATGCGCACAAGCGCGTATGTGTGGAGCTGTGCAGTAGGGAGGAAGAGAGAGAGGGAGGGAGGGAGGGAGAAGGAAGAGAGGGAGGGAGGAAGGAAGAGAGGGAGGAAGGATGAGAGGGAGGAAGGAAGAGAGGGAGGAAGGAAGAGAGGGAGGAAGGAAGAGAGGGAGGAAGGAAGAGAGGAAAGAGAAGGAGGGAGGGAGGAAGAGAGGGAGGGAGGAAGAGAGGGAGGGAGGAAGAGAGGGAGGGAGGAAGAGAAGGAGGAAGGAAGGAAGGAAGAGAGGGAGGAACAGAGGGAGGAAGAGAGGGAGGGAGGAAGAGAGGGAGAGAGGAAGGAAGGGAGGGAGGGAGGAAGAGAGGGAGGAAGGAACAGGGGAACAGAGGGAGGAAGAGAGGGAGGGAGGAAGGAAGGGAGGAAGGGAGGACGGGAGGGAGGAAGGGAGAACGAGAGGGAGGAAGGGAGAACGAGAGGGAGGAAGGGAGGACGAGAGGGAGGAAGGGAGGACGAGAGGGGGGAAGGGAGGACGAGAGGGAGGAAGGGAGGACGAGAGGGAAGAAGGGAGAACGAGAGGGAGGGAGGAAGAGAGGGAGGGAGGAAGAGAGGGAGGAAGAGAGGGAGGGAGGGAGAAAGAGAGGGAGGGAGGAAGAGAGGGAGGAAGAGAGGGGGGAGGAAGAGAGGGAGGGAGGAAGAGAGGGAGGGAGGAAGAGAGGGAGGGAGGAAGAGAGGGAGGGAGGAAGAGAGGGAGGGAGGAAGAGAGGGAGGGAGGAAGAGAGGGAGGGAGAAAGGGAGGGAGGAAGAGAGAGTGGGAAAGAGGGAGTGAGGCAGAGAGGAAGAGAGCGAGGGAGGGAGGCAGAGAGCGAGGGAGGGAGGAAGAGTGAGGGAGGAAGGAAGAAAGGGAGGAAGGAAGGGAGTGAGGAAGAGAGAGGGAGGAAGGAAGGGAGAGGGAGGGAGGAAGAGAGAGAGGGAGGGAGGAAGAGAGAGAGGGAGGGAGGGAGGAAGAGAGAGAGGGAGGGAGGGAGGAAGAGAGAGAGGGAGGGTGGGAGGAAGAGAGAGAGGGAAAGAGGAAGGGAGGAAGGAAGAGAGATGGAGGAAGTAAGAGAGAGGGAGGAAGGAAGATAGAGGGAGGAAGGAAGGAAGGAAGAGAGAGAGAGGGAGGAAGGAAGAGAGAGGGAGGAAGGAAGGAAGAGAGAGGGAGGAAGGAAAGGAGAGGGAGGAAGGAAGGAAGAGAGAGGGAGGAAGGAAGAGAGAGGGAGGAAGGAAGAGAGAGGGAGGAAGGAAGAGAGAGGGAGGAAGGAAGGGAGGGAGGGAGAGGAAGACTTAGAGAATTAGATTTTGTTTAACTGTTATTATTGTAATTTAAAAAAAGGTAAATTAACCTTTAACCCAATAACCTACCTCATCTTCCAATCAAATCCTATACTAAAGGGGTGCTCAACCAGTTAGAGACAAAAAAAGAGTCACAGCAGCTGTAAAAAGTGCAATAATTTGCCTGTAACCAATAAAACTAAAAGCAATCTGCTTTTGGGATAAAGTGAGCCTTGTTTAATGAAATGTAAAAATCCTTGATCTCAGGGGTCTATTTTTGAAACGGTGCTAGAATAAGCATAAACTAGTTTTACGTAAAAGAATGCATTTATCTGATCATATTGTATAATGTAGTAATGGAAATTATAGGAAAATAAAAGTTTTGAGGGCAATCCAGGCCACATCCAAGATTTTAGCAGAGGTGACTCAGCTAACAAAAAAAAAAAGATTCCTAAAAAAAAAATAACATGCTATATTCTACTCAATTTTCACCAAGGTCTAGAAATTCTGTACAAGTGCTTAAAGCAAGTCAATTAGTGTTCTTTATACAGAGATATCTCCAACTGTTTAATTGGAAACTGCAATCAACCTATTTAAATCTACTACCCCCTGTGTGACAGCCGATAGTTCACAGAGGAAAGTGGAAATTGGCAGAAAGGATTTTGAACCAAGCAAGAAGTGATTAAAGTCACTCCCCAAGGGTTATTTCTCCATACCTGATATACCACATGCCTACGACTGAAAAGGGAACAGGATCACAGTAAAGGAAATTGGGTCATCCTCTTTTTCTTGGGTACATAAAGCTTGCATCTCTTTGCAAACTAAAACTCATAGTGAGTAAAATACAACTTAATATTTCATAAGTACAAATATATACAGTGCCTTGCAAAAGCATTCACCCCCCTTGGCATTTTTCGTGTTTTGTTGCCTCACAACCTGGAATTAACATGGATTGTTTGAGGATTTGCATCATTTAATTTACAGAACATGCCCACAACTTTGAAGTTGTTTTTTTTTTTTTTATTGTGAAGCAAACAACAAATAGGACAAAATAACAGAAAATGGCAATGTGCACCCCCCTAAAGTCAATACTTTGTAGAGCCACCTATTGCGGCAATCACAGCTCCAAGTCGCTTTGGATAAGTCTCTATGAGCTTGCTACATCTTACCACTGGGATTTTTGCCAATTCCTCCTTGCAAAACTGCTCCAGATCCTTAAAGATTGCTCTTCACAAGCGCAAACCATCCAACTTGAAGTCTGACCACAGATTTTCTATTGGACTGAGGTCTGGGCTTTGACTAGGCCATTCCAACACGTTTACATGATTCCCCTTAAACCACTCAAGTGTTGCTTTAGCAGTGTGTTTGGGGTCATTGTCCTGCTGGAAGGTGAACCTCCGTCCTAGCCTCAAATCACACACAGAGTGGTACATATTTTGCTCAAGAATATCCCTGTATTTAGCACCATCTTTCCCTCAACTCTGACCAGTTTACCTGTCCCGGCTGCTGAAAAACATCCCCACAGCATGATGCTGCCACCACCATGTTTCACTATGGGGATGGTGTTCTTTGGATGATGTGATGTGTTGGGTTTGCGCCAGACATAGCGATTTCATTGATGGCTGAAAAGTAAAATGTTAGTCTCCTCAGGCCAGAGCACCTTCCTCCATACATTTGGGAAATCTCCCGCATGCCTTTTTGCAAACTCAAGATGTGCCGTTTTGTTTTTTGCTGAAAGTAATGGCTTTCTTCTGGCCACTCTGCCATAAAGCCAAACTCTGTGGAGCGTACAGCTTATTGTCGTCCTATGTACAGATACTCCAGTCTCTGCTGTGAAACTCTGCAGCTCCTCCAGGGTTACCTTAGGTCTCTGTGCTGCCAATCTGATTAATGCCCTCCTTGCCCGGCCTGTGAGTTTGGTGGGCGGCTGGCTCTTGGCAGGTTTGCTGTTGTGCCATGTTCTTTCCATTTGGTTAGGATAGATTTGATGGTGCTCCTGGGGATCATCAAAGATTTGGATATTTTTTTATAACTTAACCCTGACTTGTACTTAACAACATTGTCCCTTACTTGATTGGCGAGTTCCTTGGTCTTCATGGCAGTGTTTGGTTAGTGGTGCCTCCTGCTTAGGTGTTGCAGCCTCTGAGGCCTTTCAAAAAAGGTGTGTATATGTAATGATAGATCATGTGATGCTTAGATTGCACACAGGTGGACATCATTTCACTAATTATGTGACTTCTGAAGGTAATTGGTTGCACCAGAGCTTTTTATGGGCTTCATAACAAAGGGGGTGAATACTTACGCATACTCAGACTATTGTGTTCTGATCCATCACATACAATTCAGATTAACAAAACGTTGAACCTAAGGCTGTAATGTAACAAAATAGGTAAAAAGTTAAGGGGGGTGAATACTTTTGCAAGACACTGTAGTTATTCATTAAGATGCAACAGATATCAATGCATGATGATTGTATGTAAATGTAAACAAAAATACATAAGCAAAATGAGCACCTTAAGTTTTGGGAGCCAGGATAGAGTACATTCTTATAGACAAATTATACCCTTAAATATTATTATTTCCTTTATTTGTAACGCGCCAACATATTGCATAGCGCTATACAGGTGTAAGTCAAAACAATATTACAAAATAAAAGAAGAAAAGAATGTAGGGCCCTGTCTTTGAGCTTAAAATAAAGTGTACAAAGTGCTTTCCCTAAAGCACATAAGATTGAAAACTCGCAGACTTACAATATAAATATAATACAATTTTAACATTGCCGACTGGGCTCCTGTGAACCTATATTAAGATTAATTCAGGGGTTGCCACATTTATGTGAAGGTTAGGAACCAGCCAGCTTAGGGCCCTATGCTAATCCCTGAAAAAACAATAGCGAGTGCTGTAGTGGCACAAAAATTCTACCTAGCTACCTTAATCACCCATACCTAAAACATTGTGAGGGAACTCTTATGGGTCACTGCTATGAGTGAACTTCACAACAAAGCCAAAAAAGCAAGGCATAAATCTCCATTGACGTTTGCACTGACAATAAATTATGAGTTACTACCTTACATTCTGACACCCAAACCCAATGCTAATAATGTTTTACGGATCACTCGCAAATCAGGGCACTGTCGTAACTGCAAAAAGCAGAAGAAAGATTTACGAGTAACAAAGAACGCTCACAAGTGGTTTTCACTTGTCGAGTCCAACCAGAAGCATTAAAAGTAAAGTCTTAACATTATTTGACACTTAATCCAACAAGAACATATGTGTAATTAAAAAATATATGTACGTATAAAGCCCGTTTTATGATACAAAATCCAGTGCAACAAAAAACCCAGTACTCAAATGGTTAATACACATCACAAAACCACGTTGCCTTGGAACAAACACTCTAATGCATTTGTCTATAAATATATCATATTTTAAACACAAAATAAACACATCTTTATTTATTGAAGCTATAAATACAATTGTAACATCATTTTAAGATCAAAATATATTAATAAATAAAAAAAAATTACATATACAGTGTTTCCCTGAAAATAAGATTGGGTCTTATATTAATTTCAACTCCCCCAAAATGCAATAGGGCTTATTTTTTAGGGGATGTCTTATTTTTTATTGTATAACATTTATTCATGTACAAGCATCAACATTTATTCAAATACAATCATGTCATCTTCTTCTGTAACATTGTCATAACTCTCCAAACCCCGAATTACAGCCTGTTGCCTGAGGTTATCATACTCTGCTCGCCATTTGCGGACCACACGGAGATCCAACTTCTCTTTGCAGAAAGCTGTAAGATTCTTTCCCATGGAGTCCTCCACTATTCCTTTCTTGTACTCAACAGAATACCTCATTCTTTTTGCACTCATCTCGTCTTAATAATTTATATTATCATTTAACAGACGTCTGGCTGACGATCGGAACTGGGGATAGGTCTTTGGGGAAACACAGAGTATGTATGTATGTATGTATGTATGTATGTATGTATGTATGTATATCTGTTTCATTGCTGCAGCCTAGTTATGGCACTTTTTACTGCACTTCCCATTCATCATAATACTGTATATACTCGAGTATAAGCCGACCTGAGTATAAGCCGAGGCACCTATTTTACCACAAAATACTGAGTAAAATGAGTGACTCGAGTATAAGCCAAGGGTGGGAAATGTGCTGCCCCCTGTGTCCCTCTTGTGCCCTCTGTGTCCCCCCTCTCTCTCCCGTGTCTCTTCCCCCCTCTCTTATCACCCTCCTCAACTCCCCTCCTCATTCTCAACCTCCCTCCTCAACCCCACTCTTCATCCTCAACCTCCCTCCTCATCCTCCATCCTCAACCCCCCTCCATAACCTCAACCCCCCTCCATAACCACAACCTCCCTCCTCATCCCCCCCTTCAACCTCACTCCTCAACCTCCCTCCTCATCCTCAACCTCCCTCCTCACCCCCCCTCAAACTCACTCCTCAACCCCCCCATCCTTAACCCCCTCCTCACCCCCCCAACCTCAACCTCCCTCCTCATCCTCCCTCCTCAACCCCCCCATCCTTAACCCCCTCCTCACCCCCCAAACCTCAACCTCCCTCCTCAACCACCCCATCAACCCCCCTCCTCATTCTAAACCCCCCTAAATACATCCCAATCTACCTTTCCCCTCACCTACCTGCTTCTTCTCCGGCCTCTGCTCCTTCCGTCTTGACCCGGCGCGCATGTGACGTCACATGCGCGCCTCGTCATTAGCATATACCAGGTGCCGGTAGGGAGGGAAAGAGACACCGGGGGGTTAGAGAGACACCGGGGGGTTAGAGACACACAGGGGGGTAGAGAGACACGGGGACGGGTAGAGAGACACAGGGAAGGGTAGAGAGACACAGGGAAGGGTAGAGAGACACGGGGGGGGTTAGAGAGACACGGGAAGGTTAGAGAGACACGGGGGGGTTAAAGAGACACGGGGGGGTTAAAGAGACACGGGGGGGGTTAAAGAGACACGGGGGGGTTAAAGAGACACGGGGGGGTTAAAGAGACATGGGGGGGTTAGAGAGACACGGGGGGGTTAGAGAGACACGGGGGGGGGGTTAGAGAGAGACACGGGGGGGGGGTTAGAGAGACACGAGGGGGGGGAGTGACTCGAGTAGAAGCCGAGGGGGCCCTTTTTAGCCTTGAAAAAAAGGCTGAAAAACTCTGCTTATATTCGAGTATATACGGTACTCATGGCGTTTGCATTTCCTATTAGCTCCTATGGCCCTGTCTCATCCATAAAGCTTGGTTTGGCTAGTCCACACAAAACATATTGTTATAGTTTAGGGGGAAAAAACTCCAGCAGTCAATTTACGGCAGTATCCTAACTTAGAGCACCTAATTTACATAGGGCACTTAGTTAGGAGCCACGCCAGTAAAATCTGAGGAGCCGTGGCTACCAGGAATTATCAGACACTGCACTATGATTTGTAACCACAAACAAGCAAGATATTGTTTTGTGTAAAAGGCAAGCACACTGCACCAAAATGATATAGAATTATAAGTAATAGAAAAATACTGATGTGGTTTCACAACTTTATTATTTTAACCATATTATATGGTGTAAAATATAGAATAATTTTAAAAAACAAAAATGTGTGCCATGTTAAGTTACATTTTTTCCAGTTAACAGTAAACATGAATAGGTGTTAGGAAAACTATGAACGTGCAAAATCAGAAGCAAATACATTTATCAAAAACATATTTCTAAAATAATGTATCGGGCAAGCATATGAGAACCAAAAGCAAACTGGCAAAGGGAATTCCATGAGAACCATCATAAGTTGGATGGTCATCTAACCTGCTTGATCTCACTCAAAAGAGCGATCCCGCCCTGAAAAACCAGACAATTCTACCCTGAACAGGAGAAAAAGGAAACCGCAGACAACCGTTTCTGCCTCTCTTGGGCCTCATGAGTGAGGTGTAGTTGTGCCTCAGGGAGTGCAGCTACACCTCACTGATGAGGCGCAAGAGGCAGAAACGCATGTCTAGGATTTGTTGTTTCTGGGCAGAATTATCTGGTATTTTAGGGCTGGATCACGCTTCTGAAGGTCACAAGTGAGCTAAATAGGCTGTCGGGGAGAATGAGGTACTATATTCTATGTTTGTGGTTTGCAACTTGGTCTTAAAGGGCCTCCAACAGTTCAGGACTTAATATCTATTGCATGAGCACAGGTGAGAAAAAAAATCACAATGAATGCTACTGAGTAACTCCGTGTTTAAGCAGAGAGAACCAACATTAACAAGCTGAAAAATACAGAAATCTTGGAATGTTGTCAGTGGTCCTGATATACAGTGGATCATCTAGTAGGTTGCACCTTGATGTCCTTCGATCCTAATATATTGGTATGGTGCCAAGTGTGTGTGCGTAGCCACACTAATGAGAGGTCATCTCTCCCCACCTGAACAATCACTCCAAAAGCTCTAATGACCACAGTGTTAAGATGATGGTTCTTCAGGAGTCACCCGAGGCTCACCTTTTGGGTGAGGTGCCAAAAAGGTGGAGGATCCTATCTTTTAGCTTCCAGAGTCACAGTATAAAGAATGTTTCCATTTTTCTCTTCTACTATCAATAATATATATCATGTCTGTGAGAGACAAATAATTCAAACAAACAGTATCTGTTAGTGTAGATAGTGCAGCTTCTCATATTGTGATGGGGGCAAATCTTTTCAGTTGGAGGTATTTAAGAAACAGTTTGAATGTGCAATGTTTTCCCCCTAGGCCCGATGAAATGAGGTTGTTGACCATTGTCATTAAAGCTTGCATGGTACAGCACAAGATTGTACCAACAGATGAAGCGTTGGCCCTCTTCATCATCAAAAACAATATCTATCCTTGAATACAGATTGTGAAAGAAAGTGACATTTCTAATGTCTCAGGGTTGGGTGTTGTAGACATCAACAGTCATGCTGGCCTATACTGGTAATCCATTTTGCTATTCTATTGCAGTGTGGGCCTATAAATGGTAATGAATCATTCCAATTCTAGGTTCACAGCTATATTGACTTCAATAGAAGTTTCCTTGTTTTTAACTTTTTCTAATCTAACACATGATGCTTTTATCAGAAACTCACATTACACCAGTTAATTCTATACACACAGATTTATTTTATTTAAAAAAATGGTTTCCACACCCCAGAGGTGTCTACATAAGCACCTCATTCTAACCAATAAAAAATGGATTCAGATATGTTTTTTAAACTTATATGAACCTTCAAGCCAACAGCAGAACAGTGCAGAGATCCAGAGCAGCATTGTCTGAGACGCTTCCTTGTGTTGGGAACAAGGCTACACTTTCCATAATGCTTTGCTGCAGATAGTGAATCTCCAGACATTGCAACAATGTTGTAGCTGCTTCTGATTGGCCACGAAAAATTATAAATTCTATGCCAATTAAGCTTAGTTTTTCGGGCGCATTCCTTCTCAAACTCAACTGTCAGAAAACTGAAGAAATGTACAAACTTTGGGGTAAGTTTATCAATGTTTATTTTGGTATTTTTTCATGCAGCAAAATGTTTGCATATACTACGGATTTGATTCTCCTCTATTAGATGCATTCAGAATGCACCTGGGTGCCACATGATAGGTAATGATGTGTTAGTGTTTATGTAGTTGGCCTATATTTCTCACTAGGATGATAAATCCACCTAATCTATACTAATATGTTGAAACGCTCTTCTTTTTAGTGTGGTGGAATATGTGGGACTGGCGGTCATAATACTTGCTTTGAACACGGCAAGCCACTTGAAATGAACATAAGCAGCCTTATTAAATTGCGATCCTTATATTTAAGCACAGAGAATATTTTTTTACAGAAGTTTTTAGTTAGTGAAGACCTTGCTTTTGGATAGAACTTCACTAACTAAAAACTTCATATGTTCCTAAATAGAGCCCTATTCAATTGGTGAATTGCAATTTAATAAGGCTGAAGATGTCTACAGGAATTTTAAGATAACATTTGATGGAAAGGGAGCAATTGTGATGGAGGAACAGGGACTGAGCCCCAAGGGGATGAGGTATATCGGAAATTGTAGGGAAGAGTGACCAGAAGCAGCTGCATCTGAATATTAATTGATTGCAGTCGTTTGAGCTTTCACTAATGAAGAGGAGATAACATACACTTACGTTGCTCCCATCCAGCCCTGTAGCAGTTCAGGGTGCAGGTGTAATTAGAAACATGGGAGTCCATGGGCACAAAGAGATTTTTGCATTAAGAGGGACGGAGGTGGGGTCATCTCAGTGCAGTTTAGTCTGCTGTGGGAATCGTGGGTGCATCTATAGCAGAACTAGAGGTTAAAACTTAATTTGCCCAGGGCAGGGTTAGATCACATTACTGTGCAGTGCTATGAATTCAAAAGGGATGAACTGCATAACCTCTTCATCAGAGTACCCTCAATGGTTACAATTGATGTGGAGAGAAACTGAAATTACTTTCAAATTTACAGTATCAACTGGAAAAAAAATTAAACTCTTAATATTACACATTTTTAGCTTATCTACTCCTATAGTTATACTGAATGTGTTTTTATTTTTTAAGTCATACATCTCCTGAGCCCTCTGATATCACAATGTATGCAGCTTTACAAATATGCATGACCTACAAAGAGTATACAAAGATGACAATACATAACAGATTGTACACTTGGCATTTGTACAACAAAAATGTTTAAATGTTGTATTGAGACCCTCTAAAAAAAATTAAATGTGCTTGTATATCCAATCATGAATGTGAATCTGTGAACACACTAGACTCAAAAAAACTAATAATTGCATAATGATGATAGGCATCCACACAGGAATAATTACTACACTACTTTGTATAAAGGAAGCAAGTATGCATATCAGTGGTTCTCAAACTTTTTGTCTGTAAATCAGGAGGATTATATACCAAATACTATATATTCTGGATAAGCAATGATTATATTAAAAACAAGGGTATTCATAAATATTATCATCTGCAATATAACAAAACAAAGTTTTGTGATAAGGATTACACAACTTCTAACTTTCCCTCCTTCTTTTAAAGGAACATTTATCTCCTTCATATCTGTATTACAGCCTCAACTATGTTATATACTTTCTTTCTGGTGACACCAAGAAAAGCATGGGCAGTGCTGGTTCTGAAGAATATGTGACTATGGACCATTGTGTATATATTAAAGTATTTACCTATAAAATCTCAATGCAGTTTACTTAGTATAGAACAGTACCTAATAAGTGTTTTCTTTTTGTTTTGTTTGATGAAATTGAAGTATCTACTAACAGTGATCAGTTTATGAGGCATAACAACAAAAATGAGCTTTATTACTTAAAATAAACATGCTATCAAGAAGAGAAATTAAGGATACATATACAAAATGTTTTCATATTTTACATTATAATATGTATTACTTCATGACTAAGAACAGGGAAAATAAATAAGATTTCCTCTGAATTATCTTTCTAGTTACACAGAATTAATCTGCAATTACATTACAAACTGTTTACCATCAAGTGATATCTGGATGTCACCATTAATTTGTTTTTGGTTACATGGACAAATTGTCCTTCAGAGAAATAGCTAGGACAGAAATAAGTGTCATCACATTTTTAAATTCTACAATACAAATTTTGAATCTTATTAAGAAAAAAGTAATATCCCAGTATAATCAAACCATATGTGTAATCATAATGATAGGGTTTGTGGTATAATTATAGACATTGGGTGGTAGCCACTGGAGTGCAAATGGGATGATGTTATCCACTTCTAAATTTAGCAGAAGGAAGAAATGTTGGCAGCACACAACCATGTAAGGACTTCTTTGTAGAATTTATAGAACTGGAGAATGCAGTTCTAGGGAATTTTCATGATCAATAGTTTATTAATGGGACACTGTAACCAAATAGTTTTACTAAAGTATTTGAAAGAACTTGCATTGATAGCCCGCAAAAAGATTGTAGAAAGTTAAATAAACAACATTTTATTTATTACCAATTATATGCAGTGCTGTATATCTCCATTGATGTGTTTTAATGTATCATTGTCTATGTGCATTTTGTCTTTGTCAAGTAGGGTGGTATAGCAACACAGGGAATTTCTGAGTGCATTTGTATAAGAGACTAATGAGTGTGCTGCAGAAAAGAACCTTGGATGCAGACGCTGGACAGACAGGGGAGGTGTCATAAGGATGGCCTGGGACTGCTTACAATTGCATAATTGGCAATACATTAAAAAGGTAGCACTTCATTTTTTTAGCAAAGTGGACGTTCCACATATGGCATAATTTAAAACTATAGATAATAAAAAAAGTATGTTATTTAATTGAAGATTATTTTAAAAAAAATAATACATTTTCTTACAATAAAATAAGATTTAAGATTGCCGTTTTGAGCTGTCAGCCTATCTGATCTCCCCAAACAAACAGAGGTTGAAATATTATGTTAATCAGAAATCACTGCATTTAATAATTTAAAAGCATTGCACAGTCTGCAACACACACACACATAAAATACTAGGCATACCCAGACCCAGGTGTCAGCATAGTAAACAGTGAATGGGATATATCAATAAATTAAATGCAATGATATTTCATGAATATAACTTTTCAACCTCTTTGTGTAGGTGGGTCAGAAAATCTCACACCTTAAAATGACAAATTTCAATTCTATTTTACTCTAGCAAATTGTGTTTTTTTTTGGTTTTGTTTTTTTAAATAACATGCAATTGATAATATACTTGTTATTTCCTATTGATTAATATTATACTATATTTGAGACCTCTGCAGTGTCAATTTAAAAATAGTGTACAGAAAATAAATTTCTTAAAATGACACATTTTATATTGTAGCTGGCCTGGTTTGGGACTTCAATCTGTATCCCCTGTTTGTCCTCAAAAGTCCTAGAAAGGTAATTTAGCAATACAAATTAGGTCACATTATTATTAATTCAATTACGTTTTTACCCAATACAGAAGTGATATACCAGGCAAGTGATGTACGCTGCAGTAAAGAAACGTTTCAATACATTTTGCTAAATATAGTTGCTCCATTTTAAGGTTCATGGCAGTGGATAAAAGTCCCCGAGCAGGAAATAACATGGGACCGAATTATTTACACTCTAGAAGCTGCTACTTGGCTATCACAAGCTTATGCAATCAGGCCAGATGTCAGAAATATGCCTGCATCTAATTAGACATGTCTAAATGCTTCATATACACAGCCAGCTTGTCTGTCGCTGATGGAACTGCATCTCTACACTTGCAAAATAAACTAGAATGCTATCAGCACACAATTATAACCGAATAAAGTGCAAGAAATATAAATCTTGGCATGGGTTTCAGTTAAAATTCCACCACTGGATAGATGTGCCAAAGCATGGAGGAAAAAAAAGTGTATTATTTTTTTTTAATTACTGCTAAACTGAAGGAATTGTAGGCATGTGCTATTAGGGGTATTGAGCCGAAATGGCCTGTGGCACTAATTAGTACCGGAAGACTGACTGAGAAACAGATATATGTCATATACTAATCATACTGAGAGATGGTTTACTTCAAGGTTTGTCATTTACAAAATAAAGCAAGAGGTAAAAATGCAAAATAAGGTCTGGAATCCATGTATTTTATGTGTAGACATACAAAAAAATATTGTAATATATGGGTATCTACAGTGCCTTACAAAAGTATTCACACCCCTTGACTTTTTACCTATTTTGTTACATTGCAGCCTTACTTTCAAGGTTTTGTTAATCTGAATGTTATGTGATGGATCAGAACACAATAGTCTTAGTTGGTGAAATAAGAAAAATATATACATAAAACTATTTTTTAGAAATAGAAAACAGAAAATTGGTATGTGCGTATGTATTCACCCCCTTTGTTATGAAGCCCATAAAAAGCTCTGGTGCAACCAATTACCTTCAGAAGTCACATAATTAGTGAATTGATGTCCACCTGTGTGCAATCTAAGTGTCACATGATCTTTCATTACACACCTTTTTGAAAGGGCTCAGAGGCTGCAAAACCTAAGCAAGAAGCACCACTAACCAAACACTGCCATGAAGACCACGGAACTCTCTAAACAAGTAAGGGACAATGTTGTTGAGAAGTACAAGTCAGGGTTAGGTTATAAAAAAAAAATCCAAAACTTTGATGATCCCCAGGAGCACCATCAAATCTATCATAACCAAATGGAAAGAACATGGCACAACAGCAAACCTGCCAAGAGACGGCCGCCCACCAAAACTCACGGACCGGGCAAGGAGGGCATTAATCAGAGAGGCAGCACAGAGACCTAAGGTAACCCTGGAGGAGCTGCAGAGTTCCACAGCAGAGACTGGAGTATCTGTACATAGGACGGAAATAAGCCATACGCTCCATAGAGTTGGGCTTTATGGCAGAGTGGCCAGAAGAAAGCCATTACTTTCAGCACAAAACAAAATGGCACATTTTGAGTTTGTGAAAAGGCATGTGGGAGACTCCCAAAATGTATGGAGGAAGGTGCTCTGGTCTGATTAGACTAAAATTTAACTTTTCGGCCATCAAAGAAAACGCTAAGAACACCATCCCCACAGTGAAACATGGTGGTGGCAGCATCATGGTGTGGGGATGTTTTTCAGTAGCCGGGACTGGGAAACTGGTCAGAGTTGAGGGAAAGATGGATGGTGCTAAATACAGGGATATTCTTGAGCAAAACCTGTACCACTCTGTACATGATTTTAGACTAGGACGGAGGTTCACCTTCCAGCAGGACAATGACCCAAAACACACTGCTAAAGCAACACTTGAGTGGTTTAAGGGGAAACATGTAAATGTGTTGGAATGGCATAGTCAAAGCCCAGACCTCAGTCCAATAGAAAATCTGTGGTCAGACTTCAAGTTGGATGGTTTGCGCTTGTGAAGAGCAATCTTTAAGGATCTGGAGCAGTTTTGCAAGGAGGAATTGGCAACAATCCCAGTGGTAAGATGTGGCAAGCTCATAGAGACTTATCCAAAGCGACTTGGAGCTGCTGTGATTGCCGCAAAAGGTGGCTCTACCAAGTATTGACTTTAGGTTAGGTTATGCACATTGACTTTTTCTGTTATTTTGTCCTATTTGTTGGTTGCTTCACAATAAAAAATAAAAAAAAACATCTTCAAAGTTGTTCTGTAAATTAAAAGATGCAAATCCTCAAACAATCCATGTTAATTCCAGGTTGTGAGATAACAAAACACAAAAAATGTCAAGGGGGGTGAATACTTTTGCAAGGCACTGTAGGTGTTCAAAGGAATGCTGCTTACACAGAGAACAGAATTTAGGAATATACCAGTATGTAACAAATAGAATATATAAACAGTTGGAACACTAGTGGTTCATATAAAAGCTTCAGATCCTCCTATTGACTATGGTGGTTTAGCGGTTAAAGCAACTGCCATAGATCTAAAAGATGCAAGTCTAAATGCTACTAGTTCCTTTCCCCCCAACATTTTATTTTGGTTAAAGTATAAAACAGCGAACAGGTATAAACTGTAAAGGGGTTGGTATGAAACAACTTTGTTGCAATGCTTTTCAAATAATCTTTACAGAATACAAAAAAGAATAAACTGAAAAGGAGGTGGATTATAACTCACAACCTCTTACATTGGTTAAAGGCTAATATCATCTCTCTAAAGAGTGAGTAAAGAAATCAAAAACATAGCCTGGGGCACATTATCCAAGTGGCTTCTTGTGGAAGGGATTCAAGGGATATGCTAGTAACTAAAAATGAGATTTAATTTGTAGTAGAATTTCCATATAAGCTAACATGCAACGCATAAGATGCCTTGTCATATATATACAGCCACTCAGAGTAAGGAGGTGATGGCAGCAACTTCACAATAGCATCAGGAAATTGTGTCAAACGAGTTGGGAACTCTTAAAGAATGCAGCAAGACTCGCTGAGGCAAGGCCTGGATTTCCAAACAGACACTAACATGAAATCTTCCTATTGTAATAATGACACCCCTTCATCTAGTAAGTATCCAGTGTCCAAATGTCACGGTATATTTAAAACAGCTATAGAATTCTCTTACACCATTCCATTGTAATGGAACAATACAACAAAAATAATTACTACTGTAATTTAATACTCATCATTGGCAGTGGTCTTTTATATAAAAAAGAACACAAGTAATATTGACCATGTTTTGGACACTACAAATATCAGGATGTTTTATCATCTGTTTTGCTGGTTTCTAAGTCTGTTGTAAGTTTTTCAGCCCCTGAATTATAATAAAAATATGACAGTATTCAAAGACTCCACATAATCATAGTCTTTTAATCAACTCAATTTCTTAAAACACATAATCAAGACATCTTGTACTCACTAGAATTAACAAACACACTCCGTTGTGTCTTTGTATCATAACTTTATTGATGCTTTACTTATTAATACAGTATTTAATTGGTTCATATATTTATATAAAGTTTTATATACATTTATAGTTCCCATATTTTGTATTATTTTTTCCCCATTAGCATTTTTTTGTTTTACGTATTTATATCTTTGAAACATTATAAATAAATAGAACTAGAATATGAAACCAGTCATTCATTTTCACTGCTAGAATATTTTGTGTGCTTTACAAATTTAACTTTTATAAACTAATTTATAAATTCATTTCAATAAATCATAGAACATCTAGAATCTACCATTTTGTTTTTTGCTGATCACATACTGAAATAGAAGGTGATTCTGAATGCAATGGAAGCTTCGATCTGCATAAAGGACATGTGGCTGCTAAGACTGTCAGCGCTTTCAACAGAACTAATGGAAAGCTCATTAGCTTACCAGGACACACCCTCCTGAGAAAGAAGTGAAACAATAAGATCAGAAACAAAAATGGAACAATTGCTGAGAAAAGTGAAAGGGACATGAAAATAACTTTTTCATTGTTACATAAAAAATAAGTTATTTGATGTGTTAGCGCATTTTCTTTTATCAAATATAGATCTCAGAGCAAAGATACATATACAGATGTTTTTTGGGGACTTGCCAGTCAATGAGATCTACAGACTAAAGTATGCTCTCTGTATTTCCTGTTTGTGTCAATTAAATAGCTTTTACTTAATATTGTGTCATGCAATAAATGTTTAGAATATGCTCTCTCAAATAGCTGAAAAAAGAGCTGTGTTTTAGGTTTCTTTAAAAGATTTTGGCCATTATACAGTTTATTCTGAATACCATATAGAACAAATATGACCACAGTGTTCCCTTAACCGGCCACTGTAGCAAGGAAAAAATATGTCTAGAATTAATTTTTTATTTTTTAAAAGACTGAATAAGGGAATAATTATTCAGGAAAATATATATTGCAATACATATTGTTTTTAATTAGAGGTGCGTTTCTGGAGAGCTATGGTTGCATTATAGCTTTGAAAAATAAATAAATCAAAATAACCAATAAGTGGCAACTTGCTGCTTGAGAGAGGTCACTGACAGGCTAATTTAAAACACTGCAGTTCCAAGTCTGTGTATTCATGAGCTGCATGTGCTACAGAGGGCAGACCAAAACATGTTTAAATTGTCTGATTTGAGTCAGAAAAGTAGAGCTGATAAGCACTTCTTAATAAATAGATACATGGGTATATTGCTGTATATTACCAGTGAAATCAAGAAATCTACCATGTCCCTTTAAGAATATATATGTGGATTGCCCCTGCTGAATTACTCATCATCTTCACGTTTCATTGTAAACGAGGATAACCACAACCTGCACAGTGATGTCCAATTGAGATAAAGTTACTGATTATTAAAGGAAATAACAGTTTGAAGCCACATAATCATGTACATCAGCCCACATCTGACAGCTCCATCATTGACACTTCCTGTTAAACATTTGACTTCTTGCTTCACACATACAAGTAACGAAGACACCAACATCCGTCACGCTGTGCAAGCAGCCTCCAGAGACACGATGAGTCACACATACACCTCTATATGACTGTGGAAGAAATTATAACAAGTGTGATGCTGCCTTAAGAGGAAAGTGAAGTGAGTGACTAATCACTCACAAACCCATTTGTAGCTTTTTTGTTGTTTTTACAAAAATTATACATAGGATAACATTAATCATCTGAATTTAAGGGTATAAAGCTCAAACTTTAATACTACGGTTTCACTTTTCATGTGACAAAAAGAAAACCTTGAACATAATACCATATTTTTTAAAGGGGAAGATCTACTTGGATAAACAAAAATGATTATATGTAAAAGAACACACTTTAGAGAAGTTTATTAAATATGTACATGAAATTATATAGATCATAAATGATTTGGGGGCTGGGGGAAACTACAAGCAACTCTGTTCTTGAAACCCTAACACATGTGATTACTAAGATCAAAAGGCTATCAAAATGGATATGAGACTTGTTTTAAGGACTGTGACATGTTGTTTTATGTATAATGTTTAAAGAATATATGTGGTAAGCCATGCTGGTTACACTGATTTCACCTTGGATGTTTCCCTCCCCCCAATGGCACATATAAACACAAATATTGTAAAACCAGAAAGAGCAATTTGCGAGACACCTGGCCTCTAACCTAGGAATGCCCTCTACCCAGTACAGAGATAAAATCTGTAGTAACCTAACAAGATAAACCCTTCCAGGCCCTTATCTGGAGACCAGGAAGGAGAGTTGAAAACCCTAGTAACGGGATGAGGAGGTCACATTAAGAAAGTCGACCCCTCATACAGGGAGGGGATTTATGAGGGGGGCCATGTGGGTGGATTCTTTGGTACTGTGTATTTTTTGTATGATATGAAATCCTAATAAGAGATCCGAGTTTCCGGTTTCTCCATGCATGATGTTATGATCGGAATTGGCATGCTGAAGGCCAAGATAAATACAAAGTCGCAACTTGGAGATTATTCTTGTAAGCTAAATAAGGAGAGTTAAGGGTGCACTTGGCCCCCTCATCTCTGGGTCATGACAATATGGTTACTTTATCTTGCCTCTTTGGATGAGACCGAGAGCGAACATTTTATTTTTTGTCTGTGTTAGTGACATTGACACATTAAAATAGAGCCTGAAAATGGATTAGAAATCGAAGATTATAATCAGATTTGCTTTTGGTCTATTGAGCCAATCAGATTAGAGGCACAGAATGCTAATGTGTTAGTACATAAAAAATGTCCGCTCCCTACTTCTTCAAACATGGATTTAATTGAAACAATGAACATGAGCTTGGGGAGATCAAACAGGCAGTGGCTGACGTTTTGCGGTCCATCGGGTCACAGAGTGTTGGACATAAAAATACAGTTATTACAATACACTCAGTCATGTATCAGAATTCTGAGAATGAAACAAGTTTAACTTTTTTTAGATATTCAAATGTGAACACAAATGTACTATTTATATACTGTACTACTGTACGGTGGAGGGCTTCTATCTCTCTTGTGGATAATCCAACCATAGCTTTGCTCAAAGCTGTTTTATACAACGGGCATATGCTTAAGGGAAGCCAAATTTAATATGGTTATGAATTGCAAGAGCAAAGTCTTTGTGGGCACATTTGCATGTTCCTGTCAAGGGTCCCAGAATGCAGTGTAATAACTGTATTTCTCTGAATTCTGGGCATGAAACAAGTTTTTTTAACTTGTTTTAGATATTCAAATGTGAACACAAATGTACTATATATATACTAGCGAGTCTCACAGTCGCGTGAAACTGCTTGCCGCCTAAGTCCTGTGTACCTTAACTGTGCAATGATCGCCTTTGGCGCTCATTGCAGCCGAAGTCCCGCATGGTTGACGGCGTGCCTCGCGAGGCTCGTAAAGTGTGACCAACATCGTAAGCGTTCCCCACGCTGACAACTATATGTGATTAGTAACGCACCAACATATTCCGTAGCTATAAAGGGGTTAAGTACAAGGCGAAATCATTTTGACACATTGCAAAATAATGGAGGGCCTGTCCTTTAAGCTTAAAATCAAATGTAAAAAATGCTTTCCCTAATGCACCTTACAAGATTGAAAACTTGCAAACATACAGTCTAAAAGATTTGAGTCTACATATTACTAAATATTTAAAAAGCTAATTCTGAGTACACTTACATGTCTCACAAGGGCCAAAGTAGAGGGGAGATATGTTAGTGTACTCAGAATGATCTTGTATTTCCTTCCTAGAAGGTTTCTCAATCACCTTTCTACCCACTATAACAGATTTAGTAACTGGTCACAGTATTAAAAAGAAACTCAAAGCTGTTTTTCATTATTAACTTTCTACAAATAATGATTTAAATAATTATTTTTTTTAAAATGATCATCAGTTTTGAAGATCAATGATAAGAATAATAATGAACAAATTATTATTTGTCTATTATTATTCTTATCATTGATTGTTCTTCCAAACTGAGCACTGTAAACATGGGAAATTAGTTCACTTTAACAAAATAATAGAACAATTATATTACTAGGGATAAATAAGTGAATATCTATCCATAAAGTCAAATACTAACTGTAGATATAATGTATCATTACTTGTAAATGTTATTTAGTATTGTTCTTGTGTAATTTGGATGCAATAATGTAGTTTTTTCCTCTTTACTGCCATTAGAAAAAAGGGAACTCACTACTTACTGAGAAAAAGTACACATAAACAAACAGTTATGAGACGGGGCTAATGAATAGTCTTAACAAATAAAGCTGGCAATATCACTGCACATTGACAGAAAACCTTGACCATCACTTCTGTTTATCCAGTATAGAGCTCCTGACATATTAAGCATGCCCACTGAGATAGATAAAGGTGCTAAAGCTGGCAAAATTCAGAACACATTTTGAAAATAGTAAAATATAACAAAAAATGTATATAAACACAAAAATAGACAGATTACTACAGGACGGCAGTCAAATGAAAATTTTACAATCCAAGCTAAAATGAGCCAAATAAAACAGATTCAAAAAGTCCAAAGGGGCCTGGAATTCACCAATTTACTGCTCTATATCATTAAACAGAGAACTGAAAACAAATTAAATAAAAACTTTAACATTTTTTAAAATTGGTGCATATGTCACATATTTTGCATGGTTTATATCACCCAGATATGGTCCATGTTTTCTTCTTTCAGCTTACATCACTCAGCAAGTGGCAATACATTCTCCTTGTTGCAACAAAAAAGTTATCTTATTCCTTAGAGATTCACATCTCAAAAGGAAAAAAAGTGAAATGTACTACTACAGTGAAAATTGTACATAATTATTTAGAACAGTAGTAAATACATGTAATAAACCAGAGGATAGGAGCCAAATCCCTCCAAAAAAAATAAATTAAAGCATCACAAGACGGAGTGATAAATAAGATACGTTTTTGGCTGGGAGGAGAATAATTTATAATTAAAGGGTATAAGAAATAAAATCCTTGAAGCGCTGTCAACAAATGAAAGGGTATAGGAGATTTAAATGTTGTTTAAGATCACAAGAAATAGAAAATAAATATTTTGTAATACTTCACTAGGAGGAGAATGTCACATAAAAAAGATAAAAGTAACTAGTTCACTTTAAAAGAAAAAAGAATCACATAATACATTTATATAAAAAAGGTAGAGTAAAATATTATCACTTGATTGTTTTGGGTAAAAAAAAAAAAAAGTAATGGAACATTAGACTCACATATAATAAAATATAAAATAAGGAGGAGAACACAGAGGGAACAAGAGGGACACAGGGGGCAGCACATTTCCCCTCGGCTTATACTCGAGTAATTAAGTTTTCCCAGTATTTTGAGTATATACAGTAATTTGTGGGGATTTTAATCTATGCCTAGACTGGGAATTGGATATAAAAGCAGAACTATCATCTAGCCCTGATTTGCAAGGGAATAGAAATTCTAAACTTTTTCAGAATATACTGTTTAAGCAAAATATGTTTGACTCATGGAGAGTCTTTCAAATGAGAGATTTTACTTTTTTTCACATAGGCACAAAATCTTTTCTAGATTAGACTATATCCTAATGTCAGAGAGTCTTTTAAAAATAATAAATAGAACAGAAATAGATCCCATAACATGGTCAGATCACGGTATGGTCTCTGTTGATCTCGACATAGGAGCGTTACCCTTACAGAGACCAACATGGCAATACAACTTAAACTTTAAAAAATCATAGATATCTAAGAAAACAAGTAACTATTTCGATGAAATTGGTCCTTCAATCCACTCTAAAACAATGATCTGGATGGCACACAAGGCTGTAACTCTAGGCATTTTGATCAGTTGGTATCAGCATTACAAAAAACAAAAAGGTCTTCCATTAAAACAATTATATTGTGAATCAGTCAAATTAGATAGACAAATAAAGAAAGATTTTGATAAAATAAAATTTTAGATCGATCAGTATGGAAATTACAGAGAAACCTCTATAATTTCTGAAATAAGGCAAGTAAGTTATTTGCAAATAAAATTAAAACTAATAAATTGATAACAGGATTGATTATTTGAAATATAAAAATCAACTAATGACTAACTTGAAGGATATTGCAAAAAGTTTTACAGAATATTATAAACAATTATATAACTTGAAAGACACAGAAAGCTTCGTAAGACCTACTCAAGAAGAAATAAAATAATTCTTGGATAAGATCGAACTACCAAAAATTACCAGAGAGGAGCTACAGTTCTTGGATGGAGAAATTAGGGAAAAAGAAATCGAAGTTATTTCTAATTTTAAATTAAAATACAAAAAAAAAAAAATCGCCAGGACCAGATGAATTTAGATCACACTGTTATAAAATATGTTTGAAACATTCATAGTACCGTTAAAAGAAACATTTATTCCAATTAAAACAGGTGTAGAACCTAAAGAAATGGTAGAGGTTAATATAGTGCCAATTCCGAAAGAGGAACTTAAATATCCGGAGTGTAGACATTTTCGACCTATTAGCCTGACAAATGTAGATATAAAAATGTATTGGCTAATAGGTTGAAAACTCTTTTAGGGAGATTAGTATCAAGAGAACAAAATGTATTTGTTCCAAAGAGACAAGGTAGCAATAATGTTAAAACATTTATAAATATTATATCTTATATGTTGGAGAGAAACGGATACCAGCGCTCTTCCTCTCATTGGACGCAGAAAAAGCTTTTGACAGGGTCGGCTGGGGATTCATGCACCAAGTATTGACCAAATTTGGCTTGGGAAGGTTTGGAACTTGTGCAATAGGTGCTTTGTATGGATCTCCAGCCGCCTCTGTCAGAGGTATGGGTTTTACATTAGAGAAGTTCCGGATTTCAAAAGGGACAAAACAAGGGTGTCCCTAGTCATCCATGATTTTCGCATTAACATTGGAGCCACTTTTGGTTCTTATAAAAAAATGATATGACATTGAGTGGAATTAAGATTGGTACTAAAGAGTATAAATTGACAGCCTTTGCCGACGACATCATGATTACTATCTGTAATTCTCTGGAAGCTCTTTGTGTAAAGGGGTTATAGTAAAGTAGCTAATTATAAATTGAACCTACAAAAAACAGAGGCTTTATGGCTGAATCTCAGGGAGGAAGACTTGGATTTATTAAAGCGTAACTACAATATAAAAAATGGCAACAAGAAATTAAACATCTTTGAATTAGATTTCACAAGGATATAAAAAAAGATAATCAATATAAATTCTAACAAGGTAAACGAACACATGGAACAATTAATTAAGAATTGGCAGGGATTAAATATCGCATGGGCAGGAAATATAATATCAACTAAGATGATTTTACTACCAAAAATCGGCTACTTTTTGAGATCCATCCCTTTTCCTTTACCGCATTACTTAATAAATAAGCTTCAGGAAAAAAAAAAGACTGTCTTGTCCATAGTGGGAAGAACTTAAGAATAAGGAGATCAATCTTAGAGCAGAGATTAGGCATACCCGTCAATCTCAAAAATTTTAAGAGGCAATTTTGATATCACATATTATTGAATGGAGTCAAGATAGTGCTGAGAATGAATGGGTTCAGATAGAAAATCTTTTCAGAAGGTACCCTCATAAAAAGAAATATAAAATGATGGAAAAAGTTGAATAAAAAATATAGATTAACATATTTTCCGAGTCCAAATGGGGAGATAAAATCTAATAGATACGAGAAACTTAAAATAGGAGACCTATATATGTCAACAATAGAATTGGAACCTTTGAAGAGATAAAAATTAAAGTCCCTAGTATACTGGCAAATTGGTTCGATTATAGAGCATTATGTTCAAACTTGAAAAGCTTAGGTGTTGATTTTTTTAGAAATAGGGAAGAAACCTCATGTGAAAAATTGATAAGAATGAAAGACTATTGACATTTAACATCAAAAATGTATAATATAATGAGAAAGAATTCTGAGGAAGTAAAACCTAATAATTTGCTCAAATGGGAAAAAGATCTGGGAAAAGAACTCCCAATACATGATTGGTACACAGCATTAAAGGTCACGGAGTCAGTGATAAAAAGTGCATCTCAAAAAGATGAAAAACAATGTAAAATTATTAATAGGTGGCATTTTGTTCCTTCAAGACTACACCAAATCGATAAAGTACAAAATACCAATCTTTGTTGGAGGAATTGTGGTGAGGAAGGGTTGTTTCTACATATATGGTGGGGATGCCATTTACCGTATTTTTCGCCCTATAAGACGCACCGGCAGATAAGACGCACCTAGTTTTTAAAGGAGGAAAACAAGAAAAAAAAAATCTGAATCAAACACAAATACACTTTACACACAGATACTCACCTACATTACACACACAAATATATATATATATATATATATATATATATATATATATATATATATATAGATACACATACATACATATACATACACACATAAATATACATACACATACATGCACACATACACACACATACACATACATACACATACACACACACACATACACACATACACATACATATCCATATACTGCAGCATTTGGGAGCATTTGGGAGCCCTTGACCCTCCCTGACCCTCCTGATCCTCCCTGACCCTCCTGATCCTCCCTGACCGTCCTGATCCTCCCTGACCCCCCTGATCCTCACCTTTCTTCTGATCTCTGCCATCTTGATCTCACCCCAGCGCTTCCTACCAGCACTCCTCGTGTACTGCAGTGTTGCGTGTGTGACGTCACTAGGACGCACCGGCCGACGCGATGCTGGTAGGAAGCGCTGCGGTGAGATCAAGAGGACAGAGGCAGTTTGGAAAGGTATATTCGCCGTATAAGACGCACCAACTTTTCTCCCCCAGTTTTGGGGAAGAAAAAGTGCGTCTTATACGGCGAAAAATACGGTAATCCAAATTTTTGGAGAATACTTTCTTCCAAGTTAACTGAGATCACTAAAGAAAAAATAACATTGACCCCTGAGATCTCCCTACTAAATATGTTTCCTAATAAATTAAATAGTGATGTTTTTGATTCAAACACTTATAAATTGCTCTGTGATACAATTCATAATGTAAGGCTTGATGAAAAAGAGATGTAATAATAAGGAACTATTAAATTGTTTATTCGTGAGTTAATATGTGTATGGAATGATCTCCCTGTCTGCAACTTAGATCTCGCAAAAACGGGGAGAATTTATGTAATGTAATTTATGTTGTGGTAGTATTTTGTAATGTATGCTATTGTTTTAAATATTGGTATTGTACCGAAAAACTGAATAAACTATTTAAAAAAAAAAAAAACAGTAGTACTTAGCCCACTCCATAAGACCCACCAGACAGCCCATGACTTAGGTTTAACACGGTGTGAACACAGTTGAGTCAATTAATATTACACAAGCTGTAGAGCCTTTTACCAGCTTCACCTGTATTCACAAAGTGCTAAACCTAAATCATGGCCTGTCTAGTAAGTCTTGAGAAGGGAGCTGGGGGCTCCTGATTTAGAGTTTTTTCAGGACCTGTGGGAATTTCCCTCTAATCTCACTAAAACATGTGGGTCAGGCCAGAATCCTGCTGACAAATAATTGGAGTGCTATAAAAACAAACATGGGAGCAGTTTAAATAAAACTTTGTAATGTTTAAAACATGTTACATGAAATGTACAGAAAAACATATCTTCCATACCGCTTTAAACACTTGTCATCTAGACAAAACAATAAGCTTTGAGCTATGTCTAGGTTAATGTGGCACTGAAAATAATGTACAGGGAACAAACACAATGATATTCCTTTAAAAAAAGCAGTAGCTCTCAGCATAGCCCAGAGACTCAGATACAGCAAGAAGAGATCTACCATATCATCATCTAATAAACACACCGCAGAAACAATGGGCTGCTGACCAAGGAGGTGAGCAGCAATAAGACAAGAGGAAGATTTCATCAAGGACTGCTCAGTAGGCTCACAGCATCTAAAACATAGATTTTCTTGAATATAGGTCAATTCTTCCTACAAAGAAACCTCTGGGGCACAACTGCGCGAGCACGTAACAAGCATATACAGGACCCTGGGGCTGGTTATTGCTGAGCCAGATGATACACCGGAGTGGTGTATGCCATGGTTATATTCCCTAATATGTACTAAATACAACACTTGTACAAATAAAGATAGAATTGAACCTTTGTATATTATATGTTTATAATTAATGAAAGACACTTCACTGGGGTGATTTTATACAATTATCATCAGAATTTAAAGGGACATGGAAAAAAGTTTTTTTTGTTTTTTTTTACTGCACATGAAAGAATATTTGCTACAATTTACCAATGTCTTCTTTTTTCAAAGAAGATCCCAGAGCACAGTGAACTGATTAGAATAGGATTGATTCAAGATGAATAGAGTGTAATCATTTCACAACCTACACATTCATATGTTTAGCTGGGGAGATGTGTGGGGATAATGGAACTTAGTTTGTAGAATGTATAAAATAATAGGATTTGGATAAAAGGGCCATTATGTGACCAATGAGAGATTAAAACATTAATCTCTTTACAGTGACAATTGTGATTGATGAATTTTCTGAATCCGACTTTAATGTATCTTTTTGTGTCTTCCTTCTATAAATCATCTAGATATTATTATTTGCAACATTGTTACATTGGGGATTGTGGAGACATCTGAGTGTCTAGTTAATAACATAGACATTTCAATTACAAAATGGGACTATTCCAGTGATTTTGAAATAGGCTATAAACTCATAAACTTTATTGTATTTAGTGAATAAAGGTTATGTTTTAACGAACACACAATCACTCCCTGTGTCATTCCAGCAGTATCCCCAGACCTCCTATCCTCTATACTTGACACCTTCCAATCCGGCTTCCGGCCCCACCACTCCACCGAGACAGCTCTCACTAAAGTCACTAATGACCTGCGCACTGCCAAGTCAAAAGGTCACTTTTCAATTCTTCTTCTTCTAGATCTCTCTGCTGCCTTTGACACTGTCGACCATCCACTTCTACTCCATATCCTCTTCTCCCTCGGTATTCGAGACACTGCTCTCTTGTGGTTCCCACCATACCTGCAAAATTGATCATTCAGTGTCTCCTTCTCCGACACCTCTTCTTCTCCTCACCCCCTGTCTGTTGGCGTACCACAAGGATCAGTCCTAGGCCCGCTCCTCTTCTCCATCTACACATCCTCACTTGGTACCCTGATAAACTCTTTTGGGTTTCATTATCATCTCTATGCAGATGACACGCAAATCTACCTCTCATCACCAGATCTATCCCCCTCTCTTCTAATACACTTCTCCTACTGCCTCTCTAGTATATCCTCTTGGATGTCCATCCACCAATCTCAAACTCATCATGTCTAAGACCGAACTTATTATCTTCCCTCCCTCTACCACACAGTGTCAATTCCTCACATTTCTCTTACTATCAACAATGACATCATAACCTCAATCTCCCAAGCCTGTTGCCTTGGGGTTCTACTGGACCCCGCTCTGTCTTTCATCCCTCACATACAGTCACTAACTAAATCTTGTCTTCTCCGTCTAAAAAACATCTCCAGAATTTAACACCATCTTATGCAAGACACAACTAAAATCCTAATACACTCTCTCATCATCTCTCGACTCGACTACTGCAACTCACTTCTTGTTGGCCTACCCACCACCAGACTATCCCCACTTCAATCCATTATGAATGCCTCTGCTAGACTCATCTTCCGTGCACAATGCTCAGTGTCGGCATCACCTTTCTGTCAATCACTCCACTGGCTTCCCTTAGCCTCAAGAATAAAATTTAAAAGCCCTCAAAAATAGCGCACCCCCCTACATCTCTGGTCTCATGTCCAAATACCACCCCCCCCCCCCACCCGCCCTCTTCGTTCTGCTAATGACCTTCTTCTTTCTACAACTCGTCACCTCCTCTCACTCTTGCCTTCAGGACTTTTCTGGTGCTGCCCCTATTCTCTGGAGCTCCTTGCCTCGCTCCACCAGATTATCCTCCTGCCTCAAAACATTCAAAACCTCTCTAAAAACACATTTCTTTAAAGAAGCGTATCACCTTCCACCCTAAAACACTCTCACCTCTCTCTCCTTCCTTTACCACACACACACACACACAAAATACCTTTAGGTTCTAAGTCTGCGAGTTTCAACCCCACAATGTGCTCTGGATTAGAGGCTCAAAGACAGTGCCCTCCTTGCTTTGCTATGTCTTATTTGTATTTATCTTGGTCTTGAACTTATCTTATGTACAGCGCTACGGAATATGTTGTCACGTTATAAATAAAAAGATAATAATTACATCCCCCTGGGTTTAAATTACACATGAGTTATTCAACTAACTAGGTATTTATGCACAAAGAACTGATTCAAATCTTTAACTCAAGACTTGACAAATGCCAGGTAGCCACGGCTTCTAAAACTTTACTGCTGACTCCTAACTTTTTTTACACATATATTTCAACTAGCGACTTGCCCTTAAAAAATGATGGAGCATTTGAAGCCATGGCAATGCTGTTTGCCAACAATGTGAAGCTTTTTCTACTCTGAGGACCTTCTGCGATCATTGCAAGCCTCTCTTCTGGTGTACTTTTGCTCCTCTGAGCACCTTTGGCGCTCATCACAAAGACAGATACATAGGTCTATATTTTTTTAAATAATAATCATTTAATTAGTTACTTAATAGATTAATATACTTTACCTATTTCTAATTAATATATCCAGCAATCAATAGCCTGAAGAGCTAACAATCTCTTTATTTTCCTGCAGCATACAATGTACAGTTGGACTGTTGCTGCCCTGAGAAGAAATAGGCTGCGTGCGTGAGGGCAAACCGTTGGGATGGTTTAGTTGTGTAAAGCGCCTTTTTAGATTTGTAATGTTATTAATTGCAAGTTAGTGTTGTAAGATGGCGTCATTTGTGTATGTGTTACACGGCTCGCGAGCATGTTTCGTCCTTTCTAATAGTGTATTTTGTACCTCGTACGTTCCTGGGTAAAAGTTGTACGCAGCTGGCGGTGTTTTGCGCGGTTCGGGGTCGCGTAGCCTTGTTTTCATTTTTTTTACCCGCCGTTTTTTCTCTTGCTTAGCCGATTTGAGTGCCGAAACTCTGCAAATTCAGCTTAAATTTGCGTGCAACCTGGCCCCCAGACTTCCTGGTTGTCCCCCAGACTTCCTGGTTGTCCCCCAGTGCTTTGTGAGAGTTTTTTTTTCTATTTTACTTTTTTATTTTACTTATTTTTGTGTTTAGATTTGCGCAGTTCAGCCATTAACTTCGTATTTTTCCGACCTCGTATTTTTTTTCTAAGTCTCAAGTCTCGTAATTTTATTTTTTTATCAGTCCCACATTGGTCAACTGCTTGCAGTCTAAGGTGATCCTTTGGCGCTCCTTTCTGCCTAAGTCCTTTGTGTTTCAATGCCTCATCTGCTCTCTACGTGAGGCTCGCAGGCAGCGCTCATCGCCTAAGTTGTACGCACAATGCAAAGCGTGATGATGTCTCTCAGTTTGACAATTATAATATGTGATATGTAATCTATACACCGGCTCCTAAACATTTTTTAGCTAGCTTGTAACTAACCTAGCTGGGTACTAAATTTCAGATACAATTGTCAACTCCTTGTTTAACGGCCCTGTGGGGTTGTCCCTCACACAAGAAAAAACATCTTGAACGAGGAACAACCAAATAAAAATGTAAATCTTCTCCAGACATTTATTAGTGCATTTAAGACAAGTGCAGGGATGTATGGGAGCAGTCTCTGGAAATCACGTTGTGCAAAAATACTTAGAGGGACAACCAGACAAATTATTTGCTGTATACACATAAAAATAAAACCGCAAAATTAGTTAAGAAAATTATCAGTCAAGAAGAACCTTTATGAGCCATACTTATCTGCCATGAGAACTACATACTACAATATGCTCTGTGCATTACTGTTCGTTTCAAGGGAGTTTAAACAGGTTAAACTTAATATTTTTTTCATGCAAAAAACAATATTTGCAATGTTTAAAACATTTTACTCTAAATGCATGAAAAACTATTTTGTTCCATATCCCTTTAATCCCTATAATAAAATACCATATAAAAAGTGAATATATGACCAAACCTCTAATTCCCCTTTGTAAAAAATGAATAGATATAGTCTGAAATAATAGAACATAGAATACAAATACATAGGTAAATAAAGAATGTGATTTAACACTCACTCATTTTCACTTGAAAAGCCATATGTGTGTCAGTATGTGTACATAATAGTACCATTTTTAATGGAGGAATACAGAGTATGTTTATGACATTGAATTCAAGGAAATATATGTTGGTCATGCAATATTAAAAGTTATGGGTTTGCACAATGAGCGCCAAAGACACTCATTGCGGGCCTATCAGATGCACTCATAATCCAGGAAACTTAAATTTGCCTTTAAGGGCCAGTGCAAAATAAATAACAAAAATACTTTTTGTCAAATATGTACCAAATTAACAATATTAGCATAAAACATTTTTTGGGGAAGATTTTAACTTTTGAATACTCGGTTTATGCGCACAGGAATCCATGTTAGGTTTGTTACATCATATCCTAAAAGTTTGTGATTATGGAAACCATTTTAAGACAGCAAGATTGCAGCTAATGAAAAGCACTGTGTTTGTATAACCTTGTACCTGAAAATGTAGCACTACCTTATCCAGAGCCACTCCCTCTCAATTGACCTTATAGTGGACAGAGTCAAGCAGCAGCTAAATCTGATCTTTGAATGCAAGTTAAGTATTGTTTTTTTATTTTTAAATCACTGAATATGATTTTTTGATGAATGCCTAATAAAAGGAGCTAGATTTTTTAGTTAGGGTGGTCTTGAAGATGTGTGCAGGGTGAAGGGGCCACCTGTTGAATGTAACCAGCCATTTTTATACTACATGCAGTATAGATGCAGCTCTCACACTACAGAAGAAAAACATTTTCAGTAACAAAGATGCTCAGCAGAAGACGCCTTATGGGAAACAAAAACGTTAAATGTTCTACATCTATCTGGTTTGCCATCTCTAGGGTCTTATGAAATTAGAGCAAACCATTTAAAATTCCCATTAAAATGTGTCTGGAGCTGCTGTGAGTCATGCTAATTTAGATGCGCCCTGCCTGAAGCCTGTCTGGGTCTTAACAGGTAAATTGGTAAATCAAGATGGGTCTGAAAGAGAAATCTACTGAAAATCTAAATACAGAAGACAGGAGAGTAAGGAGGTGAGAGGGTGTGATTATCTTACTGTAATGGCGCTGATATATATGGTTTAGAACACAAGAGATGAAAAGGCCTGCTATGTATAGAGTTTTGTGTTATACATACAACATTGATTTAGGTATACTGTGTTAGAATTAGAGCATAAATATGGCCCGGATTTAAATATGTAGGTTTAATGATAGATAGATCTTCATTTTTCACTCTAGTTTAAGTCTACTTTATTTTTGTATTTAGCAAATATAACATGTCATTATTTTATTAGAATTTATAATACAGGCAGGCATTAGTACGGATAAGCTATTGGACATACTTACTAGAATAACTTTTCAGATTTGCTGACCTGTTAATTACAATTAGATTTTTAGAAATATAAGAATGTTCATAAGAACTAATTCACTAGCGCAACATCCAACAGGAATCAAATAGGTGAACAATTTCTACATTTCTCAACATGCTGTTGAATTCAGTCACTTTTATGTCCAATACAGATTTCCTAGGCATTGTGTTCTTTTTATAAATTATATAAATTAATACTTTATATATTTTAGTATATTTTGGTGGAGGTTTAGCAAAGCTAAGACATCAAATATTATTAAATATATCCTGGGACATGTTTAGTTTTACACAAATATGGAGGCACTGGAAATATAGGGTTGCAGACAAGAAATGCTACTTGCTTACTTTTGAACTTTTGGGAATTGTTGTCAAACGCCTAATGTATAAGCTATGGTGAATGATAAAAGAGAACTGCAATTGTCTTTAAGAAATATAAATATAGACATATAGACAAAGAGAGAAACAGAGGGAGATGGTGAGAGATACATAGACATATGTTATTATTATTATTATTATCTTTATTTATATCGCGCCAACATATTCCGTAGCGCTGTACAGGGGTTGAGTACATAGCAGAAAACAAATTAAACACCTTGTAAAGAATGGAGGACCCTGTTTTTGAGCATAAAATCAAATGTACATAGAGCTTGTTTCCAAGGCACTGACACAAGATTGAAAACTCGCAAACTTACAATCTAAGGGTTTATGTGTGATACAAGAGTGTGACAACAACATTTAGCAAAATTTTCACTCACTGCTAAGCTTTTGGGCATTGGTCCTAAATTTAGAATAAATGTATCAAGTCTTGAGATACACAGTAGGCCAAAACTACAAAAAGCCATTGCTCAGTTATGACATTTTGCTGTCCAAGATATTGAACATCAGTCAGACAATGCAATTATATAGCTTGCTACAATCTAGTACCCAAGGAGAGATCAATAGTTCCTCAGAAACATTTAAACAAAGCTACAGTATTATTATACAACATAGCATTATGTTTTATTTGTTATTGGCTTTTTTGAGTGAAAGGATCACATACACACACAGTCACCAACAACACAAATATCAATACTGTTCATTGTGACAATAACCATATTTGTTTAAAGCTCCAAAAGCCTCCTGAGAATAATCTGGATATTATAATAAATGCTGTGCAGTGGCAGGGCTGAAACATAACACTAAATACAATATAAAGCAGGAAGCTTGATGGTTTGAGTATTAAAACAGAAAGTAGATTATTCTGCATATGTCCAAAGGAGGAAAATGCAAAATATGTATCTGTTTACGTGCATCCACAAATTTTGCAAATACACATTGACCGGGCAAGGGTTGATCATTAACTAACTTTCCATTTGCAACTGTGATAACACTGTTTAATCGGCAATATAAACTGTTTATTTACGGCAGCTTGCAAATGCAACGCAGACAAAATAAGATTATTTCATACAACTGGCACAGAGCTACCACAGTAAAACAGATAATCACTTCAGAAAGAAGATATAAATCAGACCTACACAAGCCAAATAGATTAGGGCTCCAATTATTTACCATAATAATCTTTTGACGTGAATATATACACACAAAGAAATGGCTACTTAATTCTTTGCATTTTCATCCAATGCAAAACTACCATTTGGATTGGAGTCTCCTCTAAACCTTTTATTTCCAGCATCTAAATATATATATTTTGTCTTTAAAAACACATTCCCTGCAAAGCGTCTAAAATAATGATGTAATACCACATAGGTTTTTCCTACTCCATGATATAATTAGACTTAAAAATCAAGTGGGGAAAGCAGGTTACAAGTAAATCAAGTAATGTTATATATAGCAATTATATATTTTATCATTGTTGGACCAAGATATCTAATATTTCGGTGCCCATTAGATTTTTTTTAGTATCCACGCAAGAGATTTAGATGCACACTTCCTAGAGATACAGAACATTTTTGTAAACTAGTAGTTAGATTACAAAGATTAGGAACACTGTCTTCCAGACTCCAAAAATGATTCTACCCCTGACTTCTGTAGGAACTGGTGCCAATAAACTGTTTCATGTGGCCAGTCAACAAAGCAGACTGAATGGTGTAGAGTTACCACCTATGAAAAAGAACAGGTGCAATGTCCAGCAATAGGAGCTAGATTTGTCTCTCATCAGCATCAGAGTGTAATGCATATTCACATTATGTGGGGTTTATTCTGTGTTAGAGCTGAGCAGAGTTCTGCAATCATTTGCAAGAGCCTGAAAGATTGAAAATATTGAATGGGTTTGAAATGCTAAAAAAAGTGGGAGGAGGCAAGCACTCTGCGGTCAGATGGAAAAACTACAAAACACTTTGCAACGCCAAACTAAAATGCATGCAACTCCATCAACTCCACCATTTTTAACTTACCTTTCAATCTTCCTATGGTGGAAAAAACAACTGGTGGCTTAAAAAAAAAAAAAAACTAGCATAAACTTTTAAACACTTAACTTGAAGTTAGCAAAATTACTTGTAATTTCTGATAGTTGAAAATTAGAGTTAACACCCCTTTAAAACCCAGGCAAAATTAGCATAACATTCATAATTTGTTTTGGCCAATCAGGAGGAGGCTCAGGCTGCTTATACATTTTGATCAAGCTCTGGGGTTCCTGGCTGTGCTGTAAAGTCTCTTTGCCAAAAGGTCAAACGTATCTGGCTGCCTTTCCTCTGCGTACTTCGTTATGTAAGCAAAGCTGGATTTCACTTTCCTGTCTATAACTTTGTAAGTACACTGACCATTTCTATATAACACATTTTTCTGATAATCACTTTCTTACCACACATTTGAAACCCAGGAAACGGATATAAACTAGAACAGACATTGGCCACACACTGACAGCTAATGAAGACAGTCCACATCTGAAGAGCTAGGAAATTCCCATTGGTTTATGAGACTTTGCAAACTGTAGCACCTCACAGACAAGATCCATTAGAGCTGAAATTATGGTCTGATTTACATGTGGCTGTATGGACTCCGAGTGAAACAAGCTGCAGTGATTCGCGTTGATTATGAGAAGATCATGTCTATACAGCGTTCTGCATATCGATAGTGCTATGCAAATACAAATACATACAAACACACTTACACAAGTACATCCTAATGGATCTTTTCACTTTAATTTGACAGAACAGCATTCATTTTGTGAGAGGTCTGCCTGCAGAGCCACAGAGCTTTACTGATTCACAAAGTCTGTCTGCTGAAAATCATTTACTATGCATTTAGGATCAATAATGGTAATGTAAGCAGGTCTGCTTTTAAACTCTCAAACATATCAATAACTGCACATAAGATGGATACATTTGTCTCTCAAACTACTTCTTGCTTTCATTATCACTATTTTAATCTGCAGGTATTTCTAGTCTCACATTCATTGTATGGTGCTATTTAAACAAAGCAGCACACAAAGATTAAAGGGCTATGGTACCTGCCCAGATTTTATGATTTTCTAGGATGTCTACAAGTCACACTTATCAGTTGATAGAATGAGCAGAGTACGTAATGGTTTCTATATTTTGCCAAATCTATGTTTCTATGTTTAAAGATCAATGCAAACAACTTTTCAATTAACATTTCTGTGATTAAAATAAAATAAAAAAAATGTCAAAAAGCTTGTGAATTCTCATTTTTAGACTAGAGCTCCTCCAGTCTTTTACAAACCGTTTATCATTGGTGGCAGAGTACACTACCACTTCCCTGCAACAACTTCTTTGCAGCATGGTCAAGCTAAATGAACTCAGTTTGTAAAAGGCAGAAGCACCAAACTGAAGATTAAAGGGTCATGGGGCACAATTCTTTTTTAATGCATTGCAAAAGTGTGCTTTTTGTATGAAAAGTAAAATCTGTTTCAACTTCTTTGACACTAACAAGAAATGCACAAAACATACCTAAGTCCCGCGTGCCTGGCATCGTTCATGTGCTACAGTCTTAAGCGTCGGGTATTTCGTAATTTTTGCGAGATGTGCGTTACCGAGCCTCGTTTTCATGCTGTTTATGAAATTTTTCGTTTTTCGGCCGCCATTTTTATTCCTCACTTAGGCGATTTTCGAGTGATAAAAAACTCCAAATATGGGTGTAATTTGCTTGCAAACTCACTGCCAGGCTTCCTGTGTCTCCCCTGTGCTGTGTGAGAATTTTTTGTAGATGATTTCTTATTTTTGTTGTTGTTTTAGAGTTACATGCTTGGGCTGCTTCGCCAGGCTCGCATGTGTGACGGCGCTGCTGGCTGAAATGAGGGCCTTCAGCGCTCATTGCAGCCTAATTGCTGAGCGGCTGCTTCGCCTCACTTCGCGAGGGACGCAACGGCGTGACCAACATGGCAAACATCACCAATATTGCAGGATCCACAACTATATGATTACCGGACTGAAATGAACTACTTAAAAAGTGATACATCTTGAATGTCTGCTAGGTACAGCTTTAAAGAAATATATTACAAATATCAGAGCTATCTTATCCCATCTCATGGCCTAACATTAAATAAGATTTTTTTTTAATTTCCAGAATTACATCTGAAAAAGTAGACTAGAAACTAATGTAGAATAAATGCTAAATGTCCATGATTTTCTCTTTAAAACTCAAAAGGTTACTCTGGTATAACTGATGATTAAGTGGCCTCAGTTTTTCTCCACTAATGTCACATGATCAGAAATCACCCTGTGCAAGGAAACAAGGAAGTAAGACTGAATTCACTGCCTTCTCCTTACAAGACAAGCTCCTTCAGCTCTCCAAATACTAATACTGGGTTGAAGCAATAGTGTATTCTGTCTAATAAGGTGACACTTCCCCCGTTCCAATGTTATACTGTAGAACCTATATTAACAAGTTCCTCACACTTCAGTGTAGGAGTAGATAACATTGGCTCAAGAACAGACAGTATGTCCCTCCTGTTATATTCTTGGACACTCATACATCTTCCACATAAAAGTTAAAATAGCACGTATTTTTATATTATTAAATGGCTCTGTCACCCTGGTATAAAGTTGATTTGATTTTAAAGAGCATTAAAAACTGGCTATACATTGTTCTAGCAGCTTTCCTCTATAGTTAACCATTTTTGAAATATTTGGAACTGATTTTGCTGCTCCTGTATGCTAATGTGTGTCTCAGTGTGCTGGATAAGGGTGGGAGAAAGGTCCAACTGCCATATAACATTGCAGGTTGTTAATTTGTCCACTACATACACAGACAAGAACATCTGCAGCTGGCTGAAAACATTTATAAAACACTTGAAAACACCATATGGGTTGGTCAAAATCATCTGAATAGTGGCTGAAATTGATTTTAACCCCCCCCCCCCCCCCCCAATAATGCACTATACTAGCTTGTAAAGTTTCCTTATACTTATTAATATATATTTGTTCATATGGAGAATCTATTTAAAATTGTTGGGGCGTATCATTAAAAAATGGTTCCCTGTTATGGGACACCCTGAACATGAAGAACAAGAAGATTTTATATAAAACATTTGAAATGGAAATATTTTAGCTAGCAATCATTAAATGTTATAACATTCCATTAAAATGAAACATATTTTTTAAATAAGAACAATCAATTTTAGTATTTTCCTGCATGAAAATAGACCAACAGAAAGGATGAAGTTGATGTTCCTAAGCCACAAATGAAAGTGCATGGGTAAATAAAGGAAGTAAACGTATGAACATAACAAAACAGAGAAGTCTTACAAGGACTTTTCTATTTTATGTTATTCTTGATTCAATAGTCTGCAATCTATTGTCTGAAATCATAGCTTGACAAATGATGGAACACAGTAGGCCATGTTCCATAAAATATTACTGCTAGAGCCTTACTTTTTTGTTATTTTAAATTATGTATATATATGATCCAGAACATGATTCTTAAAAAAGTGTTTAGGTGTCTCCTAACTAGGCGAGCTGCCTCCTAGGTTTCAGATAAGTTTGTCAACCCCAGACTCACCCATCACTAACTAAAAGCAAAATTTGTTGTTCAACCAACATAGGTAGAGTATATTTAGGTTCTAGGCCACTCTTTTTCCTCTCCATATGTCCCCATCCCAAAAAATTACATAAAAGCATAGGATCTTCACACACAACAGTCTCTAGAGTGGTGTGAAAAGAATACAATTATCCAGTAGGCAGCAATTCTATGGGTGAAAATAACAACAACATATTTAATGAGCGGTCAGAAGAGAATGGCCAGACTTGCTCAAGCTGACTGGAAGGTGAAACTAACTCACGTAGATAACCCACATTACAAAAGTGGTATGAAGAAATGCATCTCTGAACACACAACACGTCAAACCTTGACGTGGATGAGCTACAGCAGCATCCACTCAGGTCAGCTAAGAACAGGAAACTGAGGCTACAATGGTCACAGTCTAACAAAAACTGGACAGTTGAAGAATTGAAAAACATTGCCTGGTCTGACTAATCTCGCTTTTTGGAGTATACCATATGAATCCCTACTGCCTTGTTTCAGTCTAGAGGGGGTAGGGTTGATGACAAATCTGAAGGAATTGTGTAATGCCATAATATCATATAGCAGAATCTATAAGAAAGATTTTCAGCACCTTGCAGAATCCAAACCATGAAGAATTCACGCTGTTGTGGATAAAAAGGGGGTCCTACCCAGTATTAGAAATATGTACCTAATAAATACAATTACACACACAGACACAAATATCTAACACACAGGAGCCAGACAGGCGGTTTCTATGAGCCTGGAAGAAAGCCCTTCATAAAGCTACATTATACTATATATATATATATATATATATATATATATATAATTTCCCAGCAGTCTGAAAGTCCAAGCTCCTAAAACTTGAATGTCTATCTCCTAAATATTTTTCTGAAGTATAATGCATCCCTATGAAGGGCTTTTCTTCCAGGTTCCCAAAACAGCCTGTCTAGCACCTATGTTTTAGATTGTTTTGTGTATATATATATATATATATATATATATATATATATACACACACACAGTAATTCAGATACGCTTACAGGCTGAAATGTCACTCCATGTGAGCACATCTGTGAATCTGGACACACAATTCCATAGCACACCACTGGCAATTTATGGTCAATTTTCAGAAATGTATCTCCAAACAAGATCCAAACAGGAGTTTAGAGATTTATGGGGAAAAACTGCAAAATGTAGATTTTACTGTCTGGGTCCACTGTAATAGTTACAAATCACACTAGGTAAAAACATATTTACTAAAAATGTAAATACATATTTTTTTTACAGTATAACAGGAACAAAAACTAAATGTACACCCTGGGTAAGTATTTATGAAGTAAAAATCCACTCATATTGAACAAAGCACCGTGACATATTTTAGGAGACAGGATAGAGGCACATTTATATCAATACACTACACCGATAAACAAAAACTATTCAAGCCTGTCCCTATAAAAATTGGAAGTTGCTCAATCTGTCCCCAAATCACAAAAGGTTGAGAACCACTACTCTACAACACAGGCTTCTTAGAGCAATAGATTACAACATTGTCAGATCATTTAATATACATTTTGATCTTCTCACAGTAGGGTAATTATGCCATTATAAAAAGAGCTTGGCAATCATGTCATATCAAATACTTAAGCACACTTCTCTTATACCATGTCTGTGTTGATCTCCTGTTCTCAATTAGTCCTGTCTGAAGGTAGCAGGCTCCTGATCTGCATGGTTACAATGTTAGTGCGTACAGTGCTGGAAACACAACACTGGGAAAAACATGGTTAGAGAGTACACATTATTTTTCTTTTGTAGCTCACATTGATGATCAACAGCCCTATTACATTTGAAGCCCGTAGCGGCATTGGCACACCCACAAAGGCTGCGGGCTTGAAATTCTGCTGGGTTATTATTAGATTAGACCATGCCGTGCCTTACGGGCTTGGGACGCAAACCCGTAAAACATTTTTTGCGCGTTGGATGCACGGCCGTGAACATGATCAATTAGTCAAACCCGTAGTTACGGGTTTAGAGGGAGCCAATGGCAACAGAGATCATCATAATTAAGTTACTGAAACATGGAGGTTATATTTCAAAGCCTTACGGGTTTCAATTACGAGTTGCGATAGGACCCGCATTCCAGAAATAATGCAATATTAATAAATCAGCAAATATGATATTATAGTCCATGCAAGTTCCATTATATGTATTAACACATTGATTGCTGGGATCGATATAACACAGAAATGAAATGTTAAAAAATGTATTCAATATTGCAGATTTGCGAGCTTGAGAATGTTGTGCTACTAATTTTAATACCCAACATAACTTTCCCTTTTATTATAAGTACAGTAGTGTGTGTATATTTGCATTTACAGTGCTATGGATAGGACTTTAATCCCCTAGCGAGTCCTCTCTAGTACCCATTGGCTTTTTGGCTCCATTTGCAGGTTACGGGCTGGAACCAGTGTATTTGTTACAATTTAAAAGGGTGATTGGAACATAACAGTTACGGGCTTGACAAATCAAAGGATTTGCAGCCGCAGAGTTAAAATTTCCACATCAGTGTATGTAGATATTACCAGGTAACATTAATTACTGCAATGTACTAGACTACGGATTTCTGCCCAGTCACTACTAAAGTGTAGTGAGCGACAATCTTCGTACATATCTCACTGTATAACATAGAAACAAACAGGTTTCCAAGAGTTCTATAACACTTCACCCTTTAGTACTTCTGGCCCAAAATTATTACACAATTTTTTTGCAAGAAGAGTTCCTGACAGTGGTAATTTTCCTCTCTGTAACTGAGCAAACAGTTCTAATTAAATAATATATATATCTACCAAAAAATGCAGAGTCATTGATGGGGATGCCAGATATTTTTGTTGGTTTTGAACAGTATTGACTGCTTTTTTGCCACTGAGATTCATGAAATTTATGCTACTAGTTATAAAAACACATAAAATATATATAATAGCTATTTATTATACTGACTATAAATAAAACCCAACCATGAAAGAGATATGGATTGGGATAACAGCACGAGTCCCACTGAGCAGCTGGTCTGCCCAAAAATCTGGGCATAATAAATCACCTATGGAAATGATGGCCACAGGAATATTGTAAAAAGCATTTGCAAAAACACATTAAATATATTATTACATGAGTTACCGGCACACGCAACGACAAAGATGGTTTCACAAAAAAAAAAAATGTATCACTTATTTGTGTAATGCTCAGCAATGAAAAACCCATGTCTAGTGTCAATCTAAAAATAATTTATGAATAAAACATAAATTGTCCATCATACTGTTACAGCAATGCAAGGCTCTTGCTTAAGCAACAATATTGTATATAGTGTTAAGAAATAAATAAAAAAGCCAACAGAAAATTCCACAAATGCGTAAAAAGTTAATATAGAAGATTATTGTTTATCACCAATGCCCTCTTAATCTTTAAATACCTCTCCTACTACATTAATACCAGAATACATCATATGCTGAGACATAACAGCACGGTCTTGGACACTCTGGGTACCACATAAACACAGGTTGGGATCTTCTGGCCTACAAAACTGAATGTAGGTCATGCTGTGCTGTCTCAAAATAGAAACTGTTTTTATTGGTTTTAATGCAGATATGAATCAAGGATCACCTATTCTGCCACTTCTATGATTTGCCCCAAATAATCCCCAATGCAGCCTTAAGTAAATCTCAGACATTCTTACATTCTTTTACAGTATTTATGTTGTCAGAATGAAAAAAAATCTAAATAGCATATTCCAAGAATTACCCTGGTTCAGTGTAGGTTAAAGGTAAATATGTCCAGGTCTGTGCTATCACATAGCAGATGATTGTTGTACCTGTAGGTGTAATATTGTAATGTAAAGCACTGTATACTCTAAGTAATATGGTGTCCACTGCCAGACATTTATCACAGAAATGCAAACTGCATTTTGATAAAAGCACTTTATATAATGGTCACTAAGGCAACAGACAGTAATTGTGGATGTTGGGACTCATGTAAAATGATATTTGGTTACAAGACACCACTTCATCTGGTGATGACTGAGGTCTGTATGGCACAGGCCATTGGGAATATGCAAATGGTAATCCAGATGATTAAGCCATGTCAGGCCTGGCTTTGTGATGGAGAGAGGCCACTACAGAGGATTCAGGTCCTCACATATTCTGTGTACAACATAAAGACATTACCATGATAACAATGGAAACAAATGAGCATTCTGGCTACAGTGACCTCATTTGTACTGTACTCATGTATCAAGGCCAGTGATGACCCTCATCATGACAAAGCTTCCTGGCATCTCCAATGAGACATGGACCACCGACCATAACACAGACACCCTGGCCCAGAGCTGCTACACATAATGTCATGTATAACTAGGACAAGCATATACACTGACAAGCAAGCCTTACACTGCAGGCTCTTATCTATATCCAAGACCTGACCCAGAATGAGCCTATCCATACAGTACATGGTCCATTCTATACCTTACACTGTAGGCTCTTATCTGTATCCAACACCTGACCCTGCACACAGGATGAGCCCACCCATCCAGTACATGGCCCACTACATACCTTGCACAGCCTGCCTTACACCTAGGGCATGTGATCCCTCTGCTCACCCTGCACACAGCCCGATGTACTGGAGGAAGAAGTGGGGTGCTGCTTGCAGCAGGGGTGTCAGGGGATCTTGCAGGGGGAGGAGGGAGCAGCCACTCCTTGCAGGGTGATGATGCGTCTCAGCAGTAGCAGCAGCAAAGCTCACTGATTCCTGTCCGTCCCACTGACGTCACCAGCCCCGCCCCCAGCTCCTTGTTACTGCTCAATGTCAGAGCAGGACTGCAGGCTCCAGTCACATACAGTATATATACACACAGGTTATATCACAGAGCAGGACTGCAGGCTCCAGTCATACACAGTATATATACATGTTATATCACAGAGCAAGACTGCAGGCTCCAGTCACATACAGTATATATACATGTTATATCACAGAGCAGGACTGCAGGCTCCAGTCACATACAGTATATATCACATATATAGTTGTGAGCGTACGAGTCGTTGCTCACGCTTGCGGGCTCGCGAAGCGAGCCGCGGCCCTCGCGTAGCGAGCCGCGGGCCTCGCGAAGCGAGGGCCGCGGCTCGCGCAGCGAGCCGCGGCCCTCGCGTAGCGAGGTCACTGGGCAAGGGCCTCAGTTGCTGGCATGGAGCGCCGAAGGCGCTCCATGCCAGCAACTGAGGCCCCTCGCGAAGCGAGGGCCTCAGTTGCTGGCGAGGTCACTGGGCACGGGCCTCAGTTGCTGGCATGGAGCGCCGAAGGCGCTCCATGTCAGCAACTGAGGCCCCTCGCGAAGCGAGGGCCTCAGTTGCTGGCGAGGTCACTGGGCAAGGGCCTCAGTTGCTGGCATGGAGCGCCGAAGGCGCTCCATGTCAGCAACTGAGGCCCCTCGCGAAGCGAGGGCCTCAGTTGCTGGCAAGGTCACTGGGCAAGGGCCTCAAACCCTCGCAAAATTCACGTCGCTACTCAAAAAACACGACACACAAATTACGACACTCGCAAAATTCACGTCGCTACTCAAAAAACACGACACACAAATTACGACACTCGCTAAATTTTACGAGGAACGCAAACAACGTACGAAACACGTTACCACACATTACGACCTCGCAAACATCGGACGCAACACGCCGACATACAAACATTTAAAACACAATACATACACACAGCACATACATAAAAAACTTACCTACACCAAGAGGGAGCACCCAGGACCTCAAAAATGCAACTTACACCTCGATTTTACGCGAAATAAAACAGTTTAGAGACTAAAAAAATTCTAAGCGACAGAAAAAATGGCCGCCGAACAAAACGAAAACGAGGCTACAGCACTATAAACTCGCAAAACACCACAAAACACCTACGGATATTCCGATACAGACCTATACCACACATTACTCGCCATTTTACACCAATGCGGAAGTACACGACTACGCTAACGGTTTGGTCTCGCGCACGCACAGTGTTACACTGCACACATTCAGCATGCTTACACAGCAGCTCCACACCACTAATGCTGCAGCAACATCAACACAGATTGCCAGCTCTTCATCACAATGCTTCAAAATAGGTAAAGTATATTCATTTATTAATGTATTATATATTTTAGTATTACACACCAAACAGCATTAGGTACCTTACGATTTGATTGCCGTCATTTTTTGACGGGCAATTCGCTAGTACATGTTATATCACAGAGCAGGACTGCAGGCTCCAGTCACATACAGTATATATACATGTTATATCCCAGAGCAGGACTGCAGGCTCCAGTCACATACAGTATATATACATGTTATATCACAGAGCAGGACTGCAGGCTCCAGTCACACACAGTATATATACATGTTATATCACAGAGCAGGACTGCAGGCTCCAGTCACATACAGTATATATACATGTTATATCACAGAGCAGGACTGCAGGCTCCAGTCACATACAGTATATATACATGTTATATCACAGAGAAGGACTGCAGGCTCCAGTCACACACAGTATATATACATGTTATATCACAGAGCAGGACTGCAGGCTCCAGTCACATACAGTATATATACATGTTATATCACACAGCAGGACTGCAGGCTCCAGTCACATACAGTATATATACATGTTATATCACAGAGCAGGACTGCAGGCTCCAGTCACATACAGTATATATACATGTTACATCACAGAGCAGGACTGCAGGCTCCAGTCACATACACAGTATATATACATGTTATATCACAGAGCAGGACTGCAGGCTCCAGTCACATACAGTATATATACATGTTATATCACAGAGCAGGACCGCAGGCTCCAGTCACATACAGTATATATACATGTTATATCACAGAGCAGGACTGCAGGCTCCAGTCACATACAGTATATATACATGTTATATCACAGAGCAGGACTGCAGGCTCCAGTCACATACAGTATATATACATGTTATATCACAGAGCAGGACTGCAGGCTCCAGTCACATACAGTATATATACATGTTATATCACAGAGCAGGACTGCAGGCTCCAGTCATACACAGTATATATACATGTTATATCACAGAGCAGGACTGCAGGCTCCAGTCACATACAGTATATATACATGTTATATCACAGAGCAGGACTGCAGGCTCCAGTCACATACAGTATATATACATGTTATATCACAGAGCAGGACTGCAGGCTCCAGTCATACACAGTATATATACATGTTATATCACAGAGCAGGACTGCAGGCTCCAGTCACATACAGTATATATACATGTTATATCACAGAGCAGGACTGCAGGCTCCAGTCACATACAGTATATATACATGTTATATCACAGAGCAGGACTGCAGGCTCCAGTCACACACAGTATATATACACATGTTATATCACAGAGCAGGACTGCAGGCTCCAGTCACATACAGTATATATACATGTTATATCACAGAGCAGGACTGCAGGCTCCAGTCACATACAGTATATATACATGTTATATCACACAGCAGGACTGCAGGCTCCAGTCACATACAGTATATATACATGTTATATCACAGAGCAGGACTGCAGGCTCCAGTCACATACAGTATATATACATGTTATATCACACAGCAGGACTGCAGGCTCCAGTCACATACAGTATATATACATGTTATATCACAGAGCAGGACTGCAGCCTCCAGTCATACACAGTATATATACATGTTATATCACAGAGCAGGACTGTAGCCTCCAGTCACATACAGTATATATACATGTTATATCACAGAGCAGGACTGCAGCCTCCAGTCACATACAGTATATATACATGTTATATCACAGAGCAGGACTGCAGGCTCCAGTCACACACAGTATATATATATGTTATATCACAGAGCAGGACTGCAGGCTCCAGTCACATACAGTATATATACATGTTATATCCCAGAGCAGGAGTGCAGGCTCCAGTCACATACAGTATATATACATGTTATATCACAGAGCAGGACTGCAGGCTCCAGTCACATACAGTATATATACATGTTATATCACAGAGCAGGACTGCAGGCTCCAGTCACATACAGTATATATATACATGTTATATCACAGAGCAGGACTGCAGGCTCCAGTCACATACAGTATATATACATGTTATATCACAGAGCAGGACTGCAGCCTCCAGTCACATACAGTATATATATATACATGTTATATCACAGAGCAGGACTGCAGGCTCCAGTCACACACAGTGTATATATATACATGTTATATCACAGAGCAGGACTGCAGGCTCCAGTCACATACAGTATATATACATGTTATATCACAGAGCAGGACTGCAGGCTCCAGTCACATACAGTATATATACATGTTATATCACAGAGCAGGACTGCAGGCTCCAGTCACATACACAGTATATATACATGTTATATCACAGAGCAGGACTGCAGGCTCTAGTCACATACACAGTATATATATACATGTTATATCACAGAGCAGGACTGCAGGCTCCAGTCACATACAGTATATATACATGTTATATCACAGAGCAGGACTGCAGGCTCCAGTCATACACAGTATATATACATGTTATATCACAGAGCAGGACTGCAGGCTCCAGTCACATACAGTATATATACATGTTATATCACAGAGCAGGACTGCAGGCTCCAGTCACATACAGTATATATACATGTTATATCACAGAGCAGGACTGCAGGCTCCAGTCACATACAGTATATATACACACAGGTTATATCACAGAGCAGGACTGCAGGCTCCAGTCACATACAGTATATATACATGTTATATCACAGAGCAGGACTGCAGGCTCCAGTCACATACAGTATATATACATGTTATATCACACAGCAGGACTGCAGGCTCCAGTCACATACAGTATATATATATATATTATATCACAGAGCAGGACTGCAGGCTCCAGTCATACACAGTATATATACATGTTATATCACAGAGCAGGACTGCAGGCTCCAGTCACACACAGTATATATACATGTTATATCACAGAGCAGGACTGCAGGCTCCAGTCATACACAGTATATATACATGTTATATCACAGAGCAGGACTGCAGGCTCCAGTCACATACAGTATATATACATGTTATATCACAGAGCAGGACTGCAGGCTCCAGTCACACACAGTATATATACATGTTATATCACAGAGCAGGACTGCAGGCTCCAGTCACATACAGTATATATACATGTTATATCACAGAGCAGGACTGCAGGCTCCAGTCACACACAGTATATATACATGTTATATCACACAGCAGGACTGCAGGCTCCAGTCACATACAGTATATATACATGTTATATCACAGAGCAGGACTGCAGGCTCCAGTCACATACAGTATATATACATGTTATATCACAGAGCAGGACTGCAGGCTCCAGTCACATACAGTATATATACATGTTATATCACAGAGCAGGACTGCAGGCTCCAGTCACACACAGTATATATACATGTTATATCTCAGAGCAAGACTGCAGGCTCCAGTCACATACAGTATATATACATGTTATATCACAGAGCAGGACTGCAGGCTCCAGTCACATACAGTATATATACATGTTATATCACAGAGCAGGACTGCAGGCTCCAGTCACATACACAGTATATATACATGTTATATCACAGAGCAGGACTGCAGGCTCCAGTCATACACAGTATATATACATGTTATATCACAGAGCAGGACTGCAGGCTCCAGTCACACACAGTATATATACATGTTATATCACAGAGCAGGACTGCAGGCTCCAGTCACATACAGTATATATACATGTTATATCACAGAGCAGGACTGCAGGCTCCAGTCACATACAGTATATATACATGTTATATCACAGAGCAGGACTGCAGGCTCCAGTCACATACAGTATATATACATGTTATATCCCAGAGCAGGACTGCAGGCTCCAGTCACATACAGTATATATACATGTTATATCACAGAGCAGGACTGCAGGCTCCAGTCATACACAGTATATATACATGTTATATCACAGAGCAGGACTGCAGGCTACAGTCACATACAGTATATATACATGTTATATCACAGAGCAGGACTGCAGGCTCCAGTCATACACAGTATATATACATGTTATATCACAGAGCAGGACTGCAGGCTACAGTCACATACAGTATATATACATGTTATATCACAGAGCAGGACTGCAGGCTCCAGTCACACACAGTATATATATACATGTTATATCACAGAGCAGGACTGCAGGCTCCAGTCACATACAGTATATATACATGTTATATCACAGAGCAGGACTGCAGCCTCCAGTCACACACAGTATATATACATGTTATATCACAGAGCAGGACTGCAGCCTCCAGTCATACACAGTATATATACATGTTATATCACAGAGCAGGACTGCAGGCTCCAGTCACACACAGTATATATACATGTTATATCACAGAGCAGGACTGCAGGCTCCAGTCACACACAGTATATATACATGTTATATCTCAGAGCAAGACTGCAGGCTCCAGTCACATACAGTATATATACATGTTATATCACAGAGCAGGACTGCAGGCTCCAGTCACATACAGTATATATACATGTTATATCACAGAGCAGGACTGCAGGCTCCAGTCATACACAGTATATATACATGTTATATCACAGAGCAGGACTGCAGGCTCCAGTCATACACAGTATATATACATGTTATATCACAGAGCAGGACTGCAGGCTCCAGTCATACACAGTATATATACATGTTATATCACAGAGCAGGACTGCAGGCTCCAGTCACATACAGTATATATACATGTTATATCACAGAGCAGGACTCAGGCTCCAGTCACATACAGTATATATACATGTTATATCACAGAGCAGGACTGCAGGCTCCAGTCACACACAGTATATATACATGTTATATCACAGAGCAGGACTGCAGGCTCCAGTCATACACAGTATATATACATGTTATATCACAGAGCAGGACTGCAGGCTCCAGTCACATACAGTATATATACATGTTATATCACAGAGCAGGACTGCAGGCTCCAGTCACATACAGTATATATATACATGTTATATCACAGAGCAGGACTGCAGGCTCCAGTCACATACAGTATATATACATGTTATATCACACAGCAGGACTGCAGGCTCCAGTCACATACAGTATATATACATGTTATATCACAGAGCAGGACTGCAGGCTCCAGTCACACACAGTATATATACATGTTATATCACAGTGCAGGACTGCAGGCTCCAGTCACATACAGTATATATACATGTTATATCACAGAGCAGGACTGCAGGCTCCAGTCACATACAGTATATATACATGTTATATCACAGAGCAGGACTGCAGGCTCCCGTCACATACAGTATATATACATGTTATATCACAGAGCAGGACTGCAGCCTCCAGTCACACACAGTATATATACATGTTATATCACAGAGCAGGACTGCAGGCTCCAGTCACATACAGTATATATACATGTTATATCACACAGCAGGACTGCAGGCTCCAGTCACATACAGTATATATACATGTTATATCACACAGCAGGACTGCAGGCTCCAGTCACATACAGTATATATACATGTTATATCACACAGCAGGACTGCAGGCTCCAGTCACATACAGTATATATACATGTTATATCACAGAGCAGGACTGCAGGCTCCAGTCACATACAGTATATATACATGTTATATCACAGAGCAGGACTGCAGGCTCCAGTCACATACAGTATATATACATGTTATATCACAGAGCAGGACTGCAGGCTCCAGTCACATACAGTATATATACATGTTATATCACAGAGCAGGACTGCAGGCTCCAGTCACATACAGTATATATACATGTTATATCACAGAGCAGGACTGCAGGCTCCAGTCACATACAGTATATATACATGTTATATCACAGAGCAGGACTGCAGGCTCCAGTCACATACAGTATATATACATGTTATATCACAGACCAGGACTGCAGGCTCCAGTCACATACAGTATATATACATGTTATATCACACAGCAGGACTGCAGGCTCCAGTCACACACAGTATATATACATGTTATATCACAGAGCAGGACTGCAGGCTCCAGTCACATACAGTATATATACATGTTATACCACAGAGCAGGACTGCAGGCTCCAGTCACATACAGTATATATACATGTTATATCACAGAGCAGGACCGCAGGCTCCAGTCACATACAGTATATATACACACAGGTTATATCACAGAGCAGGACTGCAGGCTCCCGTCACATACAGTATATATACATGTTATATCACAGAGCAGGACTGCAGGCTCCAGTCACATACAGTATATATACATGTTATATCACAGAGCAGGACTGCAGGCTCCCGTCACATACAGTATATATACATGTTATATCACACAGCAGGACCGCAGGCTCCAGTCACATACACAGTATATATACATGTTATATCACAGAGCAGGACTGCAGGCTCCAGTCACATACAGTATATATATATACATGTTATATCACAGAGCAGGACTGCAGGCTCCAGTCACATACAGTATATATACATGTTATATCACACAGCAGGACTGCAGGCTCCAGTCATACACAGTATATATACATGTTATATCACACAGCAGGACTGCAGCCTCCAGTCACATACAGTATATATACATGTTATATCACACAGCAGGACTGCAGGCTCCAGTCATACACAGTATATATACATGTTATATCACACAGCAGGACTGCAGGCTCCAGTCATACACAGTATATATACATGTTATATCACACAGCAGGACTGCAGGCTCCAGTCACATACAGTATATATACATGTTATATCACAGAGCAGGACTGCAGGCTCCAGTCACATACAGTATATATACATGTTATATCACAGAGCAGGACTGCAGGCTCCAGTCACATACAGTATATATACATGTTATATCACAGAGCAGGACTGCAGGCTCCAGTCATACACAGTATATATACATGTTATATCACAGAGCAGGACTGCAGGCTCCAGTCACATACAGTATATACATGTTATATCACACAGCAGGACTGCAGCCTCCAGTCACATACAGGATATATACATGTTATATCACACAGCAGGACTGCAGGCTCCAGTCACATACAGTATATATACACACAGGTTATATCACAGAGCAGGACTGCAGGCTCCAGTCATACACAGTATATATATACATGTTACATCACAGAGCAGGACTGCAGGCTCCAGTCACATACAGTATATATACATGTTACATCACAGAGCAGGACTGCAGGCTCCAGTCACACACAGTATATATACATGTTATATCACAGAGCAGGACTGCAGGCTCCAGTCACATACAGTATATATACATGTTATATCACAGAGCAGGACTGCAGGCTCCAGTCACATACAGTATATATACATGTTATATCACAGAGCAGGACTGCAGGCTCCAGTCACATACAGTATATATACATGTTATATCACAGAGCAGGACTGCAGGCTCCAGTCACACACAGTATATATACATGTTATATCACACAGCAGGACTGCAGGCTCCAGTCACATACAGTATATATACATGTTATATCACAGAGCAGGACTGCAGGCTCCAGTCACATACAGTATATATACATGTTATATCACACAGCAGGACTGCAGGCTCCAGTCACACACAGTATATATACATGTTACATCACAGAGCAGGACTGCAGGCTCCAGTCACATACAGTATATATACATGTTATATCACAGAGCAGGACTGCAGGCTCTAGTCACATACAGTATATATATATGTTATATCACAGAGCAGGACTGCAGGCTCCAGTCACATACAGTATATATACATGTTATATCACACAGCAGGACTGCAGGCTCCAGTCACATACAGTATATATACATGTTATATCACACAGCAGGACTGCAGGCTCCAGTCACATACAGTATATATACATGTTATATCACACAGCAGGACCGCAGGCTCCAGTCACATACAGTATATATACATGTTATATCACAGAGCAGGACTGCAGGCTCCAGTCACATACAGTATATATACATGTTATATCACAGAGCAGGACTGCAGGCTCCAGTCACATACAGTATATATACATGTTATATCACAGAGCAGGACTGCAGGCTCCAGTCACACACAGTATATATATATATATTATATCACAGAGCAGGACTGCAGGCTCCAGTCACATACAGTATATATACATGTTATATCACAGAGCAGGACTGCAGGCTCCAGTCACATACAGTATATATACATGTTATATCACAGAGCAGGACTGCAGGCTCCAGTCATACACAGTATATATACATGTTATATCACACAGCAGGACTGCAGGCTCCAGTCACATACAGTATATATACACACAGGTTATATCACAGAGCAGGACTGCAGGCTCCAGTCACATACAGTATATATACACACAGGTTATATCACAGAGCAGGACTGCAGGCTCCAGTCACATACAGTATATATACATGTTATATCACAGAGCAGGACTGCAGGCTCCAGTCACATACAGTATATATACATGTTATATCACGGAGCAGGACTGCAGGCTCCAGTCACATACAGTATATATACATGTTATATCACACAGCAGGACTGCAGGCTCCAGTCACATACAGTATATATACATGTTATATCACAGAGCAGGACTGCAGGCTCCAGTCACATACAGTATATATACATGTTATATCACAGAGCAGGACTGCAGGCTCCAGTCACATACAGTATATATACATGTTATATCACAGAGCAGGACTGCAGGCTCCAGTCACATACAGTATATATACATGTTATATCACAGAGCAGGACTGCAGGCTCCAGTCACACACAGTATATATACATGTTATATCACAGAGCAGGACTGCAGGCTCCAGTCACATACAGTATATATACATGTTATATCACAGAGCAGGACTGCAGGCTCCAGTCACACACAGTATATATACATGTTATATCACAGAGCAGGACTGCAGGCTCCAGTCACATACAGTATATATACATGTTATATCACAGAGCAGGACTGCAGGCTCCAGTCATACACAGTATATATACATGTTATATCACAGAGCAGGACTGCAGGCTCCAGTCACATACACAGTATATATACATGTTATATCACAGAGCAGGACTGCAGGCTCCAGTCACATACAGTATATATATACATGTTATATCTCAGAGCAAGACTGCAGGCTCCAGTCACATACAGTATATATACATGTTATATCACACAGCAGGACTGCAGGCTCCAGTCACATACAGTATATATACATGTTATATCACAGAGCAGGACTGCAGGCTCCAGTCACATACAGTATATATATACATGTTATATCACAGAGCAGGACTGCAGGCTCCAGTCACATACAGTATATATATACATGTTATATCACAGAGCAGGACTGCAGGCTCCAGTCACATACAGTATATATACATGTTATATCACAGAGCAGGACTGCAGGCTCCAGTCACATACAGTATATATATACATGTTATATCTCAGAGCAAGACTGCAGGCTCCAGTCACATACAGTATATATACATGTTATATCACAGAGCAGGACTGCAGGCTCCAGTCACATACAGTATATATACATGTTATATCACACAGCAGGACTGCAGGCTCCAGTCACATACAGTATATATACATGTTATATCACAGAGCAGGACTGCAGGCTCTAGTCACATACAGTATATATACATGTTATATCACAGAGCAGGACTGCAGGCTCCAGTCACATACAGTATATATACATGTTATATCACACAGCAGGACTGCAGGCTCCAGTCACATACAGTATATATACATGTTATATCACAGAGCAGGACTGCAGGCTCCAGTCACATACAGTATATATACATGTTATATCACAGAGCAGGACTGCAGGCTCCAGTCACATACAGTATATATACAGGTTATATCACACAGCAGGACTGCAGGCTCCAGTCACATACAGTATATATACATGTTATATCACAGAGCAGGACTGCAGGCTCCAGTCACATACAGTATATATATGTTATATCACAGAGCAGGACTGCAGCCTCCAGTCACATACAGTATATATATATGTTATATCACAGAGCAGGACTGCAGGCTCCAGTCACATACAGTATATATACATGTTATATCACAGAGCAGGACTGCAGGCTCCAGTCACATACAGTATATATACATGTTATATCACACAGCAGGACTGCAGGCTCCAGTCACACACAGTATATATACATGTTATATCACAGAGCAGGACTGCAGGCTCCAGTCACATACAGTATATATACATGTTATATCACAGAGCAGGACTGCAGGCTCCAGTCACACACAGTATATATACATGTTATATCACAGAGCAGGACTGCAGGCTCCAGTCACATACAGTATATATATATACATGTTATATCACAGAGCAGGACTGCAGGCTCCAGTCACATACAGTATATATACATGTTATATCACAGAGCAGGACTGCAGGCTCTAGTCACATACAGTATATATATATGTTATATCACAGAGCAGGACTGCAGGCTCCAGTCACATACAGTATATATACATGTTATATCACACAGCAGGACTGCAGGCTCCAGTCACATACAGTATATATACATGTTATATCACACAGCAGGACTGCAGGCTCCAGTCACATACAGTATATATACATGTTATATCACAGAGCAGGACTGCAGGCTCCAGTCACATACAGTATATATACATGTTATATCACACAGCAGGACCGCAGGCTCCAGTCACATACAGTATATATACATGTTATATCACAGAGCAGGACTGCAGGCTCCAGTCACATACAGTATATATACATGTTATATCACAGAGCAGGACTGCAGGCTCCAGTCACATACAGTATATATACATGTTATATCACAGAGCAGGACTGCAGGCTCCAGTCACACACAGTATATATATATATATTATATCACAGAGCAGGACTGCAGGCTCCAGTCACATACAGTATATATACATGTTATATCACAGAGCAGGACTGCAGGCTCCAGTCACATACAGTATATATACATGTTATATCACAGAGCAGGACTGCAGGCTCCAGTCATACACAGTATATATATACATGTTATATCACACAGCAGGACTGCAGGCTCCAGTCACATACAGTATATATACATGTTATATCACAGAGCAGGACTGCAGGCTCCAGTCACATACAGTATATATACATGTTATATCACGGAGCAGGACTGCAGGCTCCAGTCACATACAGTATATATACATGTTATATCACACAGCAGGACTGCAGGCTCCAGTCACATACAGTATATATACATGTTATATCACAGAGCAGGACTGCAGGCTCCAGTCACATACAGTATATATACATGTTATATCACAGAGCAGGACTGCAGGCTCCAGTCACATACAGTATATATACATGTTATATCACAGAGCAGGACTGCAGGCTCCAGTCACATACAGTATATATACATGTTATATCACAGAGCAGGACTGCAGGCTCCAGTCACACACAGTATATATACATGTTATATCACAGAGCAGGACTGCAGGCTCCAGTCACATACAGTATATATACATGTTATATCACAGAGCAGGACTGCAGGCTCCAGTCACATACAGTATATATATACATGTTATATCTCAGAGCAAGACTGCAGGCTCCAGTCACATACAGTATATATACATGTTATATCACAGAGCAGGACTGCAGGCTCCAGTCACATACAGTATATATATACATGTTATATCACAGAGCAGGACTGCAGGCTCCAGTCACATACAGTATATATACATGTTATATCTCAGAGCAAGACTGCAGGCTCCAGTCACATACAGTATATATACATGTTATATCACAGAGCAGGACTGCAGGCTCCAGTCATACACAGTATATATACATGTTATATCACAGAGCAGGACTGCAGCCTCCAGTCACATACAGTATATATACATGTGATATCACACAGCAGGACTGCAGGCTCCAGTCACATACAGTATATATACATGTTATATCACACAGCAGGACTGCAGGCTCCAGTCACATACAGTATATATACATGTTATATCACAGAGCAGGACTGCAGGCTCCAGTCACATACAGTATATATACATGTTATATCACACAGCAGGACTGCAGGCTCCAGTCACATACAGTATATATACATGTTATATCACAGAGCAGGACTGCAGGCTCCAGTCACATACAGTATATATATATGTTATATCACAGAGCAGGACTGCAGCCTCCAGTCACATACAGTATATATATATGTTATATCACAGAGCAGGACTGCAGGCTCCAGTCACATACAGTATATATACATGTTATATCACAGAGCAGGACTGCAGGCTCCAGTCACATACAGTATATATACATGTTATATCACACAGCAGGACTGCAGGCTCCAGTCACATACAGTATATATACATGTTATATCACAGAGCAGGACTGCAGGCTCCAGTCACATACAGTATATATACATGTTATATCACAGAGCAGGACTGCAGGCTCCAGTCACATACAGTATATATACATGTTATATCACAGAGCAGGACTGCAGGCTCCAGTCACATACAGTATATATACATGTTATATCACAGAGCAGGAGTGCAGGCTCCAGTCACATACAGTATATATACATGTTATATCACAGAGCAGGACTGCAGGCTCCAGTCACACACAGTATATATATACAGGTTATATCACAGAGCAGGACTGCAGGCTCCAGTCACATACAGTATATATACATGTTATATCACACAGCAGGACTGCAGGCTCCAGTCACACACAGTATATATACATGTTATATCACAGAGCAGGACTGCAGGCTCCAGTCACATACAGTATATATACATGTTATATCACAGAGCAGGACTGCAGGCTCCAGTCACATACAGTATATATACATGTTATATCACAGAGCAGGACTGCAGGCTCCAGTCACATACAGTATATATATATACATGTTATATCACAGAGCAGGACTGCAGGCTCCAGTCACATACAGTATATATACATGTTATATCACAGAGCAGGACTGCAGGCTCCAGTCACATACAGTATATATATATACATGTTATATCACAGAGCAGGACTGCAGGCTCCAGTCACATACAGTATATATACATGTTATATCACAGAGCAGGACTGCAGGCTCCAGTCACATACAGTATATATACATGTTATATCACACAGCAGGACTGCAGGCTCCAGTCATAAACAGTATATATACATGTTATATCACAGAGCAGGACTGCAGGCTCCAGTCACATACAGTATATATATACATGTTATATCACAGAGCAGGACTGCAGGCTCCAGTCACATACAGTATATATACATGTTATATATATCCCAGAGCAGGACTGCAGGCTCCAGTCACATACAGTATATATACATGTTATATCACAGAGCAGGACTGCAGGCTCCAGTCACATACAGTATATATACACATTATATCACAGAGCAGGACTGCAGGCTCCAGTCACACACAGTATATATACATGTTATATCACAGAGCAGGACTGCAGCCTCCAGTCATACACAGTATATATATACATGTTATATCACAGAGCAGGACTGCAGGCTCCAGTCACATACACAGTATATATACATATTATATCACAGAGCAGGAGTGCAGGCTCCAGTCACATACACAGTATATATATATACATGTTATATCACAGAGCAGGACTGCAGGCTCCAGTCACACACAGTATATATATACATGTTATATCACAGAGCAGGACTGCAGGCTCCAGTCACATACAGTATATATACATGTTATATCACAGAGCAGGACTGCAGGCTCCAGTCATATACAGTATATATATGTTATATCACAGAGCAGGACTGCAGGCTCCAGTCACATACAGTATATACATGTTATATCACAGAGCAGGACTGCAGGCTCCAGTCACACACAGTATATATACATGTTATATCACAGAGCAGGACTGCAGCCTCTAGTCATACACAGTATATATACATGTTATATCACAGAGCAGGACTGCAGGCTCCAGTCACATACAGTATATATACATGTTATATCACAGAGCAGGACTGCAGGCTCCAGTCACATACAGTATATATACATGTTATATCCCAGAGCAGGACTGCAGGCTCCAGTCACATACAGTATATATACATGTTATATCACAGAGCAGGACTGCAGGCTCCAGTCACATACAGTATATATACATGTTATATCACAGAGCAGGACTGCAGGCTCCAGTCACATACAGTATATATACATGTTATATCACAGAGCAGGACTGCAGGCTCCAGTCATACACAGTATATATACATGTTATATCACAGAGCAGGACTGCAGGCTCCAGTCACACACAGTATATATACATGTTATATCACAGAGCAGGACTGCAGGCTCCAGTCACATACAGTATATATACATGTTATATCACAGAGCAGGACTGCAGGCTCCAGTCACATACAGTATATATATATACATGTTATATCACAGAGCAGGACTGCAGGCTCCAGTCACATACAGTATATATACATGTTATATCACAGAGCAGGACTGCAGGCTCCAGTCACATACAGTATATATACATGTTATATCACAGAGCAGGACTGCAGGCTCCAGACACATACAGTATATATATATGTTATATCACAGAGCAGGACTGCAGGCTCCAGTCACATACAGTATATATACATGTTATATCACACAGCAGGACTGCAGGCTCCAGTCACATACAGTATATATACATGTTATATCACACAGCAGGACCGCAGGCTCCAGTCACATACAGTATATATACATGTTATATCACAGAGCAGGACTGCAGGCTCCAGTCACATACAGTATATATACATGTTATATCACAGAGCAGGACTGCAGGCTCCAGTCACATACAGTATATATACATGTTATATCACAGAGCAGGACTGCAGGCTCCAGTCACACACAGTATATATACATGTTATATCACAGAGCAGGACTGCAGGCTCCAGTCATACACAGTATATATATACATGTTATATCACAGAGCAGGACTGCAGGCTCCAGTCACATACAGTATATATACATGTTATATCCCAGAGCAGGACTGCAGGCTCCAGTCACAAACAGTATATATATATGTTATATCACAGAGCAGGACTGCAGGCTCCAGTCACATACAGTATATATACATGTTATATCACAGAGCAGGACTGCAGGCTCCAGTCACATACAGTATATATATATGTTATATCACAGAGCAGGACTGCAGGCTCCAGTCACATACAGTATATATACATGTTATATCACAGAGCAGGACTGCAGGCTCCAGTCACATACAGTATATATATACATGTTATATCACAGAGCAGGACTGCAGGCTCCAGTCACATACAGTATATATACATGTTATATCACAGAGCAGGACTGCAGGCTCCAGTCACACACAGTATATATACATGTTATATCACAGAGCAGGACTGCAGGCTCCAGTCATACACAGTATATATACATGTTATATCACAGAGCAGGACTGCAGGCTACAGTCACATACAGTATATATACATGTTATATCACAGAGCAGGACTGCAGGCTCCAGTCACATACAGTATATATACATGTTATATCACAGAGTAGGACTGCAGGCTCCAGTCACATACAGTATATATACATGTTATATCACAGAGCAGGACTGCAGGCTCCAGTCACATACAGTATATATACATGTTATATCACAGAGCAGCGCTGCAGGCTCCAGTCACACACAGTATATATACATGTTATATCACAGAGCAGGACTGCAGGCTCCAGTCACACACAGTATATATACATGTTATATCACAGAGCAGGACTGCAGGCTCCAGTCATACACAGTATATATACATGTTATATCACAGAGCAGGACTGCAGGCTCCAGTCACATACAGTATATATATACATGTTATATCACAGAGCAGGACTGCAGGCTCCAGTCACATACAGTATATTTATACATGTTATATCACAGAGCAGGACTGCAGGCTCCAGTCACATACAGTATATATATACATGTTATATCACAGAGCAGGACTGCAGGCTCCAGTCACACACAGTATATATACATGTTACATCACAGAGCAGGACTGCAGGCTCCAGTCACACACAGTATATATACATGTTACATCACAGAGCAGGACTGCAGGCTCCAGTCACATACAGTATATATATACATGTTATATCACAGAGCAGGACTGCAGGCTCCAGTCACATACAGTATATATACATGTTATATCACAGAGCAGGACTGCAGGCTCCAGTCACACACAGTATATATACATGTTACATCACAGAGCAGGACTGCAGGCTCCAGTCACATACAGTATATATACATGTTATATCACACAGCAGGACTGCAGGCTCCAGTCACACACAGTATATATACATGTTATATCACAGAGCAGGACTGCAGGCTCCAGTCACATACAGTATATATACATGTTATATCACAGAGCAGGACTGCAGGCTCCAGTCACATACAGTATATATACATGTTATATCACAGAGCAGGACTGCAGGCTCCAGTCACATACAGTATATATACATGTTATATCACAGAGCAGGACTGCAGGCTCCAGTCACACACAGTATATATACATGTTATATCACAGAGCAGGACTGCAGGCTCCAGTCACATACAGTATATATACACACAGGTTATATCACAGAGCAGGACTGCAGGCTCCAGTCACATACAGTATATATACATGTTATATCACAGAGCAGGAGTGCAGGCTCCAGTCACATACAGTATATATACATGTTATATCACAGAGCAGGACTGCAGGCTCCAGTCACATACAGTATATATACATGTTATATCACAGAGCAGGACTGCAGGCTCCAGTCACATACAGTATATATACATGTTATATCACAGAGCAGGACTGCAGCCTCCAGTCATACACAGTATATATACATGTTATATCACAGAGCAGGACCGCAGGCTCCAGTCACATACAGTATATATACATGTTATATCACAGAGCAGGACCGCAGGCTCCAGTCACATACAGTATATATACATGTTATATCACAGAGCAGGACTGCAGGCTCCAGTCACATACAGTATATATACATGTTATATCACAGAGCAGGACTGCAGGCTCCAGTCACATACAGTATATATACATGTTATATCACACAGCAGGACTGCAGGCTCCAGTCACATACAGTATATATACATGTTATATCACAGAGCAGGACTGCAGGCTCCAGTCATACACAGTATATATACATGTTATATCACAGAGCAGGACTGCAGGCTCCCGTCACATACAGTATATATACATGTTATATCACAGAGCAGGACCGCAGGCTCCAGTCACATACAGTATATATACATGTTATATCACACAGCAGGACTGCAGGCTCCAGTCACATACAGTATATATACATGTTATATCACACAGCAGGACTGCAGGCTCCAGTCACATACAGTATATATACATGTTATATCACAGAGCAGGACTGCAGGCTCCAGTCACATACAGTATATATACATGTTATATCACAGAGCAGGACTGCAGGCTCCCGTCACATACAGTATATATACATGTTATATCACACAGCAGGACCGCAGGCTCCAGTCACATACACAGTATATATACATGTTACATCACAGAGCAGGACTGCAGGCTCCAGTCACATACAGTATATATATATACATGTTATATCACAGAGCAGGACTGCAGGCTCCAGTCACATACAGTATATATACATGTTATATCACACAGCAGGACTGCAGGCTCCAGTCATACACAGTATATATACATGTTATATCACACAGCAGGACTGCAGCCTCCAGTCACATACAGTATATATACATGTTATATCACACAGCAGGACTGCAGGCTCCAGTCATACACAGTATATATACATGTTATATCACACAGCAGGACTGCAGGCTCCAGTCATACACAGTATATATACATGTTATATCACACAGCAGGACTGCAGGCTCCAGTCACATACAGTATATATACATGTTATATCACAGAGCAGGACTGCAGGCTCCAGTCACATACAGTATATATACATGTTATATCACAGAGCAGGACTGCAGGCTCCAGTCACATACAGTATATATACATGTTATATCACAGAGCAGGACTGCAGGCTCCAGTCATACACAGTATATATACATGTTATATCACAGAGCAGGACTGCAGGCTCCAGTCACATACAGTATATACATGTTATATCACACAGCAGGACTGCAGCCTCCAGTCACATACAGGATATATACATGTTATATCACACAGCAGGACTGCAGGCTCCAGTCACATACAGTATATATACATGTTATATCACAGACCAGGACTGCAGGCTCCAGTCACATACAGTATATATACATGTTATATCACACAGCAGGACTGCAGGCTCCAGTCACATACAGTATATATACATGTTATATCACACAGCAGGACTGCAGGCTCCAGTCACATACAGTATATATACACACAGGTTATATCACAGAGCAGGACTGCAGGCTCCAGTCATACACAGTATATATATACATGTTACATCACAGAGCAGGACTGCAGGCTCCAGTCACACACAGTATATATACATGTTACATCACAGAGCAGGACTGCAGGCTCCAGTCACATACAGTATATATACATGTTATATCACAGAGCAGGACTGCAGGCTCTAGTCACATACAGTATATATATATGTTATATCACAGAGCAGGACTGCAGGCTCCAGTCACATACAGTATATATACATGTTATATCACACAGCAGGACTGCAGGCTCCAGTCACATACAGTATATATACATGTTATATCACACAGCAGGACTGCAGGCTCCAGTCACATACAGTATATATACATGTTATATCACACAGCAGGACCGCAGGCTCCAGTCACATACAGTATATATACATGTTATATCACAGAGCAGGACTGCAGGCTCCAGTCACATACAGTATATATACATGTTATATCACAGAGCAGGACTGCAGGCTCCAGTCACATACAGTATATATACATGTTATATCACAGAGCAGGACTGCAGGCTCCAGTCACACACAGTATATATATATATATTATATCACAGAGCAGGACTGCAGGCTCCAGTCACATACAGTATATATACATGTTATATCACAGAGCAGGACTGCAGGCTCCAGTCACATACAGTATATATACATGTTATATCACAGAGCAGGACTGCAGGCTCCAGTCATACACAGTATATATACATGTTATATCACACAGCAGGACTGCAGGCTCCAGTCACATACAGTATATATACACACAGGTTATATCACAGAGCAGGACTGCAGGCTCCAGTCACATACAGTATATATACACACAGGTTATATCACAGAGCAGGACTGCAGGCTCCAGTCACATACAGTATATATACATGTTATATCACAGAGCAGGACTGCAGGCTCCAGTCACATACAGTATATATACATGTTATATCACGGAGCAGGACTGCAGGCTCCAGTCACATACAGTATATATACATGTTATATCACACAGCAGGACTGCAGGCTCCAGTCACATACAGTATATATACATGTTATATCACACAGCAGGACTGCAGGCTCCAGTCACACACAGTATATATACATGTTATATCACAGAGCAGGACTGCAGGCTCCAGTCACATACAGTATATATACATGTTATATCACACAGCAGGACTGCAGGCTCCAGTCACATACAGTATATATACATGTTATATCACAGAGCAGGACTGCAGGCTCCAGTCACATACAGTATATATACATGTTATATCACAGAGCAGGACTGCAGGCTCCAGTCATACACAGTATATATACATGTTATATCACAGAGCAGGACTGCAGGCTCCAGTCACATACAGTATATATACATGTTATATCACAGAGCAGGACTGCAGGCTCTAGTCACACACAGTATATATACATGTTATATCACAGAGCAGGACTGCAGGCTCCAGTCATACACAGTATATATACATGTTATATCACAGAGCAGGACTGCAGGCTCCAGTCACATACAGTATATATACATGTTATATCACAGAGCAGGACTGCAGGCTCCAGTCACATACAGTATATATACATGTTATATCACAGAGCAGGACTGCAGGCTCCAGTCACACACAGTATATATACATGTTATATCACAGAGCAGGACTGCAGGCTCCAGTCACATACAGTATATATACATGTTATATCACAGAGCAGGACTGCAGGCTCCAGTCACACACAGTATACATACATGTTATATCACAGAGCAGGACTGCAGGCTCCAGTCACATACAGTATATATACATGTTATATCACAGAGCAGGACTGCAGGCTCCAGTCACATACAGTATATATACATGTTATATCACAGAGCAGGACTGCAGGCTCCAGTCACATACAGTATATATACATGTTATATCACAGAGCAGGACTGCAGGCTCCAGTCACATACAGTATATATACATGTTATATCACAGAGCAGGACTGCAGGCTCCAGTCACATACAGTATATATACATGTTATATCACAGAGCAGGACTGCAGGCTCCAGTCACATACAGTATATATACATGTTATATCACAGAGCAGGACTGCAGGCTCCAGACACATACAGTATATATATATGTTATATCACAGAGCAGGACTGCAGGCTCCAGTCACACACAGTATATATACATGTTATATCACAGAGCAGGACTGCAGGCTCCAGTCACACACAGTATATATACATGTTATATCACAGAGCAGGACTGCAGGCTCCAGTCATACACAGTATATATACATGTTATATCACACAGCAGGACTGCAGGCTCCAGTCACATACAGTATATATACATGTTATATCACAGAGCAGGACCGCAGGCTCCAGTCACATACAGTATATATACATGTTATATCACAGAGCAGGACTGCAGGCTCCAGTCACATACAGTATATATATACATGTTATATCTCAGAGCAAGACTGCAGGCTCCAGTCACATACAGTATATATACATGTTATATCACACAGCAGGACTGCAGGCTCCAGTCACATACAGTATATATACATGTTATATCACACAGCAGGACTGCAGGCTCCAGTCACATACAGTATATATATACATGTTATATCACAGAGCAGGACTGCAGGCTCCAGTCACATACAGTATATATATACATGTTATATCACAGAGCAGGACTGCAGGCTCCAGTCACATACAGTATATATACATGTTATATCACAGAGCGGGACTGCAGGCTCCAGTCACATACAGTATATATATACATGTTATATCTCAGAGCAAGACTGCAGGCTCCAGTCACATACAGTATATATACATGTTATATCACAGAGCAGGACTGCAGGCTCCAGTCACATACAGTATATATACATGTTATATCACACAGCAGGACTGCAGGCTCCAGTCACATACAGTATATATACATGTTATATCACACAGCAGGACTGCAGGCTCCAGTCACATACAGTATATATACATGTTATATCACAGAGCAGGACTGCAGGCTCTAGTCACATACAGTATATATACATGTTATATCACAGAGCAGGACTGCAGGCTCCAGTCACATACAGTATATATACATGTTATATCACAGAGCAGGACTGCAGGCTCCAGTCACATACAGTATATATACATGTTATATCACAGAGCAGGACTGCAGGCTCCAGTCACATACAGTATATATATATGTTATATCACAGAGCAGGACTGCAGCCTCCAGTCACATACAGTATATATATATGTTATATCACAGAGCAGGACTGCAGGCTCCAGTCACATACAGTATATATACATGTTATATCACACAGCAGGACTGCAGGCTCCAGTCACATACACAGTATATATACATGTTATATCACAGAGCAGGACTGCAGGCTCCAGTCACATACAGTATATATATATGTTATATCACAGAGCAGGACTGCAGGCTCCAGTCACATACAGTATATATACATGTTATATCACAGAGCAGGACTGCAGGCTCCAGTCACATACAGTATATATACATGTTATATCACACAGCAGGACTGCAGGCTCCAGTCACACACAGTATATATACATGTTATATCACAGAGCAGGACTGCAGGCTCCAGTCACATACAGTATATATACATGTTATATCACAGAGCAGGACTGCAGGCTCCAGTCACACACAGTATATATACATGTTATATCACAGAGCAGGACTGCAGGCTCCAGTCACATACAGTATATATATATACATGTTATATCACACAGCAGGACTGCAGGCTCCAGTCACATACAGTATATATACATGTTATATCACAGAGCAGGACTGCAGGCTCCAGTCACATACAGTATATATATACATGTTATATCACAGAGCAGGACTGCAGGCTCCAGTCACATACAGTATATATACATGTTATATCTCAGAGCAAGACTGCAGGCTCCAGTCACATACAGTATATATACATGTTATATCACAGAGCAGGACTGCAGGCTCCAGTCATACACAGTATATATACATGTTATATCACAGAGCAGGACTGCAGCCTCCAGTCACATACAGTATATATACATGTGATATCACACAGCAGGACTGCAGGCTCCAGTCACATACAGTATATATACATGTTATATCACACAGCAGGACTGCAGGCTCCAGTCACATACAGTATATATACATGTTATATCACAGAGCAGGACTGCAGGCTCCAGTCACATACAGTATATATACATGTTATATCACACAGCAGGACTGCAGGCTCCAGTCACATACAGTATATATACATGTTATATCACAGAGCAGGACTGCAGGCTCCAGTCACATACAGTATATATATATGTTATATCACAGAGCAGGACTGCAGCCTCCAGTCACATACAGTATATATATATGTTATATCACAGAGCAGGACTGCAGGCTCCAGTCACATACAGTATATATACATGTTATATCACAGAGCAGGACTGCAGGCTCCAGTCACATACAGTATATATACATGTTATATCACACAGCAGGACTGCAGGCTCCAGTCACATACAGTATATATACATGTTATATCACAGAGCAGGACTCAGGCTCCAGTCACATACAGTATATATACATGTTACATCACAGAGCAGGACTGCAGGCTCCAGTCACATACAGTATATATACATGTTATATCACACAGCAGGACTGCAGGCTCCAGTCACATACAGTATATATACATGTTATATCACACAGCAGGACTGCAGGCTCCAGTCACATACAGTATATATATACATGTTATATCACAGAGCAGGACTGCAGGCTCCAGTCACATACAGTATATATACATGTTACATCACAGAGCAGGACTGCAGGCTCCAGTCACATACAGTATATATACATGTTATATCACAGAGCAGGACTGCAGGCTCCAGTCACATACAGTATATATACATGTTATATCACAGAGCAGGACTGCAGGCTCCAGTCACATACAGTATATATACATGTTATATCACAGAGCAGGACTGCAGGCTCCAGTCACATACAGTATATATATATACATGTTATATCACAGAGCAGGACTGCAGGCTCCAGTCACATACAGTATATATACATGTTATATCACAGAGCAGGACTGCAGGCTCCAGTCACATACAGTATATATACATGTTATATCACACAGCAGGACTGCAGGCTCCAGTCATACACAGTATATATACATGTTATATCACAGAGCAGGACTGCAGGCTCCAGTCACATACAGTATATATATACATGTTATATCACAGAGCAGGACTGCAGGCTCCAGTCACATACAGTATATATACATGTTATATATATCCCAGAGCAGGACTGCAGGCTCCAGTCACATACAGTATATATACATGTTATATCACAGAGCAGGACTGCAGGCTCCAGTCACATACAGTATATATACACATTATATCACAGAGCAGGACTGCAGGCTCCAGTCACACACAGTATATATACATGTTATATCACAGAGCAGGACTGCAGCCTCCAGTCATACACAGTATATATATACATGTTATATCACAGAGCAGGACTGCAGGCTCCAGTCACATACACAGTATATATACATATTATATCACAGAGCAGGAGTGCAGGCTCCAGTCACATACACAGTATATATATATACATGTTATATCACAGAGCAGGACTGCAGGCTCCAGTCACACACAGTATATATATACATGTTATATCACAGAGCAGGACTGCAGGCTCCAGTCACATACAGTATATATACATGTTATATCACAGAGCAGGACTGCAGGCTCCAGTCATATACAGTATATATATGTTATATCACAGAGCAGGACTGCAGGCTCCAGTCACATACAGTATATATACATGTTATATCACAGAGCAGGACTGCAGGCTCCAGTCACACATAGTATATATATACATGTTATATCACAGAGCAGGACTGCAGGCTCCAGTCACATACAGTATATATACATGTTATATCACAGAGCAGGACTGCAGGCTCCAGTCACATACAGTATATATACATGTTATATCACAGAGCAGGACTGCAGGCTCCAGTCACACACAGTATATATACATGTTATATCACAGAGCAGGACTGCAGCCTCTAGTCATACACAGTATATATACATGTTATATCACAGAGCAGGACTGCAGGCTCCAGTCATACACAGTATATATACATGTTATATCACAGAGCAGGACTGCAGGCTCCAGTCACACACAGTATATATACATGTTATATCACACAGCAGGACCGCAGGCTCCAGTCACATACAGTATATATACATGTTATATCACAGAGCAGGACTGCAGGCTCCAGTCACATACAGTATATATACATGTTATATCACAGAGCAGGACTGCAGGCTCCAGTCACATACAGTATATATACATGTTATATCACAGAGCAGGACTGCAGGCTCCAGTCACACACAGTATATATACATGTTATATCACAGAGCAGGACTGCAGGCTCCAGTCATACACAGTATATATACATGTTATATCACAGAGCAGGACTGCAGGCTCCAGTCATACACAGTATATATACATGTTATATCACAGAGCAGGACTGCAGGCTCCAGTCACATACAGTATATATACATTTTATATCACAGAGCAGGACTGCAGGCTCCAGTCACACACAGTATATATACATGTTATATCACAGAGCAGGACTGCAGGCTCCAGTCACAAACAGTATATATATATGTTATATCACAGAGCAGGACTGCAGGCTCCAGTCACATACAGTATATATACATGTTATATCACAGAGCAGGACTGCAGGCTCCAGTCACATACAGTATATATATATGTTATATCACAGAGCAGGACTGCAGGCTCCAGTCACATACAGTATATATACATGTTATATCACAGAGCAGGACTGCAGGCTCCAGTCACATACAGTATATATATACATGTTATATCACAGAGCAGGACTGCAGGCTCCAGTCACATACAGTATATATACATGTTATATCACAGAGCAGGACTGCAGGCTCCAGTCACACACAGTATATATACATGTTATATCACAGAGCAGGACTGCAGGCTCCAGTCATACACAGTATATATACATGTTATATCACAGAGCAGGACTGCAGGCTACAGTCACATACAGTATATATACATGTTATATCACAGAGCAGGACTGCAGGCTCCAGTCACATACAGTATATATACATGTTATATCACAGAGTAGGACTGCAGGCTCCAGTCACATACAGTATATATACATGTTATATCACAGAGCAGGACTGCAGGCTCCAGTCACATACAGTATATATACATGTTATATCACAGAGCAGCGCTGCAGGCTCCAGTCACACACAGTATATATACATGTTATATCACAGAGCAGGACTGCAGGCTCCAGTCACACACAGTATATATACATGTTATATCACAGAGCAGGACTGCAGGCTCCAGTCATACACAGTATATATACATGTTATATCACAGAGCAGGACTGCAGGCTCCAGTCACATACAGTATATATATACATGTTATATCACAGAGCAGGACTGCAGGCTCCAGTCACATACAGTATATTTATACATGTTATATCACAGAGCAGGACTGCAGGCTCCAGTCACACACAGTATATATACATGTTATATCACAGAGCAGGACTGCAGGCTCCAGTCACACACAGTATATATACATGTTATATCACAGAGCAGGACTGCAGGCTCCAGTCACATACAGTATATATACATGTTATATCACAGAGCAGGACTGCAGGCTCCAGTCACACACAGTATATATACATGTTACATCACAGAGCAGGACTGCAGGCTCCAGTCACATACAGTATATATATACATGTTATATCACAGAGCAGGACTGCAGGCTCCAGTCACATACAGTATATATACATGTTATATCACAGAGCAGGACTGCAGGCTCCAGTCACATACAGTATATATACATGTTACATCACAGAGCAGGACTGCAGGCTCCAGTCACATACAGTATATATACATGTTATATCACAGAGTAGGACTGCAGGCTCCAGTCACATACAGTATATATACATGTTATATCACAGAGCAGGACTGCAGGCTCCAGTCACATACAGTATATATACATGTTATATCACAGAGCAGGACTGCAGGCTCCAGTCACATACAGTATATATACATGTTATATCACACAGCAGGACTGCAGGCTCCAGTCACACACAGTATATATACATGTTATATCACAGAGCAGGACTGCAGGCTCCAGTCACATACAGTATATATACATGTTATATCACAGAGCAGGACTGCAGCCTCCAGTCACATACAGTATATATACATGTTATATCACACAGCAGGACTGCAGGCTCCAGTCACACACAGTATATATACATGTTATATCACAGAGCAGGACTGCAGGCTCCAGTCACATACAGTATATATACACACAGGTTATATCACAGAGCAGGACTGCAGGCTCCAGTCACATACAGTATATATACATGTTATATCACAGAGCAGGAGTGCAGGCTCCAGTCACATACAGTATATATACATGTTATATCACAGAGCAGGACTGCAGGCTCCAGTCACATACAGTATATATACATGTTATATCACAGAGCAGGACTGCAGGCTCCAGTCACATACAGTATATATACATGTTATATCACAGAGCAGGACTGCAGCCTCCAGTCATACACAGTATATATACATGTTATATCACAGAGCAGGACCGCAGGCTCCAGTCACATACAGTATATATACATGTTATATCACAGAGCAGGACCGCAGGCTCCAGTCACATACAGTATATATACATGTTATATCACAGAGCAGGACTGCAGGCTCCAGTCACATACAGTATATATACATGTTATATCACAGAGCAGGACTGCAGGCTCCAGTCACATACAGTATATATACATGTTATATCACACAGCAGGACTGCAGGCTCCAGTCACATACAGTATATATACATGTTATATCACAGAGCAGGACTGCAGGCTCCAGTCATACACAGTATATATACATGTTATATCACAGAGCAGGACTGCAGGCTCCCGTCACATACAGTATATATACATGTTATATCACAGAGCAGGACCGCAGGCTCCAGTCACATACAGTATATATACATGTTATATCACACAGCAGGACTGCAGGCTCCAGTCACATACAGTATATATACATGTTATATCACACAGCAGGACTGCAGGCTCCAGTCACATACAGTATATATACATGTTATATCACAGAGCAGGACTGCAGGCTCCAGTCACATACAGTATATATACATGTTATATCACAGAGCAGGACTGCAGGCTCCAGTCACATACAGTATATATACATGTTATATCACAGAGCAGGACTGCAGGCTCCAGTCACACACAGTATATATACATGTTATATCACAGAGCAGGACTGCAGGCTCCAGTCACATACAGTATATATATACATGTTATATCACAGAGCAGGACTGCAGGCTCCAGTCACACACAGTATATATATATATATATTATATCACAGAGCAGGACTGCAGGCTCCAGTCACATACAGTATATATACATGTTATATCACAGAGCAGGACTGCAGGCTCCAGTCACATACAGTATATATACATGTTATATCACAGAGCAGGACTGCAGGCTCCAGTCATACACAGTATATATACATGTTATATCACACAGCAGGACTGCAGGCTCCAGTCACATACAGTATATATACATGTTATATCACAGAGCAGGACTGCAGGCTCCAGTCACATACAGTATATATACATGTTATATCACAGAGCAGGACTGCAGGCTCCAGTCATAAACAGTATATATACACACAGGTTATATCACAGAGCAGGACTGCAGGCTCCAGTCACATACAGTATATATATACACAGGTTATATCACAGAGCAGGACTGCAGGCTCCAGTCACATACAGTATATATACACACAGGTTATATCACACAGCAGGACTGCAGGCTCCAGTCACATACAGTATATATACACACAGGTTATATCACAGAGCAGGACTGCAGGCTCCAGTCACATACAGTATATATATATATTATATCACAGAGCAGGACTGCAGGCTCCAGTCATACACAGTATATATACATGTTATATCACACAGCAGGACTGCAGGCTCCAGTCACATACAGTATATATACATGTTATATCACAGAGCAGGACTGCAGGCTCCAGTCACATACAGTATATATACATGTTATATCACACAGCAGGACTGCAGGCTCCAGTCACATACAGTATATATACATGTTATATCACACAGCAGGACTGCAGGCTCCAGTCACATACAGTATATATACATGTTATATCACACAGCAGGACTGCAGGCTCCAGTCACATACAGTATATATACATGTTATATCACAGAGCAGGACTG
>CM050164.1:298095029-298149667 GCA_027410445.1 Discoglossus pictus | reverse complement strand
GACACAGAGGAGGAGGGGAGAGACACAGGGGAATGAGAGGAGGGAGAGACATAGAGGAGGGGGGGAGACACAGGGGAGTGAGAGGAGGGGGGAGACACGCAGGGGAGTGAGAGGAGGGGGAAAGAGACACAGGAAAGTGAGAGGAGGGGTGAGAGAGGCAGGGGGAATAAGAGAGGGGAGACACAGAGGGGGGAGAAACACAGAGGAGGGGGGAGAGAGACACAGGGAAGGAGGGGGGAAGACACAGAAAGGGGGGAGAGACATAGGGGAGTGAGAGGAGGGGGGAGAGACACAGGGGAGTGAGAGGAGGTGGGGAAGAGACACAGGAGTTAGAGGAGGGGGAAGAGACACGGAAGTAGTGGCGGGAGAGACATAGACAAGGTGGGAGAGACATAGAGGAGGGGGGAGAGACACAGTGAAGGGAGACAAGGGGGGAAGAGACACAGAGGAGGGGGGAGACACACATGGGTGGGAGAGGATAGGGTAGACACACAGGGAAGGGGGGAAGAGACACAGAGGAGGGGGGGAGAGACACACAGGGGAATGAGAGGAGGGGGAAGAGACACAGGGGAGTGAGAGGAGGGGAAGAGACACAGGGGAGTGAGAGGAGGGGGAGAGACACAGGGGAATGGGAGAGGGGAGAGACACAGACGGGGGGAGAAACACAGAGGAGACGGAAGACACAGATGAGAGGGGGAGAGACACAGGGTAGGGACAGGAGTGGGGAGAGACACAGGGCAGGGAGAGGAGGGGAGGAGAGACACAGGGGAGGAGGAGAAAGACACAGGGGAGTGAGAGGAGGGGGGGAGAGACTCTGGGGAGTGAGATGAGGGGGAGAGACACAGGGGAGTGAGAGGAGGGGGAGAGACACAGGGGAGGGGGGAGAGACACACAGGGGAGTGAGAGGAGGGGGAAGAGACACAGGGGAGTGAGAGGAGGGGAGAGACACTGGGGAATGAGAGGAGGGGGAGAGACACAGGGGAATGGGAGAGGGGAGAGACACAGATGGGGGGGAGAAACACAGAGGAGACGGAAGACACAGATGAGAGGGGGAGAGACACAGGGTAGGGACAGGAGTGGGGAGAGACACAGGGCAGGGAGAGGAGGGGAGGAGAGACACAGGGGAGGTGGGGAAAGACACAGGGGAGTGAGAGGAGGGGGAAGAGACTCTGGGGAGTGAGATGAGGGGGAGAGACACAGGGGAGTGATAGGAGGGGGAGAGACACAAAGTAGTGAGAGAAGGGAGGGGGGGAGACACAGGGGAGTGAGAGGAGGGGGGAGAGATACAGGGGAGTGAGAGGAGGGGGAGAGTCACAAAGGAGTGAGGGGGTAGAGACACAGGGAAAGGAGACGAGGGGAGAAGAGACAAAGGGGAGGGGGAGACACACAGGAGTGAGAGGAGGGGGAGAGAGGCAGGGGAATAAGAGAGGGGAGACACACAGGTGGGGAGAAACACAGAGAAGGGGGGAGACACAGGGAAGGAGGGGAAGACACAGAGGAGGGGGGAGAGACATAGGGGAGTGAGAGGAGGGGGAGAGACACAGTGGAGTGAGAGGAGGTGGGGAAGAGACACAGGAGTTAGAGGAGGGGGGAGAGACACAGGGGAATGAAAGGGGGAGAGACACAGAGGAGGAGGGGAGAGACACAGGGGAATGAGAGGGGGAGAGACATAGAGGAGGGGGGAGAGACACAGGGGAGTGAGAGGAGGGGGAAGAGACAAGGGAGTGAGAAGGGGGAGAGACACAGGGGAATGAGAGGGGGAGGGACACAGAGGGGGAGAAACACAGAGATGGGGAGAGACACATGGGAGTGAGAGGAGGGGGGAAGAGACATAGGGGAGTGAAAGGAGGAAGAGATACAGGGGAGTGAGAGGAGGGGGGAAGAGACACAGGGGAGTGAGAAGAGGGGGAGAGACACAAATGAGTGAGAGGAGGGAGTGACACAGGGGAGGGGGAGACACAGAGGTAGGAGAGGAGGGGGGGTAGACACATAGGGGAGGGAGAGGAGGGGGGAGACACAGAGGAGGGGGGAGACACATAGGGGAGGGAGAGGAGGGGGAGACACAGAGGATAGGGGAGACACAGGGGAATGAGAGGGGGGAGAGACACAGGGGAGTGAGAGGAGGGGGGAGAGACACAGGATTAAGAGGACGGGGAGACACAAAGGAGTGAGTGGGAGAGACACAGGGAAGGGAGAGGAGGGGAGGAGAGACACAGGGGAGGTGGGGAAAGACACAGGGGAGTGAGAGGAGGGGGAAGAGACTCTGGGGAGTGAGATGAGGGGGAGAGACACAGGGGAGTGATAGGAGGGGGAGAGACACAAAGTAGTGAGAGAAGGGAGGGGAGAGGCACAGGGGAGTGAGAGGAGGGGGAGAGATACAGGGGAGTGAGAGGAGGGGGAGAGTCACAAAGGAGTGAGGGGGTAGAGACACAGGGAAAGGAGACGAGGGGAGAAGAGACAAAGGGGAGGGGGAGACACACAGGAGTGAGAGGAGGGGGAGAGAGGCAGGGGAATAAGAGAGGGGAGACACACAGGTGGGAGAAACACAGAGAAGGGGGGAGACACAGGGAAGGAGGGGGAAGACACAGAGGAGGGGGGGAGAGACATAGGGGAGTGAGAGGAGGGGGAGAGACACAGTGGAGTGAGAGGAGGTGGGGAAGAGACACAGGAGTTAGAGGAGGGGGGAGAGACACAGGGGAATGAAAGGGGGAGAGACACAGAGGAGGAGGGGAGAGACACAGGGGAATGAGAGGGGGAGAGACATAGAGGAGGGGGGAGAGACACAGGGGAGTGAGAGTAGGGGGAAGAGACAAGGGAGTGAGAAGGGGGAGAGACACAGGGGAATGAGAGGGGGAGGGACACAGAGGGGGAGAAACACAGAGATGGGGAGAGACACATGGGAGTGAGAGGAGGGGGGAAGAGACATAGGGGAGTGAAAGGAGGAAGAGATACAGGGGAGTGAGAGGAGGGGGGAAGAGACACAGGGGAGTGAGAAGAGAGGGAGAGACACAAATGAGTGAGAGGAGGGAGTGACACAGGGGAGGGGGAGACACAGAGGTAGGAGAGGAGGGGGGTAGACACATAGGGGAGGGAGAGGAGGGGGGAGACACAGAGGAGGGGGGAGACACATAGGGGAGGGAGAGGAGGGGGAGACACAGAGGATGGGGGAGACACAGGGGAATGAGAGGGGGGAGAGACACAGGGGAGTGAGAGGAGGGGGAGAGACACAGGATTAAGAGGACGGGGAGACACAAAGGAGTGAGCGGGAGAGACACAGGGAAGGGAGACGAGGTGGGAAGAGACACAGGGGAGGGGGAGACACATAGGGATGGGAGAGGATAGGGTAAACACACAGGGGAGGGGGGGAAGAGACACAGAGGAGGAAGCGAGAGACACAGGGGAATGAGAGGAGGGAGAGACACAGAGGAGGGGGGGAGAGACACACAGGGGAGTGAGAGGAGGGGGGAAGAGACACAAGGGAGTGAGAGGAGGGGGAGAGACACAGGGGAGTGAGAGGAGGGGGGAGAGACACTGGGCAATGGGAGAGGGGAGAGACAAAGAGGGGGGATACAAACACAGAGGAGGGGGGAGAGACACAGAGAAGGAGGGGGAAGACACAGAGGAGAGGGGGAGAGACACAGGGCAGGGAGAGGAGTGGGGAGAGACACAGGGCAGGGAGAGGAGGGGAGGAGAGACACAGGGGTTGAGGGAGACACACAGGGGAGGGGGGAGAGACACAGGGGAATGAGTGGGGGGAGAGACACAGAGGAGGGTGGAGAGACACAGGGGAGAGAGGAGGGGGAGAGACACAAAGTAGTGAGAGAAGGGAGGGGAGAGGCACAGGGGAGTGAGAGGAGGGGGGGAGATACAGAGGAGTGAGAAGAGGGGGTTGAGGGGGTAGAGACACATGGAAAGGAGACGAGTGGAGAAGAGACACAGGGGAGGGGGAGACACACAGGGGTTGGAGAGGATGGGGTAGACACACAGGGGAGGGTGGGGGGAAGAGACCCAGAGGAGGGTAGAGACACAGGGGAGACAGAGGAGGGGGGAGACACAGGGGAATGAGAGGTGGGGGGAGAGACACAGGGGAAGGAGAGGGGGAGAGACACAGAGGAGGATGGGAGAGACACAGGGGAATGAGAGGGGGAGAGAAACAGAGGAGGAGAGGAGACCCACAGGGGAGTGAGAGGAGGGGGAGAGAGGCAGGGGAATAAGAGAGGGGAGACACACAGGTGGGAGAAACACAGAGAAGGGGGAGACACAGAGGAGGGGGGAGAGACATAGGGGAGTGAGAGGAGGGGGAGAGACACAGTGGAGTGAGAGGAGGTGGGGAAGAGACACAGGAGTTAGAGGAGGGGGGAGAGACACAGGGGAATAAGAGGGGGGAGAGACACAGAGGAGGAGGGGAGAGACACAGGGGAATAAGAGGGGGAGAGACATAGAGGAGGGGGGAGAGACACAGGGGAGTGAGAGTAGGGGGAAGAGACACGGGAGTGAGAAGGGGGGAGAGACACAGGGGAATGAGAGGGGGAGGGACACAGAGGAGTGAGAGGAGGGGGGAGAGACACAGGAGTGAGAGGACGGGGGAGACACAAAGGAGTGAGGGGGGAGAGACACATGGAAGGGAGTCGAGGGGGGAAGAGACACAGGGGAGGGGGAGACACACAGGGATGGGAGAGGATAGGGTAGACACACAGGGGAGGGGGGAAGAGACACAGAGGAGGAAGGGAGAGACACAGGGGAATGAGAGGAGGGAGAGACACAGAGGAGGGGGAGAGACACACAGGGGAGTGAGAGGAGGGGGGAAGAGACACAAGGGAGTGAGAGGAGGGGGAGAGACACAGGGGAGTGAGAGGAGGGGGGAGAAACTGGAGAATGGGAGAGGGGAGAGACAAAGAGGGGGGTACAAACACAGAGGAGGGGGAGAGACACAGAGAAGGAGGGGGAAGACACAGAGGAGAGGGGGAGAGACACAGGGCAGGGAGAGGAGTGGGGAGAGACACAGGGCAGGGAGAGGAGGGGAGGAGAGACACAGGGGATGAGGGAGACACACAGGGGAGGGGGAGAGACACAGAGGAGGGTGGAGAGACACAGGGGAGAGAGCAGGGGGAGAGACACAAAGTAGTGAGAGAATGGAGGGGAGAGGCACAGGGGAGTGAGAGGGGGGAGAGATACAGAGGAGTGAGAAGAGGGGGGGTGAGGGGGTAGAGACACATGGAAAGGAGATGAGGGGAGAAGAGACACAGGGGAGGGGGAGACACACAGGGGTGGGAGAGGATGGGGTAGACACACAGGAGATGGGGGGAAGAGACACAGAGGAGGGGAGAGACACAGGGGAGAGAGAGGAGGGGGAGACACAGGGGAGTGAGAGGAGGGGGGAGAGACACAGGGGAAGGAGAGGGGTAGAGACAAAGAGGAGGATGGGAGAGACACAGGGGAATGAGAGGGGGAGAGACACAGAGGAGGAGAGGAGACCCACAGGGGAGTGAGTAAGAGACACAGGAGTGAGAGGAGGGGGGGGGGGGGAGACACAGGGGAATGAGAGGGGGAGAGACAGAGGGGGGAGAAACACAGACGAGAGGGGAAGAAACAAAAGGAAGTGAGAGGAGGGGGGAAGAGACACAGAGGAGTAAGAGAAGGGGGGAAGAGACACAGAGGAGTGAGAGGAGGGGGAAGAGACACAAAGGAAAGGAGGGTGGAAGAGACACAGGGGAGTGAGAGGAGGGGGAGAGACACAAATGAGTGAGAGGAGGGAGTGAGAAGAGGAGGGAAAGACACATGGAAGGGAGAGACACATGGAAGGGAAGAGACACAGGAGAGGGGGGAGACTCGGGGTAGGAGAGGGGTAGACACATAGGGGAGGGAGAGGAGGGGGAAGAGACACAGGGGAGTGGGGAGACACAGGGGTAGGAGAGGAGGGGTAGACACATAGGGGAGGGAGAGGAGGGGGGAGAGACACAGGAGATTGAGAGGGGGAGACACAGGGGAGTGAGAGGAGGGGGGAGAGACACAGGGGCACGAGAGGGGTAGAGACAGAAAGGAGTGAGAGGAGGGGGAAGAGACAGAGGAGGAGGGGGAGACACACAGGGGAGGGGAGGAGGGGGGAAGAGACAATGGGGAGAGGGGGACACACAGGGGTGGGAGAGGAGGGGGTAGACACATAGGGGAGGTAGAGGAGGGGGAAAAGACACAGGGGAGGGAAATGGGGGGGACAGACACGAGGGAGGGGTGAGAGACATGGTGAAAGAGACACAGGGGGAAAAAGAGATACAGGGGAGGGAGAGTAAGAGACACAGGGGAGGGAGAGGTGAGAAAAGAGACACGGGGGGACAGGGGGGAAAGGCACAGGGGGTAGAGTGGGTAAAACACAGGGGGGAGTAGGAGATGCAAAGGAGGGAGAGAAGGGGGGAAATGTGACACAAGGGAGGAAGTAGACATTGCAAGGCCAGTAAAGTAGAGGGGGAGAGGCTCCCATTGTGTGGCAAACAGCATTGCCAGGATTCAAATTTTATTGCAGTCATTTTTGATGGGCAAGTTGCTAGTAATAAATATTTGTGAACCCATCCCTTCAATCGCAAATAAAAATGTGTTGTGATCACTGTTCCCCAATGGTTGCCCTATTTCAACATTTGATACCATATCAATATTGTTTGTGATAACTAAATCCAAGATAGCCTCATTTCTAGTAGATTCTTGTATAACCTGGGCCAGATAATGACCTCTGATTGTACTCAAGAATCTGCTCCTCTTGGCTGACCTGATGGTCTCATATCTAGTTAATAATGTTTACTGTTTTGGGACATCAACATTACATTTAGTTAACGATCAGATTTGTGTGCATAGATCATATCATATGTCAGGTTATCATTAATTGATTTAAGAGAGAATTGTACAGTACACCTTTAATTCCAAAGACAACCATCCCCCAAAGAATATCCAAAAATTATTCTACATACAGACAAGAATCAGGACTCAAACCATTTAAAGATAAAATATAACTTTTATCACATATATAGTTGTGAGCAGGCGAGCCTGCTCAAGCTGTTGCTCACGCTTGCGGGCTGGCGTAGCGAGCCCGCGGCCCTCGCCCTCGCGAAGCTCCTTACAAGCAACTGCGACCTTTGCAAACTTTACGTTGTAACGCAAACAACACGACACAGCAACTGCGGCCCTCGCAAACTTTACGTCGCAACGCAAACATACGAGACACGTTACCACTCATTACGACCTCGCAAAAATCGTCCACAATCCTGCGGACAGGAAAAAATTAAAAACACAATAAATACACACAACACATACATAAAAAGCTTACCTACAGCAAGAGGGAGCATCCAGGACTTCAAAAAATGAAGTTACACCTTCATTTAACTCAAAATAAAAGAGTTTAGACACTCAAAAAAAAAGAAAAAATGGCTGCCGAACAAAACGAAAACGAGTCTACAGCACTCTAAACACGCAAAACACCACAAGAAACACGCAAAACACCTACGGATATTCCGATACAGACGTATACCACACATTACCCGCCATTTTAGAACAATGCGGAAGTTCACAACTACGCTAACGGTTTGGTCTCGCGCACGCACACTATTACACTGCACACATTCATCACGCTTACACAGCAGCTCCACACCACTAATGCTGCAGCAACATCAAAACAGATTGCCAGCTCTTCAACACAATGCTTCAAAATAGGTAAAGTATATTAATTTATTAATGTATTATATATTTCATTATTATACACCAAACAGCATTAGCTACCCTACAATTTCATTGCCGTCATTTTTTGACGGGAAATTCTCTAGTTAAATATATAAAATATATATTAAATATAAAATAAAACGTTCTACTACAAGTTTCCCATGATGCACACGGTACTCTCGTGACATCATCATTGGGAGACACATGAAATAGATATATATATAGCGGGAGCGAAACGCGCACATCGGATCTGTTTCCTGTGTCTCCCAAGTGCGCCAGTGGTGTGAATAGTCCCAGATAGGGAGTGTAGGATAGGTCTTTATAGGTAGATTAATGGGTAAATAGTGTCTTGGGAAGTATAGTGATCTAAATGTTGTATGAAATAGCCATCCCCATTTAGCCACAATCAGTGTGACCCAATAACTCTGTTTAAGGCCTCAGGATGACCCTAATGAGATTTCTTACACCCCAGTGTAACATCAGAGGCGTAGGTAGAGTGGAGAGGGTGGGGTGCGCCACCCCGGGCGTCACTTATTTGAAGACGGCAGAAATGCCCTCCCAAAAAATGGCCCTCCTGCTGCTTCTACCCGACTGCCTGTGTCTTCCCAGCCCCTGCTCTCTGTTGTGAGAGAAATGGGGGCAGAGAGAGAGGAAGAGAGACAAGGGGGGGGGGGGGGGGGAGAAAGAGAGAGAAGGAGGGAGAGATAATAAGCAGAGGGAGCAAGGAGAGAGAGAGATAAGAGGGAAAGAGTGTGAGAGGAAGGAGTAAGGGAGTAATATCAAGAGAAAAAGGAGAGAGAGAGAGAGAGAGAGAGAGAGAGAGAAACAGGATAGAGAGTGGGGGAGGGAGGTAGTGAGAAAAAGAATAGTGGGGGAAAGAGAGAATAAGGAGAAAAAGAGGGAGGGAGAGCAAGATGGTGGGAGAGAAATGGAGGGAGATGGGGAGACAGAGAGATGAGACAGATAGAGGGAGGGAGAGAGAGGAGACAGAGGGAGGAGAGAGTGAAGGAGAAATGGGGAGAATGAGAAAAGGGATAGAGGGGGAAGGGGAGAGAGTGATGGAGAGAGAAAGAGAAAGTAGAGATGGAGCGGGAAGGAAGAGAAAAGGGAGAGAGAGGGAGAGAAAGAGAAAAGGATAGAAAGGGAGGGAGAGAGGGAGAGAGAAAAGGGATAGAGATGGAGACAAAGAGAGACAGGATGGGGAGATATAGAAAGCGAGAGAGAGAGGGAGAAAGAAAAGACATAGAGAGAGGAAGGGAGACAGAGAGAGATGGAGAGAGGGAGAGGAGAGGGAGACATAGAGAGAAAGTAAACAGAGGGAGACAGAGAGAAAGATAGAGATAGGTGGGCAAAAGAGAGAGAGAGAGAGAGAAAGGAAAGAGAGAGAAAGGAGAGGAGGAAAATAGAGAAGGATGAGGGAGAATGGAGAGAGAAAAGGGAGATGGTGAAGGAAAGGGAGGGAAGAAGGAGAGGGAGAGAAAAAAGGAGAGAGACAAAGGAGAGAGAGATGGAAAGAGAGATGGAAAGAGAGAGAGAAAGGAGAGAGATGGTGGAAGATTGAGAGAGAGAGAGAGAGAGAGCAGAGTCAGAGGGAAGGAGAGATTGAGAGACAGAAAAAAAGGATAGAAAGGGAGGGAGACATGAGAGGTAGGGCGAGATGAGAGAGAGAAAAAAAAGGATAGAGAGGGGGAAAGAGAACAATAAGAGAGGGAGAGAGAGAGAAAAGAAAGAGAGAGGGAGAGAGATAAATGAGATAGGGAGAGAGAAAGAAGGAGAAGAAGGGAGAGAGAAACGGGAGAGGGAAAAAGAAACAATAGAGATAGAAGGGAGAGTGAGAAGGAAAGAGAGAGGGAGGAGAGAGAGAGGGATGGAGAAGGAGAAGGCAGGAGAAGGAGAGGGCGGGAGGAGAGAGAGGTAGGACAGAGGGAATGAGAGAGAAACAGGATAGAGAGTGAGGGGAGGAGGGAGAGAGAGCAATGAATAGAGGGGGAAAGAGAGAAAAAGAGGGAGGGATAGCAAGATGGTGGGAGAGAAATGGAGGGAGATGAGGAGACAGAGAGAGGGACAGAATGGAGACAGAGGAAAAGAGGGAGGAGAGAGGGAAGGAGAAATGGGGAGAATGAGAAAAGGGATAGAGAGGGAGGGGGACAGAGTGATGGAGAGAGAAAGAGAAAGTAGAGAGAGGAGAGATGGAGCGGGAAGGGAGAGATGGAGAGGGAGAAAGGGAATAGAGAGGGAGAGAAAGAGAAAAAGGATAGAAATGGAGGGGGGAGAGAGAAAATTGATAGAGATGGAGACAAAGAGAGACAGGATGGAGAGATATAGAAAGCGAGAGAGAGATGGAGAAAGAAAGGAGAAAGAGAAGACATAGAGAGAGGGGGAGAGACAGAGCGAGATGGAAAGGGAGACAGAGAGAGAGAAAGGAGTGAGAGGGAGACAGAGAGAGAGAGGTGGGCAAGAGAGAGAGAGAGAGAAAGGAAAGAAAGGGAAAGGAGAGAGAGAAGGAGGAAAAGAGAGAAGGGTGAGGGAGAATGGAGAGAGAAAATGGAGAGAGTAAAGGGAGATGGAGAAGGAAAGAGAGGGAAGAAGGAGAGATAGAGAAATAAGGATGGAGAAGTAGAAGGCGGGAGAAGGAGAGGGCGGGAGGAGAGAGAGAGAGAGAGGAAGAAAGGAGACAGAGATGGGGGGAGATAGATAGAGAGGAGAAAGAGGGAAGGGGAGATTGAGAGACAGAAAAAAAAGAAAGAGAGGGAGGGAGACATGGAGAGGTAGGTAGAGATGAGAGAGAGAAAAAAAGGATAGAGAGGGAGAAAGAGAACAATAAGAGAGAGGGAGAGAGAGGGAGGGAGAGACAAAAGAAAGAGAGAGAGGGAGAGAGATAAACAAGAGAGAGGGAGAGAGAGAAGGGAAAGAGAAAGCAGGAGAAGAAGGGAGAGAGCGAAGGAGAGAGAGAGGGAGGAAAGATAGAGGGAAGGAGAAGTAGAAGGAAGGAGAAAGAGAGGGTGGGAGGAGAGAGAGAGAGAGAGAGAGAGAGAGAGAAGGGACGGAAAGAAGGGAGGCATATATATATATATATATATATGAGGAGTCCCATTTTTATTTTTTCTGTGTTGTGCCCTTCCGGATCCCCTTTTGGTGCCAACATCGTACACTATATATATAGTGTCTCACAACATCACGGAGCCGGTGGATGTTAGAGACCTTGCATTTGAGGATGCCCTACAGATGCTCACCTTCAATTTGAGGATGCCCCACAGATGCTCAATAGGGTTTAGGTCTGGAGACATGCTTGGCCAGTCCATCACCTTTACCTTCAGCTTCTTTAGCAAGGCAGTGATCATCTTGGAGGTTTGTTTGGGGTCATTATCATGTTGGAATACTGCCCTGCGGCCCAGTCTCCGAAGGGAGGGGACTATGCTCTGCTTCAGAATGTCACAGTACGTGTTGGCATTCATAATTCCCTCAATGAACTGTAACTCCCCAGTGCTGGCAGCACTCATGCAGGCCCAGACCATGACACTCCCACCACCATGCTTGACTCCTCACCTGGTTGCTGCTTGACACCATCTGAACCAAATATGTTTATCTTGGTCTTATCGGACCACGGGGCAGGGTTCCAGTAATCCATGTCCTTAGTCTGCTTCTCTACAGCAAACTGTTTGCAGGCTTTCTTGTGCATCATCTTTAGAAGAGGCTTCCTTCTTGGACGACAGCCATGCAGACCAATTTGATGCAGTGTGTGGAGTATGGTCTGAGTACTGACAGGTCGGACCCTCCCACCCCTTCAACCTCTGCAGTAATGCTGACAGCACTCATACGTCTATTTAAAAAAAAACAACCTCTGGATATGACGCTGAGCACATGCACTCAACTTCTTTGGTCGACCATGGTGAGTCCTGTTCTGAGTGGAACCTGTCCTGTGAAACCGCTGTATGGTCTTGCCCACCGTGCTGCAACTCAGTTTCAGAGTCTTGGCAACCTTCTTATAGCCTCTTTATGTAGAGCAACAATTATTTTTTTAAGATCCTCAGAGAGTTCTTTGCCATGAGGTGCCATGTTGAACTTGCAGTGACCAGTATGAGAGAGTGTGAGCGCAATAACACCAAATTTAACACACCTGCTCCACATTCACTCCTGAGACCTTGTAACACTAATGAGTTAGATGACAACGAGGAGGGAAACTGGCTAATTGGGCCCAATTTAGATATTTCCACTTAAGGGTGTACTCACTTTTGTTGTCAACGGTTTAGACATTAATGGCTGTGTGTTGAGATATTTTGAGGGGACAGCAAATTTACACTGTTATACAGGCTGCACACTTCCTACTTTACATTGTAGCAGAGTGTAATTTCTTTAGTGTTGTCACATGAAAAGACATAATAAAATATTTAAAAAAATGTGAGGGGTGTACTCACTTTTGTGAGATATTGTATATATATGGACATTCAATGTTATGTTAAAAGTAACTAATGTGAATATCTTGTTGTTTCTTTCATTTGTACATTTATTTTCTATTATTGTAGTTTGTGAGGTATATTGATAAGTTTTCTTTCCACAATAGCACATATAAACAAATAATATTGTAAAAACCAGAAAGCGCCAGTTGCCAGGCATCTGACCAGGAATAAGAGTGCCATCCACCACCAGAATTCCAGGTAGGGGGAAGCCAAGCAGATGCTTTGTCTCTGGTCTCGGTAATAAAAGTAGAAGATTGTTTATTACTCTAGGGTTGTAAAAAAGATCAGGTTTGGGGACCAAGAGACATTTAACCCCCTTCAACCTACGGACAAGTAGATATAAACCAGATATAACCGAGAGAATGGAATGCTGAGAGAATATCTATTATATTTTAATATTCCACATGTGCTTATGGGAATATTGTGTATTAATTTCTAATAGACGTTTTATAATCTTTTAGTACTGTACTGTATTTTTAACTGCTTTTGACAGGTCTCTAAGTCTCTTAATGCATTTACTGTCATTCTTCAGTAAACATTATTTTCTCTTCAAATGTTGCCTCAACTTACAAATTGCAAGTCCTAAGTAATTTGCGAGTGCTCAGTAAATTAACAATTGAATAGTCTTTGGGTAAAAATTAATAAAGCCTCAAACCGTAATTTGGTGTAAATGGCCATTCTTAGTAATTTGCTGCACATTTTCGCAAACATTAAAAAAACTGTAAATTGAATAGCTACATTGTATATTTACGAGTCTACAAGTGGTGATACGTAAAAAAAAAAAAAGAACTGAATAGGGCCTTTAGTGTACAGTGTTTTTTTTTATATAAATACTAGCGACTTGCCCATCAATAAAATTTGAAGCCATGGTAATGCTGTTTCGCACAAAATGTTAAGCTTTTTATACTCTAAGGACCTTTGGCGCTCATTGCGAGCCTCTCCTCGCGTGTACTCTCTATATTTTTTTAGATACTAATTAATTAATTAATTGAATAATATATTCATATAATTTACCTTTTTTTATTTTATTATATGTAGCTATAAATAGCCTGAAGAGGTAGCAATCTCTTTTTATTATCCTGCAGCATTTAATGTCCAGTTGCACTGTTGCTGCCCTGTGGAGATAGTTTTATGAATGTCTCAACTGTGCATTAGGAATATGCTGTGTGCGCAAGGGCAAACTGTTGGTTTATTTGTGTAAAGCGCTAGTTTAGATGCGTAATGTTGTTAGTGGCAAGTTAGGATTGTAAAATAGCGTTGTTTGTCTATGTGCTACGCGGTTCGCAAGCATTTGCAGTCCTTTGTAATAGTGTATTTTGTAGTTTGTACGTTCCTGTGTGGAAGTGGTCCCGCATTCGCTAAGTGCTTGCAGCCTAAGGCTATCCCCCGTTTCCTAAGTGTTAGGAGGTTAAGTCCCGCATGTTTCATTGCCTCCACTGCTTGCCTCACTTTCCTGGGTGAAAATGGTACGCGTCTGGCGGTGTTTTGCATGGTCCAGGGTCGTGTAGCCTCGTTTTCATTTTTTTGGGCCGTCATTTTTTTTCTCAGCTGATTTTTGAGTGGCGAAACTCGGGAAATGGACTTAAATTTGCGTTTCACCTCCGTCCCAGACATCCTGGCTGTTCCCCCGTACTGTGTGTGATGTTTTTGTCGTATTTTTTTTTTTATTTGTGTGCATTTCGTGTTTTTTGCTTTGCGTGTTTTGGACGTTAACTTCAGATTTTGTCCCCCGCCTCGTCAACTGCTTGCAGATTAAGGCGATCCCACATTTCATAAGTGTCTGGAGGCTAAGTCCTGATGTATTTCATTGCCTCCACTGATCGCCTCGCTTCGCAAAGCCCAAGTGATGCAAGTTTTAGTGCCTTAGCGGCTCACCTCGCTATGCGAGGCTCGCGGGCGATGAGCGCCTTCGACGTTCATCGCCCAAGTGCTGCGAGTTTTAGTGCCTTAATGGCTCGCCTCACTACGTGAGGCTCACAGGAGATTAAGTGGCGCACACCACGCAAAGCGTGACAACGTCTCGTAGTTCAACAATTATAATATGTGATATAAGGAGAAATATCCTTCTGTATTTCAATCTGCCCATCAATATGGAAAATACAGCACTGAAACCAGACACAGTTATCCCAATGTGAATATCTTCCTGGATCTTGTCAGTGATGTGCATTTCATCTCTCTAAGCACAGCAATGAAACTGCATATGACTTAAACTATAACCAATGAGTAGGCAAAACCAAAGGGTTATTTGTATACAGTGAAAGAACTTCAAAAAAAGAAATTTGTAAATATTCAAAAATACTATTAAAATTGCTATTATATTACTAGTAAATTAGTCTGAATTCATTCTCAAGGATACTAGATTCTTACATGCAATTCTCTTATGGATAGGACCTATTCCCAGAAATACATTTCACTTGACTAGCAGGGCAGAAATGTACATGCAAGGTTAGCTATTTTCATAGCAAATATATATTGTAAAGATTTGAATATCTATCTATCTATCTTTTATATTTTGCCTTGCAAAAGTATTCATCCCCCTTGGCATTTTTTATGTTTTGTTATCTCACAACTTGGAATTAACATGGATTGCTTGAGGATTTGCATCATTTAATTTACAGAACATGCCCACAACTTTGAAGATGTTTTTTTTTTTTTTTTATTATTGTGAAGCAAACAACAAATAGGACAAACTAACAGAAAAAGTCAATGTGCATAACTATTCACCCGCCTAAAGTCAATACTTTGTAGAGCCAACTTTTGCGGCAATCACAGCTCCAACTCGCTTTGGATAAGTCCCTATAAGCCACATCTTACCACTTGGATTTTTGCCCATTCCTCCTTGCAAAACTGCTTCAGTTCCTTCAAGTTGGATGGTTTGCGCTTCTGAACAGCAATCTTTAAGTCTGACCACAGGTTTTCTATTGGATTGAGGTCTGGGCTTTGACTAGGCCATTCCAACACATTTACATGTTTTCCCTTAAACCACTCAAGTGTTTTAGCAGTGTGTTTGGGGTCATTGTCCTGCTGGAAGGTGAACCTCCGACCTAGCCTTAAATCACACACAGAGTGGTACAGGTTTTGCTCAAGAATATCCCTTTATTTAGCACGATCCATCTTTCCCCCAACTCTGACCAGTTTCCCAGTCCCAGCTGCTGAAAAACATCCTCACAGCATGATGCTGCAACCACCATGTTTCGCTGAGGGATGGTGTTCTTTGGGTGATGTGATGTGTTGGGTTTGCTCCAGACATAGTGTTTTCTTTGATGGTCGAAAAATTCAATTTTAGTTTCATCAGACCAGAGCAACTTCCTCCATACACTTTGGGAGTCTCCCACATGCCTTTTCAGAAACTCAAAATGTGCCATTTTGTTTTTTGCAGAAAATAATCGCTTTCTTCTGGACACTCTGCCATACAGCCCAACTCTATGGAGCGTATGGTTTATTGTCGTCCTATGTACAGATACTCCAGTCTCTGCTGTGGAACTCTGCAGCTCCTCCTGGGTTAAGTATTGGTGATTGGGTTCAATGAGACCACAATCTGATAGGCCTAAGCGCTAAGGTTGATCTTCCAGTAGTGGTTAACGTGGTCTTCTGGGCGCCACAGTTACTTGATGTGTTGGGCGGGTGTATGACTAATATATGGTGTGTAGGTGTGCCGCTGTCTCCCAAGACACTGTTCACGCCGGTGTCCTATAAGTATGCAAGAGAAGAGAGTGGGGGAAGACTGTATAGCGCACAATCTGTAGTGTATCTGATCCGATGGTCACCTCTAATGACTTTTGTTAATCAGTTCTGAGATAGTATATGACAAACTAAGTGCCAAATGTGGTTCGCAGTCCGCAATGACAAATACTATAATAGGAGGTTGATAGGTGTATGCAAGTGAATACATAGTCCAAAATACCAATATAAATAGTGTAAATAGAAAATATATATACATTAATATAATAAAAATAGTAATGATAATAGCACTAATAATACCAATATTCATAATAATAATGATAATAGTAATAACAACAACAACAACAATAATAGTAATTGTGAAATCACAACGGCAAATAGAAAAAAAAAAGGATGATATTATTTGCATTACGACACGTTACTGTGGATTAGTGATGTCGCGAACATCAAATTTTCGGTTCGCGAACATCGGACGCAAATTTCAATCAAATGTTCGAGAACGGGCGAACCCGGCGTACCGCCATAGACTTCAATGGGCAGGCGAATTTCAAAACCCACAGGGACTCTTTCTGGCCACAATAGTGATGGCAAAGTTGTTTCAAGGATCCAGGAGGGGGATCCATGGCAAAACTCGTACGGAAAATTACATAGTTGATGCAGAGTCTGGTTTTAAGCCATAAATGGCATAAATCACCTAACATTCCTAAATTGTTTGGAATAACATGCTTTAAAACATCAGGTATGATGTTGTATCGATCAGGTAGTGTAAGGGTTACACCCGCTTCACAGTAACAGACCAATCTCCCCGTTTAATGCACCGCAAACAACCGCAAACAGTCCCTTTGCACAACTGCAAACTCCCCATTTGCACAAGGTTGGATACCAAGCTAGCCATGTCCCGTTCCTTGTCCTCACTGATGTCATTGAAGGTCTCTTCCTCCACCCAGCCACCAAGGGTCCCCGAAAGGTGACAACAAGCCCCCTGGGATGCCTGCTGTGTTTGGTCTTCCACCTCCTCAAAGCCACCTTCCTCCTCTGACTCCTCTTCTTCAGACTCCTCTCTCTGCGTTGCCTCTGTCTGCGTTATTATAAGGTATGTACTGTTAAGTAGTACTATTCCTATCGGTTTAATCCCTGTTACGTCCACTATTAGGGGACGTGTATATGGCATTGAGTTTTGGAAGCGGGAGATGGAAAAAGATGCTTGGTCAGTCCTCCCACTTCAAATTCTCAAGAAAAAAGAGAGGAGTGGTGTGTTCAGTTGTACTATTTATTCCTATCGGATTCAATAAAGCCAATAAACCTGGCCTGTTACTAGCCAGGAAACTACAAACCAAAACAACACAAAATAGTATACTTCAAATTAAGACCTCGAAGGGAGAAAAAACAACTAACCCAAATAAGATCCAGAAGATTTTTACAAAATTTTACAATACCCTTTATACGGTAACAAAACACATAGATCTACACAAGATGAGGGGATTTCTTAATTCCTGTGATCTCCCCTTAATAGAAGAAAATGACTTAGAGACTTTAAATGCCAAAGTGACAATAGAGGAAGTGAGAAAAGCAGTCCAGAACCTCAAACCTGGTAAGTTACCAGGCCCAGACGGGTACACCAATTTATATTATAAAAAATTTATAGACATATTAGGCCCGCACTTGGTCACTCTAACAGAGTTCTAGAAGGCAAGCAAACACCAGCAGAGCTGAACAGGGCAGATATTGCTCTATTCCCTAAGGAGGGTCGAGATGCCCTAGAACCAAAAAACCACAGGCCAATATCATTACTAAACTGTGATACAAAGATCCTGTCAAAAATAATAGCGGATAGAATGTCATCCTTCTTGCCTAAGTTAATACAAAATGACCAAGTAGGCTTTGTCTCCCACAGGCAAGTGGGAGACAACATTAGAAAAGTCATGAACCTGCTGTACTACACAAAAGCCTCTAAAATTCAAGCCTGTCTTATGGCCTTTGACATTGAAAAGGCGTTTGATTCCCTGGAGTGGACTTACCTATACGCCACGCTTGAAAAATTTGGTATTAAAGGCCATTTCATAAATCTCATACACTCATTATACAAATCATCCAGGGCAAGGTTACAGATTCCGGGAGATGAGAGATCCTTAATTAAAATAGAAAGAGGAACAAGACAGGGGTGCCCCCTTTCTCCCCTTCTATTCGCAATAGCAATAGAACCCCTAGCTCAGACAATTAGGGCCAACGCTGGGATCACAGGCATAAAAATAGGCCATCATCATTTCAAAACTTGTCTATTTGCAGACGACCTGCTGTGTATGCTCTCAAACCCTACCCAATCGGTCCCAGAGTTGATTCGAACTATGGAAGAGTTTGGTCAGTTTTCTGGCCTTAAACTGAACATAGAGAAGACAGAAGCACTAGCGATTGACTTAACAGCAGTAGAGAAGCAGGGTCTCCAAGAGAAGTTTAATATTAAGTGGGATAAGAACCACATAAACTACCTGGGAATCCGACTAACCCCTAAGCTAGAGGACTTATACAAAGTCAACCACTCCAAACTTTATAAAACAATAATTAATGACCTGAGTAAATGGACAAAGTATAAGTTATCATGGCTAGGGAGAATAAATACGATAAAAATGAATGTCCTTCCTAGGTTGCTCGACATATTTTGAACACTCCCGATCCCGATTAAATAAAAAGAATTAGAAAATATTCAAAGGAAAATATTTCAGTTTATCTGGAACCACTCTCCCTCACGCATCACAAAGAAAATTATGTACCTTCATAAGTCAGAGGGGAGACTATCGTGTCCAAACTTAAAATATAACCACAAGGCAGCTAAATTATCTTTCCTCCCAATAGCACACTCTATAGGTCATCAACCGGCCTGGGTGTATTTAGAGAACCACACTTTAAGGCCCTTAACCTGGGACAAGGTGGCTTGGCTATAAGAATTGCCTCAGAGCCTTAAAAACTTGCCAAACCCCCTAGTCAGACACTCACTATCATATTGGAAATGGGCCAAGAAACACACAGGTTTGTTCCCTGGATCCACCCAAATGACCCCAATTCTTGACCACCCTCAGGCCCCGAAACACATGAGCACAACATCACAACACAGATGGAGGTCAAGGAAACTAGATAGACTGGGAGACTGGTTAGTAAAGGGCCAGATGCTCACCTATGAGGAACTGAGGGACAGGCATGAGCTACCGCTGTCAGAACATTACAATTACTGTAGGCTGAGGCATTTCACACACTCCCTGACCCAGAAACAGGGGACACCGGTCTTAAATTGGTTCTCCAAAATTTGAAAAGATAAACCTCTATCAAGGGGGATCATTGGGTCGCTTTACAAATATAAAACATTTGTTACTGGTTGAAGCGACACTGGGGGAAGGACCGGAGTGGGGGAGCCCTGGAGACCCTTCAGAAGCAACCGGTGGCAAAATCATCCTAGGAAAGGAGAGGTCGCTTACTGAAGCCTGCCCTACGGTAACCCAAGGGTGATTGCCCAGGTTAGATATTGTAAATAATAAGCTAATACTGCTGGAGGGATGATAGCTAATAGGACTTTGGTGTTTCCTGCAGATATACTATTTACTATTGTCTGTTTTACTATGTTTTAGGTATCTCTTAAAAAAAAAATAAGAAAAATTATTAACCTAAAAAGTAAAAATAAGAAGGACTAGCTAGCTAACTTTCACAAAATGTCTTTATTGTAAATATGTATTTTTGCACAACTGTTATGCAAGACTGTTCAAAAATGCTTTATTTTTCATTACATGCTGTACACCTTCTGACAATAAAAGAATTTAAATGCAAAAATTAGGTATTGTTGCAGCGACCAGAAAAATTTATGTTAGTTTGACAGGCAGAAAGTGCCCTAAAACATTGCGTCTTGAACCCTAGTTGGTGGCGGATAAGTCACGCAAGTCATCCGGCATTCAGGGACAAAATACAGCAGCGTGTGGACCATTATTAGCTCAAGGCAGCTCATCTATCAGGCCTTTTTTAATCGAATGTGTCGCCCACTGTCAGTTCCTTCGGGATTCATCCCTCATTCATCTTAATAAAGGTGAGGTAATCTAGACTTTTTTGACCTAGACGGCTTCTCTTCTCAGTGACAAAACCTCCTGCTGCACTGAAGGTCCTTTCTGACAGAACACTTGAAGCGGGGCAGGACAGAAGTTCTATGGCAAATTGGGATAGCTCAGGCCAAAGGTCAAGCATGCACACCCAGTAGTCAAGGGGTTCATCGCTCCTCATAGTGTCGATATCTGCAGTTAAGGCGAGGTAGTCTGTTACCTGACAGTCGAGTCGTTCTCTGAGGGTGGACCCCAAAAGGCTGTGGCGATGCATATGACTTAAAAAGCTCTGCATGTCCTCCATCAACAATACGTCTGTAAAGCGTCCTCTCCTTGCCGGCGTGGTCGTGGGAGGAGGAGGATTATGTTTACCTCTTCCGCTGTTAGATTGCCGTTGTGCAGTGACATCACCCTTAAACGCTGTGTAAAGCATATTTTTTAATTTATTAAGGAAGTGCTGCATCCTTTCCGACTTGTGGTAATTCGATAACATTTCAGGCACTTTCTGATTATACCGTGGGTCTAGTAGCGTTGACACCCAATACAGGTCGTTCTCCTTCATCCTTTTTATACGAGGGTCCCTCAACAGGCACGACAGCATGAAAGACCCCATTTGCCCAAGGTTGGATGCCGAGCTAGTCATGTCCCGTTCCTCGTCCTCAGTGATCTCACTGAAGGTATGTTCTTCCCCCCAGCCACGTACAACACCACGGGTACCAGATAGGTGACAATGAGCACCCTGGGATGCCAGTTGTGGTTGGTCTTCCTCCTCCTCCTCAAAGCCACATTCCTCCTCTGACTCCTCTTCCTCACAATCCTCTTCCAGCGTTGCTGCAGGTCCAGCAAGAGATGCTGATAAGGCTGTTTCCGGTGGTGATGGTGACCACAACTCTTCCTCTGCCTCTTCACGCTCATCTACGGCCTGATCCAGCACTCTTCGAAGGGCACGCTCCAGGAAGAAAACAAATGGTATGATGTCGCTGATGATGCCCTCGGTGCGACTGACCAGGTTTGTCACCTCCTCAAAAGGACGCATAAGCCTACAGGCATTGCGCATGAGCGTCCAGTAACGTGGTAAAAAAATCCCCAGCTCCGCAGAGGCTGTCCTAGCACCCCGGTCATACAAATACTCGTTAACGGCCTTTTCTTGTTGGAGCAGGCGGTCGAACATTAGGAGTGTTGAATTCCAACATGTCGGGCTGTTGAAAATCAAGCGCCTCACTGGCATGTTGTTTCGCCGCTGGATATCTGTAAAGTGCGCCATGGCCGTGTAGGAACGCCTGAAATTGCCACACACCTTCCTGGCCTGCTTCAGGACGTCCTGTAAGCCTGGGTGCTTATGCACAAAGCATTGTACAATCAGATTACACACATGTGCCATGCACGGCACATGTGTCAACTTGCCCAAATTCAATGCCTCCAACAAATTTCTTCCGTTGTCACAAACCACTTTGCCGATCTCCAGTTGGTGCGGAGTCAGCCACTGATCCACCTGTGCGTTCAGGGTGGACAGGAGTGCTGGTCCGGTGTGACTCTCTGCTTTCAGGGAAGTCAACCCCAAGACGGCGTGACACTGCCGTATCCGGGATGTGGAATAGTACCTGTGGAGCTGGGGGGGTGCCGTTGATGTGGAGCAAGACATAGCAGCAGCAGAAGAGGACTCAGCCTAGGAGGTTATGGAAGAGGATGGAGTAGGAGGAGTAGAGGAGGTGGCAGCAGGCCTGCCTGCAAGTTGTGGCGGTGTCACCAACTCCTCTGCAGAGCCACGTATTCCATGCTTGGCAGCCGTCACCAGGTTTACCCAATGCGCAGTGTAGGTGATATACCTGCCCTAACCATGCTTTGCAGACCAGTTATCAGTGGTCAGATGGACCCTTGCCCCAACACTGTGTGCCAGAGATGCCATTACTTCCTTTTGCACAATCGAGTACAGGTTGGGGAATGCCTTTTGGGCAAAGAAATTTCGGCCGGGTACCTTCCACTGCGGTGTCCAAATATTTACAAATTTTTTGAACGCCTCAGACTCCACCAGCTTGTATGGTAAAAGCTGGCGGGCTAAGAGTTCAGACAAGCCAGCTGTCAGTTGCCGGGCAAGGGGGTGACTTTGTGACATTGGCTTCTTACGCTTAAACATGTCCTTGACAGACACCTGACTGTGGGCAGATGAGCAGGGACTGCTCAGGGCGAGACACAGAGTGGCGGATGGTTGAGAGGGGGCAAGCAGGGCAGCAGTGGTTGACGTGGCTGAAGATGCTGGACCAGGAGGAGGATGGCGGCTTTGACTTTGTGTGCTGCTTGTACTCATGTGTTGATCCCATAGGCGTTTGTGATGTGACATCATGTGCCTTCGCAAAGAAGTTGTACCTAGGTGGGTGTTGGACATCCCACGACTCAGTTTCTTTTCGCACAGGTTGCAAATGGCATCGCTGTTGTCACAGGCAGACACACCAAAAAATTGCCACACTGTTGAGCTCTGCAATGACGGCATTCTGGTGGTGGCAACAGCATGCTTTGACTGGCGTGCTGTCTGGCTGACCCCGGTGCCGATGCATGCTGTCTGACTGTGCCACTAGCTACTTGCGACAACCTCCCCCTGCTTCCAACTCGTCTCCTCCTCCTCTCTGTCTCCCTATCTGAACTTTCCTCCTGTTCTTCTTCTCTTATAGCGGACACCCACGTGACATCCACGGACGCTTCGTCATTATCAACCGCTTCACTTGCATCTGACAACTCAACAAAGGAAGCAGCACCGGGTACAACATCATCATCATCAGCCCGTACGTCCATGTGTGTAATGCTGCCTGACTGGGACATATCCCTGTTATCTACATCCTCTGGCACTAATGTTTGCGCATCACTCATTTCTTCCAACAGATGTGTAAATAACTCTGCTGACGGATCAAGTGAAGCGGCTGTGGTGCTAGTGCTGGTGGTGGCGGCAGGCGGGCGAGTAGTAACTGGAGAGGTGCCCGAAGCTAAGCTGGAGGAGGATGGTGCATCTAGGTTCCGAGCGGAAGCTGTAGAAGATTGGGTGTCCTGTGTTAGCCAGTCAACCATGTCCTCAGAACTTTTCAAGATCAGGGTACGTGGCCTCTGAAAACTGGGCATTATTCTAGAGCCAAAGGGAATCACAGCACCACGACCACGACGGCCCCTGCGGGGTGGCCTGCCTCGGCCTGTCATTTTTTTTTAGATTAGTGGTACTATGCGTGCAAGCTACTGTGACACCAGATATGAGTGGCCCTGTGCACTGGCAAAAGTTGGCACAGTAGACGCAATAGGCCTCACACACACGCCTGTAGGCAGGCAACTGATATTCATTTGATTACAGTCAAAAAAGTGTTGTTTTATTTCACTGAGCACAATATAAGCTGTGAGCCTGACATAGGCAGGCAACTGAAATTAGATTACAGGAAAAAAGGGTTGTTTTTTTTCAATGTATGGTACACCAACTATGACTGGTGAAACAGAGCAGAATATTAGCTGTGAGCCTGACACAGGCAGGCAACTGAAATTAGATTACAGGAAAAAAATGGTTGTTTTCAATGTATGGTACACCACCAGGTATGAGTAGTGAAAATAAGCACAATATAAGCTGTTAGGTGTTAGCCTGTCACACACACACTCTGGCAGGCAGGCATATGCAATTAGATTACACAGAAAAAAATAATAAAATAAAATAAATTATGTTCTAGCCCTAAAAATGGCTTTTTGGGTTGCTGTCCTTGCAGCAGATATCAGATGAGTCCTTCAGGTCTGTAGTGGAAGCTATATACACAGCCTGGCTATCTATTTCCCTATTAAATCTCCAGCAGCTACACTATCTGTCCTCTCACAACGAATGCAGCTTCGGAATGATTCTAAAATGGATGCTGTCCTTCAGATGGAAGGCTCTGGAAGGGAGTGTATGCTGCTGATTGGCTGGAATGTGTCTGCTGACTGTGAGGTGCAGGGTCAAAGTTTCCTCAATGATAAAGAATAGGGGGCGGACCGAAAAGCGCATGTGTCCGCCGTCCGCTGCTAGCGCAAAAGAGCCAAAATCGCTGCGAATAGTCCACGGGCGAACTGTCCGGGACATCTCTAATAAGGACACAATCGTCTCACACACCACACTAAGAGACACAAAATACACCACATGACGAACTGCAATACAACGTACATTGTGTATGTGATCATGTACATCTGCGGAAAGCAGTACGTAGGCCGCACAAAGAGGTCCCTCAAAGAAAGATTCAGGTAGCACCTCAACAATTACTTAAAAGGGGTGCTCACGAACGGCTACTCAGCCCACATCACAAAAGCGAATAATAAGAACACCAAAGGAAGTACGATCAAAGCGGTGGAACATATTTCGTCTACAGGACGACGAGGTGATCGGTTACTCACCCTAAGGCGCTGTGAGACAAAATGGATCCACAAGCTAAAGACATTGGAACGAGACGGTTTGAACAGAGACATTGATCTGGCCGCATTTCTGGAGTCATAACCTGACCACTTGAAATTGTATACAGAAACAGACCAAGAATGCTTTCTCCAGAAAGCATGGATTATACTATGCACGAAGAAGATTGTAGATGTGGATTTGGTGCTACCACTAACACCTGTCTATGTTTTTGGAGGGATATTTGTCGTATTTTATAGGAGCTCTATTGTCCCCCATTTTTACAGACAACCGTAAACTGAAATAGTTATAGTCGTATTTTTTTTTTATAGGAGCTCTATTGTCCCATAATTTTTACATACAATCGTAAACTAGAACAGATATAGCCTGCCCGGAAAGGTTACATATTAGGCCACAGAGGGTTAAACCTATCCACCTAGCCAAGACTCCACATCAGGACAGCAGACACCTACCGGGCAGAACCACTCCCCCGAGACAGGAATTAGCACCATAGATACAGACCGAGACTTTGTAAACTTTATTATTTTATTATATTTTATTTTATTATATTTTCTCCCTCATCCCATATATAAGGCAGTACGCCCCTATGAACAGTAATGACAATATTGTTTTTTCACTAGTTTGGATCTGGCTCTCATTCAATTATGATGGCTAATACGCCATCTTGGTTATGGGCATCCCTCTACACTATAAGGCAAACCATAAAGGCTCCTCCATTTTTAGTCAGGGCACCTGAGCTATCTCTATCTGGTCACAAGTCTCCCAATCTGTGTGAACAGGAACATTAACTATCTGTTCACATCAGTGCTGATCCTGCACTTCCATTTCCAGTAGCTACATGCAATAGACAGGAGACCATTATGGTTATGGACATATTTTTTTAGTATAAGGCAAACCATATACAGTCCTCCATTTTAAGTAAGGGCAAAGGATCATAACACGGCGCTGGGCATTCCACGTCATTACCAACCTACTCCAAGTCGGGTGTCACCTCCCACACTGACAGTGTAATCCGTCCACCGAGATGATAGCTGACATTCGATTCCTACACATTTGGTTTGAGCAGGCCTCAACCTAAACAAGGTAAGTGTTGCTATCTACAGCCATGTCTGGCATACATTGTTGCCCACTCGGGCCCTACCATGGACACCAGGCCAAATAGACACTGCTGTTCAGGCACCTATTCTATCCACTCCAGGCCATCATAGACAGTGCTGCCATAGGCCCACATATTCAGTTTAGGCCTACTCTTTCTATACACTCCAGGCCATTATAGACTGTGCTGTCATAGGCCTACTAACATCATACACATCTCTAGGGCCACTAGCTATACAAAGGTATACCCCCCCCCACCCCAGGATATGGGCACCTGGATATTATCAACTATAGCTCACATACTTAGGCCACTAGGCACATAGCAGGCTCCCCATGGTGATCCCCCCACAGCGCCTGGGAACTATACTTAGCACCAGGATATTACCTATAATACCACATATCTGCCTTATTCCATGCTCTACCTCCATAGAATAGTCCATTCCAGTTTCCCATGACTATCCTCCCAGCGACATAGCAATTAGGGACACCTCCACATCCTATATGATGGGCATTTCCTCGCTAGATTGGTAGACCACTACACTCATGGAATGGCACAATACAGCCCCACATAGTGCCCAGGTCCCCACAATCCACGGTCAATCACTATAGTACATCTTTTTTAAATATGTATAATTTTCTGGGCTACAAGCGTAAACTACCTTCATTTATGATTTATTGTTCCGCCGTTTAAGTAGCATTCGGAGAATCCCTCGATCTCAAATCAAGCATAAGTATTTTTTCCAGTTTCTGCTCTTCTTACACATCCATGGGTGCAGGCCTAGAGCAGGACAATGGTTGGTGATTGATTTTTTTTTTTTTTGCCATTGTGATTTCACAAATACTATTATCGTTGTTGTTATTACTATTATCATTATTATTATGAATATTGGTATTATTAGTGCTATTATCACTATTATCATTACTATTTTTATTATATTAATGTATATATATTTTTTATTTACACTATTTATATTGGTATTTTGGACTATGTATTCACTTGCATACACCTATCAACCTCCTATTATAGGATTTGTCACTGAGGAAGTGGCGAACCACAGCAGCGAAACGCATCTGCCACTTATTTCATTGTATTTATCAATGGTTTATACCACTGGAATTGAACTCATACATTATCAATAAAGATTTATTCTTTTGGATACCGTCTGTGAATACTTGTGCTTAGGACCAGACTATCGTGAACGTGTGACAAGCAAGAGACACCGGACTGAGTAAGAGTATACACCTCGGTATACTTATCCCGAGCCGCCCCCAAAAAATATATATTGGGCATTTGGCACTTAGTATATGACTTACTATCTCAGAACTGATTAACATAAGTCATTAGAGGTGACCATTGGATCAGATACACTACAGATTGTGCGCTATACAGTCTTCCCCCACTCTCTTCACCTCCAGGGTTACCTTAGGTCTCTGTGCTACCTCTCTGATTAATGCCCTCCTTGCCCGGTCAGTGAGTTTTGGTGGGCAACCGTCTTTTGGTAGGTTTGCTGTTGTGCCATGTTCTTTCCATTTGGTTATCATAGATTCGATGGCGCTGTTGGGGATCATCAAAGATTTTGATATTTTTTTATAAACTAACCCTGACTAGTACTTCTCAACAACATTGTCCCTTACTTGTTTGGAGAGTTCCTTGGTCTTCATGGCAGTGTTTGGTTAGTGGTGCAGCCTTTGGGGCCTTTCAAAAAGTTGTTTATAGGTAATGAAAGATCATGTGACACTAAGATTGCACACAGGTGGACATCATTTTACTAATTATGTGACTACTGAAGGTAATTGGTTGCACCAGAGCTTTTCATGGGCTTCATAACAAAGTGGGGGAATACATACCCTATCTGTTTTCTATTTCTAAAAAATAGTTTTATGTATATATTTTTCTCATTTCACTTCACCAACTTAGACTATTGTGCTCTGATCCATCACATAAAATTCAGATTAACAAAACATTGAATTTAAGGCTGCAATATAAAAAAATAGGTAAAAGTCAAGGGGGTGAACTTTTGCAAGGCACTGTATATACACTGTATATACAGCAGTATATACATTCTATCTATAGCATCACAATTTGTTAAATTACAAACAATACATACTTTTTCTTGCAGGCTTTCTTTGATTAGCATCTGTTGTCTGAAAAACAAGCAAACAAGTATTTCTGTAACATGCTAGAACAGGACATTTATAGGCCCTCTGAAGATACATATTTATAGAATACTCTTATACAGCTTAAACCTTTATTGTTAACTGATCTCCGGCAGTGGCAGCCATTAGTCAGTTACCTAGCTTTAGAGTTAGAGTTTAGAGTTAGGGCTAGAGTTTAGGGTTAGGGGTTAGGGCTAGAGTTTAGGGTTAGGGTAGTGGCAGATGATAAGCTTCACACTAACAAAAAAAGTACTAAAATCTCAGCTGCGCCACCTAGTGGATGACGGCCACCACCACTGGAGGTCAGCTGACAGGAAAGATCCTACAGCTTGACTTGACAATATACAAAATATATTTTACTAACTTTAAAATAAATCAGTAGAATCTTTTATTTTTAACTACTATATTCAATTTGGTTTAACAAGCAGTTATTTGAAACCAGGGGAATTGGAGAAACTGTGAATTCAGATATGATCTCTATTCTGAGTTTTGTGGAAGACTGTCACGTTGCATAGCCAGGCCACTCTTATAGAGCTTGACTTGATAATATACAAAAGATATTTTAGCCACTTTACCAACTTAAAACCTTTTATCTTTAACTACGATTTTAATATAAAACCTCTATTCTATCTTTAGTTGAAGACTTTTATTTACTTATATTGTCAAGTGGCTATGTGAAGTGACAGACTAAGTTCCAGTAGAACAGTCCAAGATGGAATCTCCCATGACACAAGCAGAGTAAGCTAAATAAAAGATCTTCTCAGTCGTCTGGCCTATCTGGCTGTTTATGCATGCTTATCTAGAGTAAACTACACTGGTCCATTTATATTTTCCAAAGCAGATTGTATGCTTGAACTGTAGGTCTATTTTCTAACATGCTAATATATATATATATATATATATATATATATATATATATATATATATATATATATATATATTGTGACAGAGTGCCCCCTAGAGGTCGGTGTAGAGGTGCAGAGGAAGTGCAGACCAGACTTGCTGTAAAAGCAGCACACAGAGGCATGGGTGTGGTCTTTCCATAAGGTCTGTCTGTGAAACAGAGTGCAGGGGCAGGCTGAGAGCTGCCTGAGAGACACAGGCCAAAGGAAGGTCTGAGCTCGAGTTTGTCATCAGAGGCAGATGCTCAGATATCGAGAGTCTGCAGACTACAGTCATTAGAGGACACCCCAGAAGGTGAATACCCAGGAGGGGAACTGCTGCTAAGAAAAGGCCTGGGACCTCAGGCAAGAGAAACCCTCTGAAGAGGGTAATACTGGAGCCTAACATAGTGTGGACTGTGTGCTACTATTTGGGCTGAAAGGAAGCTGCACTTCTTTTCCTGTTCGTTTAGTTTGTGTCACAATAAAACGTGGTCAGAGTTGAAAAGCCTCCTGTGCCTTCCTCCATAAAGGTAAAGAGTTGATTAAAACATGGTCCTGACCCCAGTGGTAGTGCTTTGTCACACTGGTGTCAGAAGTGGGATGACTATTCTCTGTGCTTAAGAAGCCCAAATTACAAAATGGAGGAGGCAAGCAACAGTGGCACAGCATGCAATGAATAAGGAGCAAGCAGAACCACCAGGAGATGATTGCAGAGGACAGGGTACAAGCTGCAAGAGAGGATAGTCTGGGAGAGGCTGCTGCATGTCTGGGAGATGTTGCTTCAAGATTAAGAGAGGCCACAGAGAAATGACTGCGAAAAGCGGATGAGTAAGATAAGTGTCTGGGGAAAGAGACAGCAGAGATGGTGAAAGAGACAGCTAAGATGGCAAAAGAGACAGCTGAGACAGCGAAAGAGACCGTTAAAACCGCAGAAGAGAATACTGTTGAAGCTAAAGAACCTTTGTCTCTGGAGCAGGACGAAGAAGATAATGAAAATGATGATGGTGTGTGGGATCCTGAGGAGTGGCAGGCTTATCGCTACCCAAGTGGCATGCTTATCTGCCAAAGTGAAAAATGCAGTATCCCTGATGAGGGATTGCGAAAGGAACCTGATGAACAAGTAAATCAGAAGTTAGAGGCCTGTTGGATTGCAGAGAAAGCAAATAAGACTGCAGAGAAAGTGCAGGAAGCAAACAAGTCCAGCACTGAGAAGAAAGTAAAAAAGACTGCAGGAGCAGCCAAAGAGACTGCTGGGATAGCCACAGAGTCCACTGAGATGGCCAAAGAGAATTATGGAGTTTCCAGGAACAGCATTTGCAGCCTCTCGGCGCAAGTCGCTCAACCCCACTTTGTTGAGCTGAGGAAGAGGGTTTGTGACAGAGTGCCCCCGAGAGGTAGGTGTGGAGGCGCAGTGGAGTGCAGACCAGTAAGGAGAGAGTTAACCCTCACAATACTGTACTGTAAAAGCATGTGAATCCATGGGAAGACATTAGAATTAATTGCATAACTGTCTCACACCCACAAATATGCAATTAAAAAATATTGTTTGAAATGTTATTTCTGAGTAGTATCGATCCAGGGGAAAAAAACAATTTAAAATCATACAAAATGATCTAGAAAAAAGATCAAGGAGGTAAAATATTTTCATAAGTAATTTATCAGACTCAGTACAAGATCTTTATCCATGAAAGATTTATGTGCCAATCTCTTACCAGATCTAAGTGAAGATAAACTTAGAATGGATATGATTCATGATTCTAAGAGCTCTGCTATCCTCCAGACCCAGATATGTTTTTCTACAAGGCATATTCATGAGAGTAGTTAGACATGGTTTTCCTGGAATTGAATGAGGTCAACCAGCTATCTTCTTGGACTTATCACCCACTACCCTTTCTAGAGGTGATCACAAAGCATTTTCTATAAATTAATATGGAGGAATGTTTTAAACTGTCTTAATAATAGCCTGATTTATATTTTGTGAGACCAATTAAACCTTAATAATATCCTAAGAGATTACACAATTGGTGATATATAATATAGTGTATTTCAGGACTAAGATGTAAATGAACAAATTAACAAATACAATAAAATAATATCAAGTGGTTATATATTTAATATAAATATTAGCAAATGTTTTACAAAAATGTATTAATACTGATAGGACATCAATAAGACAAATCAAAAGAATAGGATAAAAAACAATAAATTAAATGTAAAAGCAAACATGAATGTTGGGCAATTTGTTATTTGTTCTACCCTTTCTCATGTTAATTTTGATAAGGTAACTTTTTTAGTACAAATGTTATAGTTATTATTTATTTTAATGATTAGTATGTAAACATTATTTATGCAATCAATGTTTAGTGTTTTGCTGCTTGAGAAATTGTGTGAAGAATATTCAGTCAAGAGGATGTTAATCGTCTAAGTGGCAAACAATTGGGATTACTAAGAATAGAACTCTATGAAGTGAGATAAGTTCTCTACACCTTGAAATACTGATTGGACAAATACGTTAATGGGTTTGGCTTTATGAGGGCCAATTTTCTCCAAATTACACTGGAGTGCAGGAGAGCATTACAGACTAATGAAGTGCAAGTACTAGCGCTTGTGTGCAAGACCACATTGAATACTTCACATTGTCTCTAGAAGATACCCCGGGCAGCAGGTGTGACTATCAAAAATTGCGAAGAAGTTGGCATCTGCCCTGAAACATGGAGTGTATCTCTACAGTATATGCACAGAGCTGTCTATACTAATCTGGATTTTTTTTGAAAATCATAATGTAATTTTTGGATATATAATACCTGTGTATAATTGCAAGTTCTACATTTTTGATAAAACACTTAAATTTGTTTATTTTCGGTATCAGCTTTCTTGATTTAAAAGAATATTCTCGGAGGAGGTTTTAAGTATGCACTAAGAAAATCGAGGTATCCTGTAAATGGGGATATCCAGCTCATAGGAGGAACAGGTTATAGGTGTCATAAACCCTGTGCATTTGTTTTTATTATTATGTTACCACTTATCTGCCATGGGAAAGGGATTATATATTTACATAGGGATAAGAGAGGATGTTAGGGATGGTGTCTAAAGTTCACATTGGTGGGTGCCATACTGTAGCATTGCTATGGAGACTACTGAGACTCAGACTAGGCGTATCCTGCAAGCAGGCTGCAAGCCCCCCTGGCTGTAATTAACTTTAGAGCTAGAGAAATCAGGGCAAGCGCCCCTGGGTGCGAGTCGGTATGTATTGCTGGAATTTTTTTGGTGGAAGTGATAAAATATCTCCAGAAATTTGCTTTTCAACGTCTGTAGCTGCAAGTTAACCTTCCCAGAGTTCCTAGATGAACCATGGAATGGCTGGTCTATATTTTGTTCTAGGGCTTTCATTTTCAAAAAAGAAATACACTGTTAATGGTTACACCATTACTTGATTTGCTATGTACTACTTCACCTATTACCCATGGATTCCTTTAATGTTACAACATGCTTCTTTACCTCATTCTAAATCACTTTAAAGGGATATCTAAAATACAAGGCATTCCTCAAAAGAAACTGTCATACCCAGGGCCTGACTGGAATGTTTTGGGCTATGGACTGGGAATAAGTTATCCTGTTTGTGGTTAAAGTTATGTCTGGGATTTGACTATTGCTTATGGTTAAAATATTATTACTCTGTTATACTGTATGTATCTTGGTTTATGCTCTGCATAACATTTTAGCTTTTATGCAGGCTATTGCATCAACCCCCACCGAAATACGATTAAGGCCTATTATGTACAGTGTTGTTATTTGTTTAAGACTTCCCCGGCCTCACAGGGGCCTTGAACAGATAAACAGATAGTCTGAGTGGTTAGAACAATTGTTTAAAGTTAATATAATCACCCGGAAGAGATCAATAGAACTGATTTCATCAGAGGTACAGGTATTTCCCAGTAAACAAAGGGCAGCCTATTATTTAGGAATGGGGCTTACTGATTGGTCAGCCTGTGTGCCAGAAACTTGTATAAAATATGCCAATTAATAAAGGTATACAGTGGTATCTGAACTTACATAGACAAGATGTAAGTGTCATTCTGTGCATTAATCCTAATTCTAAGGGATTATATGGGTTTCCTGATATCCTGAGTCCATCTTCTGTACCAGAGGTAGTAAGAACTACACAGTCCTGCTGGGGTAGGCCTGGACTAGGTTCTTGTCAAGCCCCATTGAAGAAGCTGGTTGGGACAGGAACCTCTAATGAAATCACTATGAACCTCCTTCGGGGTTGTTGTTAAATTTAAGACTTGACCTTCCTTTATTGTATCCAAAACCAAATGATCTGTTGTAATATAAAATTTACTCTGCAAACTCCATGATTGTAAATAATTTTTGCTGAACTTGACTGCTCTTCTATACTGTCTTCTATCACGTTTTGACCAGAACAGAAAAGATTATGAACTTGAAACTGAAAGCAATAGTACACAGTCAAATCAGAAAATAAAGAAAAAAAATACCAGCAATAGTGACTATATGGTATGCAATTTTTATTAAGGAACCTTTTTCTCTTTTTTTTATAATTCTTATTTTATTTTTTCCTTACTGCACCCTTAAATGAACACTGGGTTTTAAAAAAAAAATGCTATTAAAAAGTACATGCATATCTACAGTTGATTTATAAGTTTACACATTTTCATAGTAGTAGAGTGCCTTCCAAAAGAATTCACCCCCCTTGGCATTTTTCGTGTTTTGTTGCCTCACAACCTGAAATTAACATGGATTGTTTGAGGATTTGCATCTTTTAATTTACAGAACATACCCCCACCTTTGAAGATGTTTTTTAATTTTTTTATTGTGAAGCAAACAACAAATAGGACAAAATAACAGAAAAACTTAATGTGCATAACTATTCACCCCCCTAAAGTCAATACTTTGTAGAGCCACCTTTTGCAGCAATCACAGCTTCAAGTCGCTTTGGATAAGTCTCTATGAGCTTGCCACATCTTACCACTGGGATTTTTGCCCATTCCTCCTTGCAAAACTGCTCCAGCTCCTTCAAGTTGGATGGTTTGCGCTTGTGAACAGCAATCTTTAAGTCTGACCACAGATTTTCTATTGGATTGATGTCTGGGATTTGACTAGGCCATTCCAACACATTTACACGTTTCCACTTAAACCATTCAAGTGCTACTTTTACAGTGTGTTTGGGGTCATTGTCCTGCTGGAAGGTGAACCTCCTTCCTAGCCTCAAATCACGCACAGAGTGGTACAGGTTTTGCTCAAGAATATCCCTGTATTTAGCACCATCCATCTTTCCCTCAACCCTGAACAGTTTCCCAGTCCAGGCGGCTGATAAACATCCCAACAGCATGATGCTGCCACCAACATGTTTCACTGTGGGGATGGTGTTCTTTGGGTGATGTGATGTGTTGGGTTTGTGCAAGATATAGCGTTTTCTTTGATGGCCGAAAAGTTCACTTTTAGTCTCATCAGACCAGAGCACCTTCCTCCATACATTTTGGGAGTCTCCCACATGCCTATTCACAAACTCAAAACATGCCATTTTGTTTTTTGCTGAAAGTAATGGCTTTCTTCTGGCCACTCTACCATAAAGCCCAACTTTATGTAGCGTAAGGCTTATTGTCATCCTATGTACAGATACTCCAGTTTACTGTGGAACTCTGCAGATCCTCTGTGTCCTGCCTCTCTGATTAATGCTCTCTTTGCCTGGTCTGTGAGTTTTGGTGGGTGGCTGTCTCTTGGCAGGTTTGCTGTTGTGCCATGTTCTTTCCATTTGGTTATGATAGATTTGATGGTGCTCCTGGGGATCAACAAAGATTTGGATATTTTGTTATAGCCTAACCCTGACTTGTACTTCTCAACAACATTGTCCCTTACTTGTTTGGAGAGTTCCTTGGTCTTCGTGGCAGTGTTTGGTTAGTGGTGCCACTTGCTTAGGTGATTTAGCCTCTGGGGCCTTTCAAAAAAGGTGTGTATATGTAATGACAGATCATGTGACACTTAGATTGCACACAGGTGGACATCATTTCACTAATTATGTGATTTCTGAAGGTAATTGGTTGCACCAGAGCTTTTTATGGGCTTCATAACAAAGGGAGTGAATACAAATGCACATGACAATTTTCTGTTTTCTATTTCTAAAAAATAGTTTTATGTATATATTTTTCTCATTTCACTTCACCAACTTAGACTATTGTGTTCTGATCCATCACATACAATTCAGATTAACAAAACATGGCACTTAAGGCTGTAATGTAACAAAATAGGTAAAAAGTCAAGAGGGGTGAATACTTTTGCAAGCACTGTAGTTATAATTTCAAGCTGTTACTTTTATAAGTTTCTGCACTTCTCCCTATGCTGCTAGTTCTGCCCCTTTTGCATAATTACGTGTGGGGTAGCTGTAGCAGACTTCCTGCTGTTTGAATGGTGTATATCAGACCTCCAACTCACAGACAAAGAGGCAACATTTGGGCCCCTATTCAATTAGACAATTGTAAGTTACTGGAGCCAGTAATGCAGCCCATAATCTAATTTGTTTTTCATTTGGCGGGATAGAAGCTCAAAATCCCTGCGATTGTAAAGCCTGCAAATGTTAAAATTGCAAATCACTATTCAATTACTACAATTCCTCAATCCTGCAAATGTTCTCAAACCCCTAAATGGCAAATGTAGAAGAAAATCCTATGGGTACCAGACAGGACTTGCAAGGGGGTTACACACCTGTTCGTAGCACTGTAAATGAATATAAAAAATCAATACTGCACTTTAAAAGACTGTGAATGCTCGCAAATCTGTAATAATTTTATTTCTTTTTAGGTTTAATTTCTGTGTCATATCAATCTCGGGAATCAATGAGTTAATACATATTAGGCCACCCACATGGACTAGAACAGTATCGCCATTCATTTTTATTATTTTGTACTGTTATGGATTGGGATCAGTACAAAATGCATTACTGTATTCGTGCACCTACTTATATATCTCATCTTTGCAGTATTATCGTATAACCAAGTTTTACTAATAAATGCTGAATCATTGGGAGACTCTAAAATGGAGGATTTGTCCCTCCCCTGCATACAAGATGTAGGCAGCACAATTTCCGGTCTGTTAAGGATGACGAGTCTTATCACACCCTGAGCACGAGGAGGAGAACGCCATCTTTCCTTTGTCCTAAACTTCTGACCAATGAGAGGAAGACTCATCCCCCTGTGGGATGACACCTAGAGACTCCTTAATGCTTTTAACCCAATGTCTGATCAAGGTCTCATAAAAGCGGACACCTCAGAACCAATGAATTACCGAATAAACCTGATGTTTTGCTTAATTGTAACTTTGATCTGATTACTAAAAACTATATAAATGATGGCTGACGTAATAAAACTAGGAAAGAGAAAGCTGTATACCAAAACTCTGTGTTGGTGTATTATTTCTCTAAGGTGTGCACACTATATAAATATTGGTAATTTGGCCAGGGACAGATATTTCTGAAAAATACTTTGTTATTTCCCAAAACAAATGGCGCCCGAACAGGGACTTGAGGTTTAAACGAACTGCATCGGACAAGAGGAATTGGGACAGACTTCATGGGAACAGGCGGAGCCTGATCACCTCCGGTACACGGTAAGGACATGATTAGTACCTTATCCGTGTAGACCTGTTCTTGGGATTCTGCCCGTTCTCCAGCTCCGCTGTAGGGGATACAGGTGATATTTTGCCTCAAGTCCATTTGAATCCTGTACAAGATATAGTGATATCTGTCGCCTGTGTGTGTGTCTGTTGGTAGTGTGGGTTGAACGATTGTGATTTCTTAGATATTGTGGTTTGGGGGGCATACACGTGTATGTGTGACTCTCTGGAGACGGATGACTTGTGCCCAGAGACGCACTTAACCCAGAAAAGTCACACATACGGGCTTGCATATACGTGCCCTGGGGATTGGGATTGCTTTGGATATTTTCCTGGGAAGGGTCTATGTATGCTGGATAGATGAATATCTCTTGGGGGTCATGATGTCCTGGCCTTGGTAGCCTTGGTAACCCCAAGAGACGTCTGTCATTCACTACGGGTGGTTAAAACGTGTATGTGTGATACATAATTCAGTGGCAGACTGATAGTGTTTGTAAGCACAATAAGCCCTGATGGTGTCGGTTTGTAAGCACATAATAGTGCATAATCCCGAATTACATATCTTTGAATCTAAAGTTTTCTGCAGAAAAGGTTTGATGATTATAATGTTATATGCTATGTCATTGCTGGTTGTGATGCATGTTTTGGTGAGAAATGTAGCTTAGAATTTCTCTCCCTGTACACTGAAGCTGAAAACTGATTTCTGTTCAGCTGTGTGTGATTCAAGGTCAAAAGACACAGACTGCGAGAAAGGAGAAATTCCTATACTCCCCCCTCCCATTTTATTTAACTCTTTCAAGGACGTATCTTAGTTAAGAGAATTATTTCTGGAGTTTGTACAGTAAGTGTTTCTATTCATGTTTTCATGATGTTGCATGTGACATAATGTTTGTGTAAAAGTAGGTGTGTCCTGGGAGGAGATTGATTTAAAAAGTAAATAGTTCAAGATATAAATATGATACGATTATGTCCTGTTGATTTACATGCCTCTGTCCACTACTCTCATTGCTATCCCTTACCAGCTGTTAAGTGGTTACAGACTGCAAGGTTCATTCCTATAGTCCCAGGAGGGCGGTAACCACGGTCTGAGTTTAGAGAAGACGTACGAATTAACCCTTCGTAGCAGTCGAACAAGTCAGACCTTCTCCTTCAGAGTCTCTCTCTCTCTCTCTCTATCTATCTATCTCTCTCTCTCTGTATTACTACCTCGTTAAACACCTGCTGCTAAATACATGTTTGCTTCATATAGAAATATGGGGCAGAATCAAGTTAAATTGAGTGAGGGCGTGTTGGCCCGGGATATAGTTAAAAAAAGGGGGGGGGGGTGAGGCTGTAGTGAACCGATGCAAGAAGATGTTCAAAGTGTGTGGTATTACCAGTGTCGTAGGAGGCATTTGAAGGCAGAAGAGTGGTGTTAAGTGTTGAGAGATAATAAAGGACAGTTACAAGATTGTGGTTTGTTGCCTAGTGCAGAGATGTGGTACAAAGTGGCTAGAGCAATTGCACAGGAAGGTTGGACAGAAAAGGAGATTGAATTGAAAGGAAGAAAAATGTATGTGTATCATGCTCCATGTGAAGTGGTCAGTCTCCCGAATTCACCCGTTGTCCCCTCTACAATACAAGCAATCTGTCACCCTAATGTACCACAACCACTACATACTGCCGAACAAAGACATTCCACCCAACCACAATCAAAAGATGGCGCCCACACACACACGAAGGAGGAGCTGCACTCACCCCCGAATACTGACCATCATAACGTGATGTCACTCGTCGCATCACCTGTCCAAGGGGCTCCGCCCATTACTCCTACCGCTCCAGAAACACATCCCACTTGCTTGTATCCAGTATTGACTTCAAAAGGGACACTGTATTCCCCATATCCGATATTTCCATCTGTTGAGGCACCAATTGTAACAGAACATTCACCAGCAAGTGCTGGGCCCCATAGTGTGCATAGTTCACACAGCTCTGCCACAAGCCCGCTGTTCGCCCCCCTCCCCAAGCCCACAACACCACTGGAAGCACAAGCTCTGCCCATCAATCATCAACAAGATAGTTCAGACGAATCCGATGACGACATAAGGGGAGGAGAGGGGGCGGTAGAATGGACGGATAGGAAGTCCAATTCAAAAGTGAAACCTAAGAGGAGAAGCAAGAAAAGGGGAAGTCTAATGTACGTTGCATTTACCCCGACACAAGCCACCTCCCTTATAAACACATTGCCAGACCCTGAAAAACAACCTATGCCTTTCTATAGGAAAATGGTACAAATCCAAAAAACATACTCAGCAGCCAGGGAAGATCTTGTTAGCCTGTGTGAAATCAAGGCAGGAGATTCATACTGGCCTATTATGCGGAATGCAATAGATCCTTATAGTACAAATCGTTCAAAGCATGACTTTACATCAGGCATACAGTTCTGTGATCTGTTAAGATATTGGGCGAAGAATAAATTGGTAGATCAAGCAGTTAATTTACAAGATATCAAACAGGACAAAGACGAGTCGGTAGAAAAGTTTCATGCACGACTCACACAAGTATTTACAGACCTTGGCTTCAGTCCACATAATAAAACACATACGCAGATGTTAAGTACAGCTTTCGTGCTGGGATTACATGAGACAATTCAAAAGGGCCTATTGACATCCAGACCAGAATATAGAGTGTTACCTTTAGACACCTTACTGCTGGTTGCTAAAGGGATGGAGACAGCAGCGGCTAAACAACCTGTATCATCAGCATCTAAGAAGACGGCTGTACTTATGGTGAATTCTGAGCAATCACCACAGAAAGAAACAAGACAGTGTTTTAATTGTGGGAAATGAGGACACCTTAGCAAGAATTGCAAGGCACCCAGGAAGCCGAGACCTAGACAGCAGACAGATGATACTAATGCAGCGCCTGTGCTTCAAGCTACAGCATAGGACGGGGGTGAGCCTGTGTCAGTGTCCCCTATTCTGGCAGTTTCTTCAGGGGATGGCGAGGTAGGACCACAAGCTATTGTGACGCTACCAATAGAGGGGACTCCCACAACCTTTCTCATAGACACAGGTGCAGCCAGAAGCATTTTAAGAAAGCAAGATCTGCCCGAAATATCTTACCTGTCTGACATTGATGTCACTTGTGTAGGAGTAGATGGTGTTCCCATCTCCAACCATTTAACCCAACCTATGCAAATAGGCCCATTTCCAGACCTGCTTGCAAGATTTGTAGTATCATCTACATGCCCTATAAATCTGTTAGGTGCAGACGTGCTTTCCCGACTACAAGCATCTATCTCATTCACCCCAGATGGACCTGTACAACTGTCTTCACCTCTACAAGTCACTGACACGTCAGCACTCTGCTCACTGCCCATATTACTACACATAGATGCCAATAGCATCTGTAATACAGGGCCAGATGATATCTTGGACAAGATTCCAGCAACACTCTGGTCACAAGGACCAGAAGATATTAGACACCTAAAGGTGCCACCAGTCATAGTAAAACTAAAACCCGGAGCAGAGTTACCATGCAAGCCACAGTATCCTCTGAAGCCAGCACAAATAGATGCGATCTCTCAGCAGATAGAGAGATTAGTGCAGCAAGGGGCGTTGATCCCGTGTACGTCACCATGCAACACGCCCCTCTTTCCAGTAAAGAAGAAATCCAAAAAGGGAGAACCAGTAAAATATCGTATGGTGCAAGATTTGCGAGCAGTCAATGAAGCAACCATATTAGACACTCCTATAGTGCCTAATCCGAACACTCTCCTTTCTGGAATACCTCCAGCAGCTGCATACTTTACCGTAGTGGATTTAGCAAATGCTTTCTTCAGTATTCCCCTTGACCCTTCTTGCCAGTATTTGTTTGCTTTCACGCATGATCATAATCAATACAAATGGACTGTAATGCCTCAAGGAGAGCAGAATTCGCCCAGCCAGTTTGCCAAAGCTATGAGCCATATCCTTGACTCCTGGCAACAAGCGAATCCTGACATTGTATTGCTGCAGTATGTTGATGATCTCTTGCTGTGTGCAGAAGACCTTCCCACAGCCACAAGGACCTCAGAAAGCTTGCTGAGACACTTGGCAGAACAAGGATGTAAAGTATCCAGAGACAAACTACAATGGTGTAAGCAGACAGTCATATTTTTGGGACACTGCCTGTCAAAAGGTGTGCGTCATCTTACACGCGCCCGTGTGCAAGCAATAGAAGACATGTCAGTCCCTGAAGGACATAGACCCCTGCATGCTTTCCTAGGTCTAATATCTTACTGCAGAGCATGGATCCCAGAAGCATCCTTTCTAATGCAACCCTTGCATGATGTATTAAAGACTGAGCCATATGAGATGACACAGACAGCCCTGGATAATTTCTACACCCTGAAGAAAGCTATTTTAATAGCACCAGCACTAGGATTACCAAACTATGATCTCCCATTCAAGCTGTTTGTATAAGAAAGAGAAGGACATGCAATGGGAGTCTTGACACAGTCCCATGGAAACAGACAACAGCCTATTGGCTATTTCTCATGTCAATTGGATGCTGTGGCAAGAGGAGGACTGTCTTGTCTCAGAGCAGCACTGGCAGCACATGCCTTACTCGACAAAACAAGTGACATAGTCCTTGGCTATCCTCTGACAGTTCTGGCACCACATGATATTGCGGCCATCATACAGCAGACTCAACCTAAGCACATGACTACAGCCAGACACCTCCGTCTGCAATGTTCCCTCCTTCTACCAGACAATGTTACCTTACAGAGATGTTATGTTCTCAATCCAGCCACTCTCTTACCATTTCCAGAGGGGGGAGATGAGGAAGATGGATACTTTTGGTACAGCCTGATTTTGAACCCAAACTCAGGAATAACCAATCTATATGTAAAAAGATGTCTACTGGAAGGTGGTGGAAACAGCCAGACGCTCACAGATGAGACACAAGACCCTTTATATTGCACGCTGTGGAATAAACAATCTCCAGGCCGAGATTTCCAATATGAAGCAAGACTCACTAAATTGAAGCAGGTCACCTTAAAACTAAAGACATTGTACAACAATGCAGCAGGTGATGCATTTACGGTGGAGCTCCCGCAAGAAGCAGAAGCACTCTACAAGCATTGGGATACAGAAATTCCACATGTTGCAGTATCCAAGTTTGCACCGGATGGATGGAAGACATTGGGAGCTGCATTAAAATGGTGGGAATCTGCAGAGGAAGAGGAGTTGGAAGAGGAAGGAGTGGAAAAGAAAAATCTCCACTGGCAAGCAGACAGCACTCCCAGTATACAAGCCAGAGACGCATATGCAGTCCCAGGACTCACAAATCCACCCCATGACTGCCTTCAGCAAATGGAAATGGAGATCTCACACCTTGCGAATGTAAAAGACCTTGCCCTGACAGACCCAGACATCACTCTGTATGTAGATGGATCAAGGTATGCTGATGAGAATGGAAAATATCACACAGGATACGCTGTGACTACGGAAAAAGATGTGATACGAGACTTCTCACTACCTCCCTCCATGTCAGCACAAGAAGCAGAGTTGATTGCATTGACCAAGGCCTGTGAGACTGCGACAGGAGTCCAAGCTAACATCTATACAGACTCAAGGTATGCTCTGGGAGTGACTCAAGACTTTGGAGTAATCTGGAGAGCTAGAGGATTCACTCCAGTGAAGCATGACAAAGCCATCCGTGAACTACTAGATGCTTTAGCACTCCCAAAGGAAGTAGCCATACTGAAGGTAAAAGCACATGGGAAGCTAAATTCAGACGAAGCACGAGGAAACCATCTAGCAGACCAGAAGCTAAGCAAGCAGCAATGACAACACAGGAAATGGAAAGGAGAGAGGTGGATGGAGAAATAAACATTTATACAATGCAGACTCTGCCAACAGATTTAAAATTGCTCAAAGAATTGCAAAAGACGGCAGGTCCAGAAGAAGTGAACAAGTGGAAGGCAAAGGGAGCAGCTTTGAAAGATGGACTATATGTTGACAATCTGAGATTGTGTTTGCCAAGAAGCTTGTACCCAGCAACAGTACAATGGGCACATGGGCCAGCACACCTGTCAAAGACTCTCATGAATAACTTAATAAATAAGTATTGCATGGCCCCAGGCATCACTACTCTGACAAGCACTTACTGTAAATCGTGCAGTATTTGTGCCAAGTGCAACGCAGGCCGCACTGAGAAACCACCACAGAGACATTTGGCAAAATCATTATATCCATTCCAGAGGATACAAATTGATCACATTCAGATGCCAAAGAGTGGCCGGTATGAATATGCATTAGTCATCGTGGACATGTTCTCAGGATGGCCAGAAGCCTACCCAGTTGTAAACATGACAGCAAAAACAACAGTGAAACGCTTATTAACAGAGGTCATTTGCAGATATGGGGTCCCTAAAGTGATTGAGAGTGACCAGGGACCAGATTTTACAGCAGTACTGGCCAAAGAAATATGGACAGCCCTAGGAGTGACCCTCTCCTTTCATAGGCCTTACCATCCTCAAAGTAGTGGGAAGGTGGAACGTATGAATGGTACCTTGAAATCTAGGATGCTAAAAATGTCACAGGAAACTGGTATGCCATGGCCTGAAAGTCTCCCCATAGCCTTGTTCAGTGTCAGGTATACCCCTAGAGGGAAACCTGCACTATCCCCTCATGAAATCTTGTTTGGGTCTGCTCCTAGACTAGGGTGCTACTTTCCTCAGCAGCTACAGCTAAAGTCTGATGTACTTGTTGACTATGTGATTGCACTGTCCACCGCACGGACTAAAATCCATGCACAAGTGTTTTCTTCTATTTCAGATTCGGAAGTAATCACTGGTACTCATCAACTACTTCTTGGAGATTGGGTCCTAGTTAAGAAATTTGTGAGGAAAACCCCTTTGGAACCCAGATACGAAGGCCCATTCCAAGTGCTACTGATCACAGCTACATCAGTTAAGCTGGAAGGGAAAGCTACTTGGGTCCACGCATCCCATTGCAAAAAGGTTCCTCCTCCTGATGATCAGGAACCAACACAATGAGTATAATTCAGTGGTTTGTCCTGTCCCTCATGATAATTTCAAATATTGCTCAACAGGTAACCATTACAAAAGGTAAAGATGGTATTACATTTTGGTATAATTCACGTAATACACATGTTGCCACATACACCTTTGACTTTTTTGCGACATTGTTTCTTGCCCTTCAATCCCTGAACAATGTGATATATACAAGAGAGATATGTACATATGTCTCACTGATGAAACTGTTGGAAGATGCTGTGAAACATGGCAGGCAGTGGGATGGGGCACTGGAACACTTTGGGGGTATAGACCTCAAAGTGCCGCAGATAAAAAAGATGACCAAGGTAGATCCCTCCTCGACCGAATGACTCTAATAAAGACTGGTCGATGTCTGAATAGTGGGGTATCTGGTTCTGATATGCAATTGACTCTAACCATACAAAACCCTTGTCCCATGGATGCTGACACATATATACTGAGGACTTGGGCTAGAGGACAAGGTGCTAAATTAATGGGCGAGTTTAAGATAGCAGATCTATATAAGCACCCAGACTTACCTCTGGCATTACAGATATTGAAGCCAGGGCCCCAGATCATTGGAACAATGACTGCTACTGGTGACCCAACATATGAGGACACGTTAGCTGCTGAGACCGGATTTTCAGACCTCAATGTATGGTTGGAATGGATGAAATACAAATACAATGTAGAATGTAGAAAGTAATAAGACCAACTGTTATGTATGTGGCCATGCTAGGCCTCATTTAGATACTGTTCCATTTATTATACCTTTGCAAGAAGAGACATGTTTTCTAAAATTGTTCAAAACATACAGTCACACAGATGAGTGTGAACAGTGGAGGAAAACGTACCCTGTGATGACTAGTATTTCACCACCCAGGGAGAGGTATAACTGTGTACCCTGGAAATTATACGTGTTTCAGGAGAAACGTTTCTCAGGGGTTCAACTTACAGAAGTTCTTAAGTGGGTTTTGTCACACATATAGAGATGGTTCATCCACACTGCTAGTCAATCAGACCCGATCTTTAGGGGACATATATTGGTTGTTTGGAGATATGAAACTCAGGGTAAGACTGTCAGGAGTATGGCGTGGAGAATGTACCTTGGCTAAAGCCATAATGCCGTTACACATTGTTCCAACATATTATCGTGATCCAGATAGTATTCCTCAGACACAGTCCAGAAGGAAGAGACATACATCATCATCTGAACCTAGAGAAAGTTTTGATTCCCATGTGTACATAGATTCTATTGGAGTCCCAAGGGGGGTGCCCGATGAATTTAAAGCCCGTAACCAAGTAGCAGCAGGATTCAAGTCACTCATACCAATGATTAGTGTAAACAAGAATGTTGCCTGGATCAATTATATTTACTATAACCAGCAACTACACTAAGGATGCCTTAAAAGGCATTGCAGAACAATTAGAGGCTACATCACACATGGCCTTCCAGAACCACATGGCATTAGACATGATCCTTGCAGAAACAGATGGAGTATGTAAAATGCTTCCTGACACTAGCACATGTTGTACATACATTCCTGATAATACAGGTCCAAATGGTAAGATCACACTGGCAATCCAGAAATTGGCTAATCTTGGTCATGAATTAAAAGAAAATTCTGGCACTATAGATTATTGGGAATCCTGGTTTGGTTGGATGAATGGCTGGCAGAAAGTGTTGTTGCAAATAGGGATGGCCATCTTTATTGTCATAATCTTGTTAGCCTTCCTCTTATGTTGCATTATCCCCTGTATACGCAACTACCTTCAGAAAGCTGTGGACAAGGCTTCTCCCACCTTTATCCACCAAGATTTAGACATAGATCTGTATGGACAGAATGATGATTATAAGACATCCCATCTTCTGATGCGGACTCTAACTGGCTCTAAGGAGAGTGTTCTGTGAGCTGAGCTACACTATATCTGAGTACTATGGTCCCTCTCCAAGCTTAGCTACACTATTAGATATTAGAGGCTTGTTAGGTCTTCCCCATGCCACATATGTCATAGGGTAGGTGTGACGTCAGATCATGGCAAGCCTGATCGAACGAAGATATGTACCTATGACTTACACACATGCAATGCTTTCAACATCCGGAAATAGAAGACACAAAGAATAGTGCTCTGGAAGGACCATAGTTGAGACATATATCTATTATAACAAGATATTTAGTTTTAGACACCCGATATAAGAATAGGGTGTTATACTTATAATCAGTAAGTTTTACTAATAAATGCGAGTGTGACGAATATATTATGTCATTTTAGGGGGGACTGTTATGGATTGGGATCAGTACAAAATGCATTACTGTATTCGTGCACCTACTTATATATCTTATCTTTGCAGTATTATCGTATAACCAAGTTTTACTAATAAATGCTGAATCATTGGGAAACTCTAAAATGGAGGATTTGTCACTCCCCTGCATACAAGATGTAGCAAGCACAATTTCTGGCCTGTTAAGGATGACGAGTCTTATCACACCCTGAGCACGAGGAGGAGAACGCCATCTTTCCTTTGTCCTAAACTTCTGACCAATGAGAGGAAGACTCATCCCCCTGTGGGATGACACCTAGAGACTCCTTAATGCTTTTAACCCAATGTCTGATCAAGGTCGCATAAAAGCGGACACCTCAGAACCAACTTTTATCTGATTACTAAAAACTATATAAATGATGGCTGACGTAATAAAACTAGGAAAGAGAAAGCTGTATACCAGAACTCTGTGTTGGTGTATTATTTCTCTAAGGTGTGCACACTATATAAATATTGGTAATTTGGCAAGGGACAGATATTTCTGAAAAATACTTTGTTATTTCCCAAAACAGTACATTGCCGGATTGCGAGTCCGATTGCATATCTGACCTCTAAACGCTAATTGATTGACGTTTAACCTCCATGTTTTACTGACATAATGATAACGGTCTCATTTACTTCTGGCTGTTTCTAAATCAGTAGTTATGGCCTTGCTTAATTGATCATGATCACACTCTGAAATGCTACTTTCAATTGCATGGTTTACGGTTTTGGCCATGTAGCTGCGGGCTTGATCAATTGAATAGCTCTGTAACTGTAGAAAATTTCAAGCCCACAGTTTTGCACATTTATTGCAGGGATAAATATAACACAATATAGCTGATTTGTGGGCTTGAGAATGTTGTGCTATTAATTCTAAGACCTAACACCACTTTCCCTTTTAATACATGTACAGTAGAGTGTTGTTATTTGATTTACAAGTGCTACTTTACCCACTTGTGGGTGCTCTAGAGCACACATTGGCCTTTGGGCTCCATGTGCGTGTTACGTGCTTGCTCGCGAGTGACCACGTTGCAATTTATTAGCTGAATGGAACAAGCAGCGGTTACTGGCTCGTCAGATCAAAGGATTTACGTGCTCAAAGTTCAACGTTGCTCAGCATGTAGCCTGTTCTTGGCTGTCCTGCGTGTTAGCATGCAAAGCCCGTTGCGAGCAACATTACAGGGCTAACTTAATACCCGTGACACGTAAAATAGGAGTTACGAGCTATGTTTTAACACGTAGCCCGAATGTAATAGGGCTGTTAATACGGCCCTAAGCCAATCGGTTGCACGTTGGATGTGCGGCCGTGATAAGATCAATTAGTCAAACCTGTTAAGAATGGGTTAGACTTATCCAATGGCAAAAGAGATTGCCATCATGGCTAATTAAAGCCTGCGGCATCACACGCAGGCTCCCAACATCAGCCCTTGCTGTGGGGGGTTCTACAAGTACCCCCCAGCACCTAAAAGTAACCCCTCCTATGCTGAGGGTCCCCTGCAGTGTCCCCATATTACCCCTTGCAGTGGAGGTCCCGATTGGGACCCCCGCTACATTTAAAAATTCAAATTTCCCATCTCGCGGGTCCTTTGGACCCACACTAAATAAAAAATTAACACCTGCCGTGGGGGTACTATAAGTACCCCCCTGGCACCTAACATTAACCCCATCACTCATGGGGTCTATACAGACCCCCATGAGACTCTAATTAACCCCCTCAGTCCCATAAGGGTCTATACAGACCCTTATGGGACAATAATTAACCCCATTCGTCCTAAAAAGCGTCTATACAGACACTTATGGGACACTAATTAACTCCAATATTAACACTATAAGTGCTATAAGTATTGTCCCATAAGGGCTAGACACCCATAAGTGATGGGGTTCATTTTAGGTGCCAGGGAGTACATATAGTACCTCTGCAGCAGGGGTTATTTTTTTATTTAGCGCAGGTCCTTTAAGGTCCTTTAAGTACCTGCGAGGCAGGCAAATTTGAATTTTTAAATGCATCGGGGGGATCAATTGGGACCCCAGTTGCAAGGGGTAATGCTGGGGGGGGGGGGGGACTTGCAGGCAGGGGTTAACCGGTAAACTGCCGCGGGGGGCCTGATTGGGACCCCCGCAGCAAGGGTTTATATTGGGAGGCTGCAGGTGTCCTAATCGGTACCCTGCAGCATAGGGCCGGAGTGAGATTCGGGGGCCGGAGTGGGGAACTTTTTTGCTGCGCTTAGCGCACATACATGCTTTAAGATCCTTTGCAGGTGCTCTGGAACCCATGCATCGGCCTCCATTTGCATGTTACGGGCTAGCTCGCGTGTGACTTCTTAGCAATTTAATAGCAAGATTGGATCGTGGGGGCTACGTGCTTGACAGATCAATGGGTTTTCAGGGTGTAACCTTCAACGTTCCCTGGCTAGTAGGCATTTCTCGGCCTGCGTCTTAAACGCAAGTTGGCTGCGGGTCGGGTTAAGAGGGCAATTTAATAGCAAAAAGTGCTACTTTTTGCAATACGTGCTAAGATTTCAATCTTAGCCCCAATTGTATAGGGATGATAATCACAGTGTTAATAATTTATACTAGAACCCTCCTTGAAATGTATTAATTATAGATAAGTTGTAACCACTTGCTTTTAAATCTTGCAACCCTCATTTTGCGGACAACAATAGCCAATAATATTACAATTTATCTACAATAAATATGAATTTCTTTGCAATATTATATTAATAATCAAAGTGAAGTGTGTAGTAAAATATGCAACAATTGGAACTGACCATGTCCCTGTACAGACAACAAAGAAAGGCCAATGGCAATCTGAGCTGTGGCTTTCAGATATTAGGGGGATTTCTCTGGGGGAGTGGAGTATTTAACACCTAAACTTAATCTGCAAGTCAACATAGCTACCCTTCCTTTTATAGCAACATGATAATGTCAGCTAAATTATTTACCTATTGTCAGCTGAAGCACTACTGACATGCTATTAATCATTACACATTGGTAAAGTTAATCTAAGCGTTATTTAATTTTTATTAACCCTCTTGGCATTAACAACAAGTTAATTTTAAGCTTAAATGTTAAAATATCTTTATCAATAAACATATTGTTGAATCATTCACTGTTTTTATTGACTTTCTCAAAATTAAAAATTGTTGACATTTAATTTGCCACTTAAAGGATTTTAGAAAGCTTATTAGAATTACAATACCTCAATATATTTATAAACAATCTTAGATCAGTAAAATATTTTGATAAATATCAGTAAAAATCTAATTACTTTTTCTGACATAACAGATGTCATTAGCAATTAGATGAAATTAATACTTTTTCCAAGGTAAATATGTATTCTAAGCATACCATATCAATCGTAATACTGTCAATTAAAGCCATCTTTTTCAATACAAAACATGACAAATAACAAAACTAAATTTACTACCAGATATAAATGCTGTATAATTAAAGATTTCATATAACCCCTTCTGGGATAATGTTTTCCAATTGTGTCACAATCACCTTCTCTTTCACTTGGTAAAATACAGTCAATGCCAAAGACCTCCATATGTAATCGATTAATTTTCATAACGAGAGAGAGACAGTTGAGAAAAATTACATCACACTGAACTGTACATTGGTAAAGCAGTATTTCTATAATTATTTAAGTCATGGTACAATTTCTTGATCTAAATGTACTTCTAAACCAGAGTACCTCATAAAAGATCCCCAGATGCAAAGAACTACAATATAAGCCTTTATCAGAGCTTTGTGAATCTCAACCAATGTATATTTGTCAGCTTTTCTCCTTTATTTTTAAGTATGGCATCAATATACAAATAAAATAATTTAGTCAATAAAAAACTACATAAAAAACAGCAATGCAATACTGTTATATTAAATAAAGTCATCATTTTTCCCATAACAAAAAATTTAATTAATTCACTTACGACTCAGAAAGTAGATCGGAATATGCACCAACTGCAGAGTCAATCTTATCCTTTTCAATTGGTAAGGTTTGCACTACAAATAAACAAGCAAATAGTGTCAACAAGTGCCAATTTGTTTTCCACAATTCAAACATTGTGATCTAGATTTAAATCCTTACCTGTTTTACTTAGCGTGGTCAATATCTGTTCAGTGTAAACTTGCTTATCAATCTGTGGAACAGAATATAACTTGTATGTAAAGATTTTGCATAGGAAACAATAATTTACTGTATAGCTGCAATACTTAAATAAAGTGTGATATCATTTAAAATTAGTTTTACCCAAATGTACAATGGTATTGAATATCTTATGTAGGTAAAATGGATTTCTTGATAAACTTAATAAATTAAAATATGTAATCTTTTTTGGCAAGCCACATGAATGTAAGTAGGTTATATATCTATCCATCATGATGAAGGTCTACAAGATGTAGGTAGGAAAATACTTCATTCTCTGATATTGAAAAGGTTTTCTTACTTAATAAATTGAAATTGGTGTTGCAATGTGATAATTTCAAATACCATTATTAATATTTACAGTTCACGGTTAAGGCAAGGGGGTCCAGTGCCACCCCAAGTTATGCTAACTGGTTATGATAGCTATACAAGATTAACACTAATTATCTGTTTAAGGATCATGGCATATCACTGCTATAGATATGACCATTTCATTGTCTGGAGTGGTAAAAATGGATGCTTTCGATAATTTAAGAGAGACTGAACAATTTAATAGTAATAATATACAGATAAACAAAAACAAAACAAAATAAAGGTGCTCAATCAGAGAATAAACTAACCTTAATAGGTTAGTTCTGTGGACATGATAACCCACTCTGAGAGCAACCTCTTTTAGTTCAATTGTGCCCTTCACAGGGAGAAATATCCTGTAGTATATCAGTCTAGTCCAACTCACTAGAGTGATACAGCCCTGAAATACCATTAAATTCTACCCTGAACAGGAGAAACAGCAAACCCCAGACGTACGTTTCGGCCTACATTGGGCCTCGCCGGTGAGGTGTAGCTGATAACTCCCTAAGGCACAGTGAGCAAGGGGTCCACGTCTAGATTCTCCTGAAAGAGGTTGCTCTCAGAGTGGGTTATCATGTCCACAGAACTAACTTATTAAGGTTAGTTCATTCTCTCATTGAGCACCTCTATTTCTGTTTTTTGTTTATTCAAATGACCCTTAGGGATTAGTCTCCCTAAGGGTGATAGGGGAATCCATATGTGGACTCCATGCTCACTGTGCCTTAGGGAGTTATAAGCTACACCTCACTGATGAGGCCCAAAGAAGGCCGAAACATACGTCTGGGGTTTGCTGTTTCTCCTGTTCAGGGTAGAATTGCCTGGTATTTCGGAGCTGGACCACTCTAGTGAGTGGGACCAGACTGATATACTACAGGATATGTCTCCCTGGGAAGGGCACAATTGAGCTAAAAGAGATTGCTCTTAGAGTGGGTTCTTGTGTCCCCAGAACTATCTTATTAAGGTTAGTTAGTTCTCTGATTGAGCACCTCTATTTCTGTTTTTTATTATACAGATTAACCTCAATGTGAGTAAGCATTCTGTTACCTTCCTGGATACCATAGTTTATAAGAGGGATAGTGAATCTGTTACTGATTTACCTACTAAAAAAACACATACAGAAATGCCGTATTACATAGACATAGGGCTCTATTCTATTCTGGTGATAAGGTAACAGGTTAATATTTAGATCTATGTGGGACCATGGAGACCCATATGGTTATTGCTAGAGGTGCATAGGGGTTAATGGGTGTTGAGAAGAATCCTGGGCTCATAAATAGTAGTGCAAATTGATGGGGGAATCCTGGGTGACATATTAGGTGACACCCTATGAATCAATGGTATAGCGCACAGCTTCATTGAGGTCCACAAGTACTTTCACTGTGACAAGGTAGGGATCCAGAAGGGGATATATATACAGCAGACACTCGTTTTTCGATCTTCTCGGAACTCGAAGATTTCGGAACGCAATGCATCTCACTGACAAAACATTGGCTCAGAACTCGGCACTTGCTCGAAACGCACCACTTTGGCTCCAAACTCAACGCTTGCTCTGAACTGTCTTTCAGGAAGTGTAATAAAGTTCAGTACTGTGGTGTAGTGTAGTTGGTGCCTACAAGAGCCTATAATAATGATCATTAAGTATACAATTTTTAAATTAAATGTTATTACTACTAGTCCTTCCAGTATATATATTCCAAACAAATTATTGGGAGATTTTTCCTTTTTCTAAATATATGAGTACATGTCCACTAGTTATGAGTAACGTGGCACACCTCTTTTATCCTATAAAGCAATAGGGCTACTAGTCAGAATTAGGGTCTTCCTACATTAGATAGAGTACCTGAGGTAGGAGGTATCCACCAAGATCACAGGGTTCCTGCTACTCTAACCCAGGTGTCGGGGTCTCAACCACATTTATTTCGCCCTTGCTCCATTTACATGGTATATGAACTATACTCATAGTTGTTTGTTTAAATATATACTGGAGGGTTTTGGATATTGAACCTTTTAAAATCGCCGCTGTCTATTTGAAAGTGTAGATTAAAGTCTAAAAAAAAAAAACTTTTTCGAATATATGCCTACAAGAGCCCAAGAGCAGTCTGTGACTGCAAGAGCCCAAAAATAGTCTTTGCCTGCAAGAAACAAAGTGTAGACTGTGCCTATAAGAATCAAAGTGCTGCCAGTGCTTATAAGAACCAAAGTGTAGCCTGTGCTTATGAGAACCAAGGTGCAGCCTGTGCTTACAAGAACCAAAGTGTAGCTTGTGCTTGCAAAAACCAAAGTGTAGCTTGTGCTTACATCATGAGTTTGAAGAAGGCTAGTGATACCACTCAGCAAAAAAGAAAAACAGTAAGAACCATTATAGTAAATACAAAGAGATAATAGCCAAGTATGAGCATGGTAGCCACATGTCTGATCTTGCTGTACAGAATGCATAAAACAACAATCTCTACGATACTGAAAAATAAGGAAGCTATTAAAGAGCAAATGTGGCTAAAGATGTGAAGGTTGTGAGTAAGCAAAGGCCACAAACATTGGATTAACAAAAAAAATGACTATTTCCCAGGCACTAATACGCAAGAAAAAAAAGACAGGCATACAACAAGTGGTGAGAGCAGTCAAGAATTTAAAGCCAGTCATGATTGGTTTTAGAATTTGAAAAAGAGAACAGACAATGTATAGGCTGAGGATTTTGTTCCACAAGAAAAGTGAAAATGTGATAAAAAGCAAGTTAAGTGTAATGTGGAGAGCCAACAGCAAATCCTGAGTAAGCAGGCAGTTCTTCATTGAATAGATGAACATCATTGTCAAAAAATATTTGGAGGAGAAATAACTGCCTCTGTGGAAGCTCGTACTAATGGACAATGATCCTGCTCACCTTCCAGGCTTGGATGACAACTTACTGGAGGACTTGGATTGTATAACTGTGAAGTTCTTACCCCTAACACAACTCCTCTGATCCAGCTCATGGACCAGAAGGTCATCTCAAACATTAAGAAACTGTATATCCAGAAGTGCTTTGAGGTGACCTTGGATACTGAGTTGACATTGGGAGAGTTCTGGAAGGACCCTTTCAATATTCTCCACTGTGTCACTCTGATAGATAAGGCCTGGTGTGCAGTTTCTCACAAGACTATGAACTGAGGCTGGAGGAAATTGTGGCCAGAAGCTGTAGCTCTGAGGAACTTGGAGGCTGAACCTAGCCAAACGGTGGAGGACATTGAACCTAGAGGTCAGTAATGAAGACATTGAAGAGTTAGTGGAGGAGCACAGACAAGAGCTCAGCACGGAGCTGCAGGAACTTAAAACGGAGCAGCAACAGATAGTGGATGTAGAAATTTCTTCAGGTGAAGAGGAGGGAAGGGAGGAAGCACCTACAGCACTGATCAAATAAATGTGTGCTAAATGGATTGAATTACAAAATATTGTTGAATAGTACCATAGAGAAATCTCTAGCAAGCCGCAATGTGGACGTATTTAATGATCAAACAATGTTTCACTTAAAAAAACATTTTGAAACAAAGGCAGAAGCAAGTTTCTCTTTATAGATTTCTAGTGAAACTCCCTACATCAGAGTCTCCAGCATTGGTGTTAAGAGACAGAATAGAGAATCATCCCCTGTGCAAGTGCTTGCTTTTCTAATCGAAGAGGATTCCCCTTCCAAGCAAAAACCTGTCTCCTGCTTCTCCTCCTCTATATTGTCACCATCCCATTGGGACATCAACTTGTCTCAGTAGAGTTAAAGAGACGTTCAATTCTATGATACTTGATCTACCGTATATACTCGAGTTTTTCAGCCCTTTTTTTAAGGCTAAAAAGGGCCCCCTCGGTTTATACTCGAGTCACTCACCCCCAAAACCTGTGCCTCTCTACCCACCCCCCGTGTCTCGCTACCCCCTGTGTCTCTTTCCCTCCCCCCTCCGCATCACCCCCTCCTCATCCTAATCCCCCCTCCTCACTTTCTCCCCTCTAAATACCTACCCCTCACTTACCTGCTTCTTCTCCGGCCTCTGCTCCTTCCGTCTTGGACCCAGCGTGCATGAGGATGGGGGTGTTGATGAGGAGGAGGGAGGTTGAGGAGGGGGGTTGAGGTTGAGGGGGGTGAGGAGGGGGTTGATGAGGAGGGGGGTTGAGCTTGAGGGGGGTGAGGAGGGTGTTGAGGATGGGGGGGTTGAGGATGAGGATGGGGTGTTGAGGATGAAGATGGAAGGTTGCGGATAAGGATGGGGGGTGGATGGGGGGGTTGAGGAGGGGGGTCGAGGATGGGGGCTTGAGGATGGGGGGGTTGAGGAGGGGGAGAAGGGCTGAGGTTGAGGAGGGGGTTGAGGTTGAGGTGGGGTGAGGAGGAGATTGAGGATGGGGGTGATTGAGGATGAGGATGGGGGGTTGAGGGGGGAGGATGAGGATGGGGGTTGAGGAGTGAGGTTGAGGAGGGAGGATGAGGAGGGAGGTTGAGGAGGGGGTTGAGGATGGGGGTGATTGAGGATGAAGATGGGGGGTGAGGGGGGAGGATGAGGATGGGGGTTGAGGAGTGAGGTTGAGGGGGGGGTTGAGGAGGGAGGATGAGGAGGGAGGTTGAGGAGGGGGTTGAGGATGAGGAGGAGGTTGAGGATGAGGATGAGGAGGGAGGTTGAGGATGAGGAGGGAGGTTGAGGACGAGGAGGGAGGTTGAGGACGAGGAGGGAGGTTGAGGACGAGGAGGGAGGTTGAGGTTGAGGAGGGGGGTTGA